>JAEQBH010003591.1:0-247963 GCA_016808115.1 Tetrastigma voinierianum
CAGAAAAGGGAAGCTGAGTGAGAAAGCATACCTCAAGCAAGGAAAGACTCAACAACATGATGGTACCAAAATCACTACATATAAAATTAAGTTCAGTGTGGAGCTGGACTTCGGAATTCCAGGTGCTTTTGTGATTACAAATGAGCATAAACACAAGTTCTTCCGCTAAGCTGCAACACTTCAAGTTCCTGCATACCAAAAAAAATTCGGTTTTACTGCCGTCTTGGATATATCCATTTACAAAGACAAAAACCAATCGGCTTTTCTTCTCAAACACTGTAAGTAAACATATTCAATTTGGTTATTGGCAGAATCTCTTTTGTTTGTGATTAAAAAACCAGAGGTTATGTTGCTGTATTTAGTTTTATCTGCCAAACCAAACGCCAGAAGCTCTGGCTGAACTGAGAAAAAAAGAACTTGCAAGCTTGAAAGGAGATGGAACTAGAGAGCGGAAGGAGTGGGAACGACTGTATGACTATGACTACTACAATGACCTGGGCAATCCTGATAAAGGTCAAGAACATATGAGACCTATTTTGGGCGGGACAAATTCATACCCATATCCTCGCAGGGGAAGAACTGGCCGACCTCATAGCAGTCAAGGTATTTGGCCTATTGGGAGACTGTTTTTGAAAATAGTTTTGTTTTTACAATAGAAAGTAGAAACCAATTCTCTAACCTAGGAAATACATTTGACAAACATTTTTTTAAGAATATATTGTAAAAACAGGTTTTTTAACCAATTTTAGATGTTTTCAATTGTTTTGTATATATTGTCTTAAACAACTGAAAATGTGAACAATACTTTAGAAATTTTTATACTGTACATAAATGAGTAAATGAGTAGGACCTTTGTGAGAATAAGCCAAAGAAAACTGCATTTTATTTTGAGTTTCCTAACATAATTTGTCCCTAAAAATAATTGAGTTGTTTATAAGAACTATTTCCAAAAATGTTTTGAAAAATGTTCTCCAACCAGATCCTGAGGTTCCTCATGAATTTGAAAGAAAACATGAGAAAAAAAAAATGAGAAAGAAAAAAAGGGAAGAAAATAAGAAATAGATTTAAGGTCAATAAATTATTTTTATATACTAGAGTCACACTCATTTCATTTATTTTAACTTTTTATATAAAAAGTTTAAATCTGAAAATGTTGAGTCTTTAACTAATATCATATATATATATATACCAAATATATGAGAAAATTATTTTCCTCAATTTTATCTAAATTTATTTCGTGCCCAAAATTGTTTTCTTTTTCTTCTCTCCTAATTAGAACCACAATGGACAAGGCTAGCCATTCCAGTTTCTGGACCATATGCTGGCATAGATTGTTTTCATGTCTAGATTCAGATTCCAGAAGTGCTATTTTGCCAGAAGCCAGTCTAAAACACCTAATTCATTTCCTTTCTATTCCTTTAGTTTTACAGCTATAATATATAACTTACTGCTACATGATCACTAATGTTTAGATCCTAGAACCGAGAGCCGGCCAGCGAAATTCAACCTGGATATATATGTTCCTCCAGATGAGCAACTCAGTCCCAAGAAACTATCAGAATTGATAGAGAATTCAGTCCAGGCTATTGTACATTTTCCTATCCCTGAGGCGCTATCCTCCAAACAAGAATCTGATAGTTTTGAGTCGTTTGATGAGATAAACAACATTTTCTCTAGACACAAAAAGCAAGAAGTGGAGGGATGGATGTAGAGAAACTGAGATTTAGTGTCAGATGTGCTTTTCAAAGGTGGGAAGCAAGCAAAAAAAGATCATAAAATTTCCATTTACAAAATAATAGAAGGTGGGATCAGGAAATAATCTATTGCTACAATTGGATTAGTGTGTTCTGTAGAGTAGAGGTTGTTATTTTTATTTTTACTGGTTATTTTGTTTATCAGATAATGAACTGGCATGGAAAGATGACGAGGAGTTTGCACGTCAAATGCTTGCTGGAGTCAATCCAACAGTAATCAAAGGCTTGGAGGTAGTCTAAATATTTGTGGATTGAATTTGACTCATTCTAGACTTAGCTCATAGCCTAGATAGGAACAGAGATACCAAAAATAAAGTAACACCCAATTGAAAATAAAAGGGCATGAAATTGAATGGAGTGGATATGTAATATCAAACTAGGAAGGTAACCATGTCATCTTGGTCCTAGCTAAAAAGGACATCAGGCTCAGAAGATAGACATAATTTTTTTTTTCTTGACATGCTGGAGACAAATGTGAAAAAAGATAAAAGAAAACAGTTCCAAGACAATGAAAAATCTAAAGATAGACTGCCCAAATTTGTCTTAGTGAAACCATCGTTTCTTCTTTTTTTCCCAACTTCCTAACAAAATTCCCAATTACTCTAACTTGCATAGAGAGTGACAATGTCAAATTAATTTTGTTAGTTACTTTGTCTCTAATTTTATTTGTCTATGGATTCAAAGTGGATCATTTTTTCATGTGATCCGTGAATAATGAAGATAACCAATACCATACCACTAGAACCCAAGTTAACTCATAAAACCAAAATTAAGAATGTTCACCTTAAAGATCCATGCCTAGATATTTGGGCTTGGATAAGAACAGAAATTTTAAAATGTACTTCATTTAATTAGCTGCTTCTTAGTCTTAAGTTGTATTTATCATGCTTTATATCACAACCTCTACATTGTAGATAACAAAACCCAAGACCCACAAAAAAAAAAAAGAACAAAAAAAGAAAGAATAAAAAGGTAGTGTAGATAATTCACCTACCTGAAAACAAAACAATAGCATTTCTTGTGATGTAGATATGGGGCAAACAAGCAGTCTAATTTTCAAGATTTTCATATTCAAGCTAAATTAGGAACACATCCAACAAGCAACCCCCAATGGCACCCCTATAGAATAACAAGTTAGCATACACTGTGTGAATGAAATTTGCAAGAGATGGGTAAATGGCAGCAGAGAGAAAAAGGCGAAGGAGGCTCTTTATTCTGTAGTGTTGGTTTTGAAAAATCTGTAAGTGTTAGGATCCGGACCCACACATATACCAAGCTCTACCAATTTAGTGACACCACAATAGCAGCCTCCACTACAACAAGAAAGGAGACAACAATCGCACAACCATCTGCAATCACAAATGAGAAAGGAAAAAATTTAGAAATAAGGATTTGAAGGAAGATGAGATTCCAGGGAAGATGAGATTTGCAGTAAGATGACATTTGAGGGAAGAAAAGGTTAAGCATGGATGAAAGTAGAAAGAGAGAAGTAGAGTTAGAAAAGCTCACTTTATGGATGTCTATAGGTGTATCAACATCTGTTCTCAGCTTAAACTTGATCCAAGTTTATTTCTCATTCCCAAACTCACCCCCGACCTGTTAAAATCATCCAACCTTTCTAGGTCACATCAAAAAGCCTGCCACATTGCCAACTAAGCTAAATCCTTAACATTTGTATTCAGCTAATAAACAGGTAAGATCACTACCCAGTGCTTAAGCACATCTAAATTTCCATATTATTCATGGCCAAACTAACACCTCACATATAGCTGGGGACACCCTTCTGATCTTTTTGCAAGCTACACCATTCAGAATAATTTTTATACGATTGCTTCCTGCGTTTGGTTTTATCCATTCTTTTCTTTAAGCCTTTGAATGTTCATCGATCCAATCTGAATGTTTCAATTTTATAATACACAGGTGTTTCCACCCCCAAAGCAGAAATGGAGTCTGGAATTTCGATAAAGGCATCACATACAGCACAATCTTGACGGTCTCACAGTTACTGAGGTTGCCACACAAACACAACCCCCACTATTATATCTCACACACATCAACATGCATGCTATATACATATGCTGAGTTTTAACTTTTAGAAGCTGGGGCATCATATAAATGGCCCAATTCTCTATATATTGCATGGGCTAGGTGGATGGTAACCCTCCAGTGCTCATCCCCTGTGGTTAGGTTTGGAAATACTCATTGAGACCTTGTATATCTACTTTTTCCAAGAAACATGTTCCAGAATAGAGCTTACAACAATATGATACAAATTCACATTCTCCAATCCATCTTACTATAACAGAAAGGTTAAGAAAAGAAGCACATGCACACATGCCTTTGTTTCAGAAACCAAACCATTTTGCAAAATGAAAAGCTCAACTCAACATAATTTTATCCCAATTGACCAAGATAAATTTCTCTTAAACATCTAAACCATTACAGGCAATGAACCAATGGGATACTCATCCTGGATCCTTACGACTATCTCTTACCATTTTAGACAGAATAAACACAAATGGTATTTGTGTTTGTCCTCGGACTCTGTTGTTCCTAAGGGATGATCATACACTAAAACTACTGGCAATGGAGCTAGTTTACCTGACTCCTCAGCTGACAGAGATCAATAGGGTGTTTCTACCAGCAACTCAGGGCACAGAAGCAGCACTGTGGCTTCTTGCTAAAGCTCATGTTGCAGTTAATGACTCTGCCTATCGTAATTAATCAGCCATTGGTAGGCTATTTGAACAATTTGCATACTCAGTCTAGCAAAATTTTCAAATCATTCATGATTTTCCTATTTGTTCCTAACAATTTGCTGACTACAGCACCATAGCTTCTAAAACATATTGAAATTCATGTATTTACCAAACATCTCAATTATTTCAAGTGATTCTAGATGAAACTTGCTATCTTATTAATACCATGAACTGTTATTTGTTAAAAGCTCCTACAAACAATTTGTGTACAAATTTTGATTAATTTGAAGTTTGTGACCATCTTAGAGCCAAAGAGCTCCAAATTGTAACTACAAGAACACTGAGTAGATGCTATGTTATGTATTTTGTAGGTTAAACACTCATGCAGCAGTTGAGCCGTTCATCATTGCCACCAGAAGGCAGTTAAGTGTGATGCAATCCACGGATATTGGATCTCATTTCCAAAGACACCATGCATATAAATGCACTGAGCGGTATCATCATAAACTCTGGTGGGATCCTTGAGGCATATATTGTTTTACTGAGATATCTCAATGAGTTATCTTCAGCGATTTACAGAGACTGGAGATTTGATGAACAAGGTCTCCCTGCTGACTTAATCAAAAGGTATTTTTCTCTTTCCAATTAACTCAAAACCGTGTTCTTCCAATGTGCGAAATATTCTCATATATGCATAAACCAAGACATACACATAAAGCCATGAACAATGCCTTCCTGCTGATCTAACAAACTTGACAGATGAGAGACTATTCCCAGAATTTTCACTGTTCTTCTGATTATCCCCAACAATGGTGCAGCTACAGCCATTATGTTTCTCTCAAATTTCTAATGGAGTTATTTCAAAAGCAATGTTACTTGTCCCACTGAAATCCCAGATTTTTAAAGGCAGAAATAATTTACAGGGTAGATCAACCAATCATGACCATCCTAAAAATCTTTCGCCAAAAAACATTGGGCAATGCCAAAAAGGGGCCACAAGATTCACAACACTTCCCATACAACACATATATTTGGAAGCATACTCTTGGAATCAACATTCTCATGGAGTCAGATCACCAGCCAACCAAATGCCTTCACCCGAGAATGCAACATAGAACTCTTAACGAGAAATGGGCAAAGTTAGGGAGAGCAATAATAGGATTAGAAACTATAGAAGATGTTAAACAACTAACTCCTAAAAGCTCAGAAACATAGGATTTGGGTTTTAATATGGTATCACGCTCTTAACACCCTCTCTGAGCACCTCCATACCCCACGTGGAGAGTCAAACAAACCAAAACAAACAGAGTCCTTTATAGACTTTCAAATACACAAATGGGGAAAAATATTCAAATTGTAGATAGGTGGCTCGAACTCATGACCTCCCACCAAACCAATCTCTAGTACCAATTTGTAATGACATCAGAAGCTTTGATGCATGAGAATACTAATTCCAGAGCGCAAAAACAAAGTAATCCACATAAAGATGCATGAGATCTTAATGCGGTCGTGTTGGGTTTCTAGAGGCGATGTACCAAGCAAAAACGAGTGAAAATAAAATAAAAAATTCGCCCCATAAACCCATCCACAATCCATGTGCTTGATTAGTTGATAATGGGATAGAAAATTACCTTCTTTTAGTCGAAAGGTTCTTCCTTTTTGCCTCGTGTGTGTGTGTGAAGATCTTCTTGGCCAAACTGAAAGTGTAGCGAATGCACTCGCACCCTCCACAAGTATCCACATGAGCAGACTTCCTCGAAAACCTTGAGAGATGAACGTGCGCTAGCACACGGGTGAGTCTCACTAGTATCATACAATTTCTTGACCTCAAAGTAGACTGACAAGACAAATGATATTAATAACCTTTATTAATTCATTTGAGCACAATCATGCATTTTCCAGTCTCACTTGCCGAAGGGCCCATGAATATCTCTCTAAAAAGAGGGACAAATTCCTTCTCATCTACTCATATCCCTCCGCATGATTCATTTTATATCCAACTACAATATGTATTATCACCCTATTATAGATGATGTTGGACTATGTCAAAACATAGAGTTCCTCATGTAGGAACCTATGGTGGTTTTAGGTTTGAGGACCAAAAAAAAAACATCACTATAGTGAGAATTAATGATGACATGCAACCCATGTAGTATTCTCATAATGGATCGATTCAATACAATGTTCACCAACTTGTGCCTATGAGTTGACTTGATATCACATATCCATGATCATTAGTCATACTCCAGACTAGTCTTAATTCATTATTGTTCCACCAATAATGAGCAAGGGACGATTTAGAATAGTATTTCATGTCAGCCTTAGGGTTGGATTATCAGTTACATACTTGATGACATAAGTGGAATTAACTATTCATTAGACAAGAATGTCTCTTAATGAAATGTGGAAATTCACGGTGATTATGCACTTCCATAGGTTACATCACCAACAGTTCAACCAATTCTGCCTATATTCACGGATGAGAGAGAATCTTTCCACTATACCATATAAAATATTACAAAGGATTGAATTGCATACATTTTGGTTCCTGAAACATTCCACTGCCTCCCTTCATATCCTGCTACTGCCTGAAAATCCTTTGCTCCACGGTATCTCAGTTCTTTCTTACATCTTTACGACCTTTACGACTCATCTCTCTCATAACTTTTTCCCTCATCACCATAATATTTCTGATGATATTTCTAATAACTTTCCTTATTATATAAGGAAATATAATATTACAATAATATAACAACCTAGGACCTATACAATATTCTTTTAAAAATAAGAAATTAACACTAATTAGGAATTTGAGACATTCTAACAAATCTCCACCTTTGGATCCAAATTCTATCAGTTAATCATCCATCATCTTGATGAAGGCAATTGACTCCATCTTGAACTAAAATTCCTTTTAGCTTCATCTTTTGTGCTCTGTAATCTTTTCTTCTTCTGGATATCTTTAACCTGAAGCTTTGATACCAAGTTAAATAACCAATTTTCCTAAAAGCTCAAATTTGTAGGATTTGGGTTCAATATCATGGACCTTCTTAATAGAAGAAAGAACTTCGATAAAAGTTGCCGTTAGATCGAGAATCAAATGTAGTGCCTAACCAAGAAAGGCCAAGGTGTTATTTGAGGAGATAAAAGGGAGAAAACTCGGTTTGAGTTGGGAAAGATTACATTAAAAATTGACATGTCGAAAGAAGGTTTCAATAGTAAAATATCGATAGATAAAGGTAGCTAAGGAAAGAAGTTTTTATTAATTTCATTTATTATCAAATGTAAGCACTTTTGGAAAGGTAAAAGTAGCTAATGAAGGAACTTCATTATTATTGTTATTGTTATTTTCGGAGTAATTTCTTTTTCTATGTTCTGTGATTTTATGTGTTTTAAATATGGTAAAGTGAGGCAATATAAGAAAATGATGCTATTGATTAACAAAGGTTAGAAATTTTGAGAGGTGTATCATCAAATTCACATAATAGGAGAGCTTAGTCATCATCAACCACTAGTATGATGTGTTTGACAAACTCATATAAGCTTTGGAGACAAGTTGAAGCCCAGAAGAACCACAGGCTTTTATAAAGCAAGTTGAAGTTACAGTAAGAAGAAGGTGTCAATGATGAATTTAAATGCAAATAGTGATGGAACCAATCCTGCTATCAACTAATAGAAGAGCTGAAGAAGTTGTAGAAAGCTTTAGAATCGATATTTGACTTTCTAAAGCAAAACATCATCATGATTGATGGAAAATTTTATAGTATTATAGAATTAGAAACTAGTTGGGAAAAGAAAACAATTAAGAGTTAGGAAACTTCATATTCTTTCCTATTTGATTTAGGGATTGTCTTGTATATAAATAGGTCGTTTTTTATCAATGAAAAATACAAATTTTCCTTCAATTATCTCTGATTACATGGTATCAGAGCCTAGGGCTTGATTTGTTTAGAAAAAGGCAATTTTTTTGGAAAAATCTGAGTAAAACTGCGTCACCGCAGGCCTTCTGAGCTCCAGACTCAAATCCGATTGGCGACCACCCCACTCGAATCATGGTCACCTGATCTATCCATGTCAGTGGAAGGAGCTCAGCCAGTATGAGTCCCTAGCCTCAGTGTCGCGTATTTGTTGCTCCGCGTCTTGCGGAACTGCGTGAAGCATGGCACTTTCCGGCGATCGCCTCCTCCTCGACATCGTTGTACGACAGTCACCTCTGATACTTGCCTCCTTATACGATACCTACAACGATGTTTTCCAAAGTTTTGTGTCCATGACCATGTTTATCTAAGGTTTCTTCCTATTTTCTTGATTCTTTGAGATTCGGTGATTTGTGGTTTTTAGGACCCAAAACCGGTGTGGTGTTTTGTCATGGCAAGGTGGTTCTTTTTCTTGCAAAATCCTATTTTTCTAGTATTTTTTGGATTTTTAGAGGCTTGCTTGAGTTAGATCTGCTTATGTGACTAACAAGAAACCCTCAAGAGGAGTTATGTGTCATTATTGCCATAATCCAGGACATATACGTTGGAATCGTAGGAAGTTACAGAATAAAAATCGATAATTTCATTCTGTTCATTATCAGAAATCACTTAAGTTTGTATCTACTTCTATCACTACACTCGTCGAGTCAGGTAAAACCAACACATGTTTTCTTTCATTTTCCTCCATGGGTCGCATTAACTGCGGAGCTAGGCCACATGGCGGGGAAATTCCACTACATTTCAGTCTCACCCTTCTACCTCCATTGTTACCCTTGCAGATGAGTCAACATCTTGTATCCTTGGGTTAGAGACAATTCATCCGACTTCTCTAATCACTTTAACCACTGTTCTGAGTTTACTACAATTCTCTTTTAATTTAATTTATGTGACCAAACTCACTAGTACACTTAATTGCAGTATCTCATTCTTTCCTAATCATTGTTTGATTTAGGA
Source organism: Tetrastigma voinierianum (assembly GCA_016808115.1). Classification (NCBI taxonomy): domain Eukaryota; kingdom Viridiplantae; phylum Streptophyta; class Magnoliopsida; order Vitales; family Vitaceae; genus Tetrastigma; species Tetrastigma voinierianum. The sequence goes on from JAEQBH010003591.1 coordinate 9,385, forward strand.
TCTTTCGGCGAGCCCAGTGATTGGTCTAGAGCGAGTTTGAGGTCTCCCATCCTTGAAAGCAGTCTTCAAGTTTGTTGTTTGTTCTGGAGTTGTTACCCCATTCGAATTACATTGTCGCCAGGGTTATCCTTCTCTCTCTTTGTTGAAGAAACTATATTCTCAGTTTTCTAGTCTATCCTCACTGAACAATTGTTACCCCATTCGAATTACATTGTCGCCAGGGTTATCCTTCTCTCTCTTTGTTGAAGAAGCTATATTCTTAGTTTTCTAGTATATCCTCATTGAACTGTGAGTCGTGTCAATATGCTAAGTTTCATCGTGTGCATTTGGTCATAAACAGGTCGATAGCAGTTTCATCTATTTTGAATTAGTTCATTCCAATGTTTGGGGTCCTTGTCCAGTTATGTCTCTCATTGGGTTTAATTATTTCGTTACGCATTGTGATTTTCCTCACGTCGCTTGACTTTATCTGAAGCCTGAGAGAAAGTTGTTACGGCTTTGTCTCATTTTAGTGCCTTTTGTGCTGAAATTCAAACTCAATTTCATGTCTCTGTTCAAACATTGAGAAGTGATAACGCCAAGGAATATTTGTCATAACCTTTTCAGTCCTTCATGTTACAATGTGGGATTCTCCATCAGACTTCTTGTGTTGATACACCCTTTCAAAATGAGGTAGCTGAGAGAAAGAATAGGCATCTTCTTGAGACTTCCCGAGCTCTTTTGTTCCAGATGCATGTCCCCCAGGCACTTTGGTGATGCAATCTCTACCACCTGGTTATTGATTAATAGGATGCCATCATCAGTTCTAAATTGGGCTACTCCTTACCACTAGTTGTTTCCAAATAATCCGTTGTTTGGTTGTTCCCTATTGATCCCAAGGTATTTGAATGCACTTGCTTTGTTCGAGTTATCCGTCCTCAAGTCTCTAAACTTGATCCGAAGTCCTTAAAGTGTATCTTTGTGGGATATTCTCGTGTTCGAAAAGGGTATAGGTGTTATTGTCCCGCTCTTCGACGTTACTTTGTGTTTACTGATGTTGCATTCTTTGAGACTACCCGTTTTCCACAGCGTTATCTTTGTTACTAGTCAGGGAGGATGATGATTTATTGATCTATACGGTTTCCTTGTTGAGTCCACTACTTTAGCCCTTGCTCTATATTCCTTGCTCTAGCTCCGTTCCTATTAAACCTCATTACTCGAGCATACTCGACAGGGAGACCCTCAGGTCTCTGATATTCCAACAGGGCGCTTCATCGCGTAAATCCGGAAATTCGAGAAATTACTGGTCTTCGATTGCTCTCTTTAAAGGTAACGTCGGTGTGCTCCGCATCTGTTAGTTTGTTTCCTATAACCATTTGTCGTCCTCCTCTTGTTCCTTTATTGTATCTCTTGATTCTATCTCTCTTCCTCACTTTGTCTGTGAGGCTTTATCTCACCTTGGTTGGCATAGTGCTATGGTGGATAAAATGTAGGCCTTAGATGACAATGGTACATGGGACTTGGTGCCTGGCAAGAAGGCTATTGGTTGTCGTTGGGTGTTTGTAGTGAAGTTTAATCCCGATGGGTTTGTTGCTAGATTGAAGGCCCGTCTTGTAGCTAAGGGTTATACTCAGACTAATTTAGTTGATTATTCTGATACATTTTCTCTTGTAGCAAAGCTGACATATGTCCGTTTGTTTATCTCCCTTGCTGCATCTTATGATTGGAACTTGCATCAGCTTGATATCAGGAATGCGTTTTTACATGGAGATCTTTAGGAAAAAGTTTACATGGATCAACCTCCAGGGTTTGTTGCTTAGGGGGAGATAGGGAAGGTATGTCGTCTTCGAACATCTCGATATGGTTTAAAACAGAGTCCCCGTGCTTGGTTTGGAAAATTGATCGAGCGGTTAGAGTATTTGGCATCACGAGAAGAGTAAGTTTGACCACTTTGTCTTATAAACATTCCAGTTCTAGTATTATTTTAATGGTAGTGTATGTGGATGATATTGTCATCACTGGAATTGACTCCAAAAGTATATTATCTCATAAATCCGTTCTTCATTGTCAATTTCACACAAAGGATTTAGGAATATTGAAGTATTTCTTGTAGGTGTTGAAGTCATGAGAAATGGCGATTACATTATCTGAAATATGTACTTGATATTTATCGAAAGGGAAGTGGCGCGAGCCTTGTAGTACCCACTATGAGCTCCTGTGTATAACTCACTAAGGAAGGAGAATTGTTCGAAGATGCAGGAGATCTGAGAAGATTGGTTGGGAAATTGAATTATCTTGGATAGTGCTGACCATTAAGTGTTTTGAGTGATATATGTTATCTCCACGGTCGGTCATTAAACGTATCAAAACCTCTCTTATCTTCATTTAAAAGCTCTGGAGCATGGAATGTTGTATAATAAGCATAGGCATACAAGAATTGGGTACCGGCCGCAGTTAGGCGAGATCTAGGAGATACAGGAGATCCACCTTAGGATTTTGTGTCCTTTTTGGAGGAAATTTGATGATCTTATGGAAGAATACGAAGCAAAGTGTTGTCTCGCGGTCTAGTCACGAGTTAAGTACCGAAATATGACACGATGCATATGCGAGATCGTATGAATCGTCAGTTGATGATGGAAGTGGGCATCGGCGGGAGCTTTAGTGCCGTTGAAGCTTTGGTGTGATAGCAATTTGCCATGCATGTAACATCTAACCCAGATATTTCATGAGCAGACCCGAACATATTGAGATGGGTGTCATTTTGTGCATTGAAGATCCGATTAAGGGTTGATCTGCATAGGATATGTAAAGGCGGAAACGATTATGAGGATATCAACAAAACCTTTAAGTGGGGATTGGTCGGTATCTTTATAACAAGTTGAGCATGATCTCCAAATCTGTGCTCGACTTCGAGGAATATGTTAGTATTACAGGAATTAGAAACTAGTTTGGAAAAGGAAACATGTAGAGTTAGGAAACTTCATATTCTTTCCTATTTGATTTAGGGATTGTCTTGTATATAAATAGGTTATTTGTGATCAATGAAAAATACAATTTTTCCTTCAATTATCTATGATTACAGAAAACATGAAGAATATATATATTGTTAAAGGCATGATATTCATATTAAACCTAAAACCTACAAGCTTGGGCTTTTAGTAGAGTTGGTCGTTTAACATGGTATCAGAGCCTGGTGTGGCAAGAGGTCCTGGGTTCAAGTCACCTCTATGCAATTTATATCCCATTTGTTGATTTGAAAGTCCATAGAGGACTCTATTTGGTTTGTTGGACTCTCCACGTCTTGGATCTTGGAAATTTTGCGTGTGAGGAGGAGTTAAAGGCATGATATTCATATTAAACCCCAGAAACCCTCTGAGCTTGAGCTTTTAGGAGAGTTAATGCGTTTAACATATATATATGGTCGAGAAGTTTACAAAAGATCTGGAAACAGCGCTTCTGAAGCAGATGATGCATGACAATTTTTTTTTGAGAACTATCAATTTGTTTTAAAACATTGGATAGTCGAGTTTGATAATTGTCTTGCATGAAATTGAACAAGTTTTAGAGATATTAATGTCTTATCTTGTCATGGTAAAGAGTAGGAGAAGAAGAAAGGATGGAAGGCATTGTCGAAATTTCTTCTGTCACGGGCTGCCCCTCACGTATACTTCTTGTATCTTTGCGAGGTTCTGGCTCTTCCGCTTTTTGATTAATATCTTTGCTCGGTTCATTTTATCAAAAAAAAAAAAAAAAAAAAAAAAACTAGCTATGAAATCACCCAGGCTGAGTTAGGTTTTCAGAATCCTGCAAGGTAGGAGGATGACTTTCTAAGATATACATAAAGAAAAGGCATTACTTGTACTTAGAGTTAAATTCGGATCAATAATTGGAGTCAAATTAGGATTAGTAACTGGAATCAAATTAGACTTAGAGTCATAATCGGTTATTAAAGCCCTAGTACACTTTCAATTTCCTAGAGAAGCCTACAAATAAAGCTAATTGATGTTTGAAAATTTGATTGATATTAATAATATTTAATTTTTCTTTGTGCGAAATATTCTGATCCTCGATTGATTTTCTTCTAGGTAGAAACTCCTGGCTTTTTAATAAGACTCTAGGTTTATACCTCTTCTCTTTATATTTTTCCTTTTCCTAAGATAAAGCTTCGAGCAGACAAATTTGAGTCTAGGTAACCAGTAGGATTGTCTACATCATCACTTGAACTAAGTTGGAATTCCAACCACCATTAGGGTCACAAGCAATATTTGAACAACATCACCGAAATGAAACCTTTTTGTTTTTTAGGTCATCTTAAGGCTGTGCGTAGATGCAGATACAAATTCGCGAATATTATATTATGTGCATGTATTCATGACACATACTGAGATGGGCGACGAGACGAGTTACATGCATGTATAGCTATAATCAAAGTAGTATTAGTCTTTAAATACGTATTGTGATATTTAGGCTGACAGGTCAAAGGTTAAATATGAATTTATACAAACATAATGTGACTAGTCATAGAATAATAGGCAACTTTACATGCTTCCATTTAAAATAATTCCACTCATGCCATGATATTTGCAGGGCCACACCCAGCTTTAAGAGGATCCAGATCGTCCCTCTGGAGTTTATTTACTCTTAGAAGACTATCCTTATGGTGCAGATGGACTTGAGATATGGACTGCCATCAAGACATGGGTCAGAGATTTCTGCTCACTCTTCTACACAAATGACAATTCTGTCAGGTCTGATGTGGAATTACAAACATGGTGGTCAGAGATTAAAAATGTGGGTCATGGTGACAAGCGCAATGAGACATGAATTGTATCAATGACAACTTTAATGGACCTAATAGAGGCTTTGGCCACTCTAGCCTTGGATCGCATCAGCTCTTCATGCCTTCAATCAACTTTGGCAGTATGCATATGCACAGCTACCCTCAAATCGTCCCACACTATGTCGAAAATTCATTCCAGAGGAAGGAACATTAGAATTTGCTGATTTCCTTAAAGATCAGACCAGATACTATCTTAAAATGCCTACAAAATTGAGATGACCATTGGTGTAGCATTGATAAAGTACTCTCTACACATTGGATGGAAAGTGTATATAGGCCAGGACCCATCACCAGAGTGGACAGACAATGAGGTTCAACAAAGATTTGCGAGAAGTTTAGTGAGAACCTTCAGAAGGTAGAGAGAAAAATTTTGGCAAGGAACGGGGATCTAATTTTGAAGAACAGAAAGGACCTGCCAAGATACCATACAAAATTTGTACCCTGACACATCAAATATAGGACATATAAAGGCATCACAGGAAAGGGATTCCTAACAGCATATCCATCTAGCTCAATTTATGTAATGTATTATGGAATATTCCAAGATCAGTACTTATGCCATGAAAGCTTCCATAAGAGTTACCTTCTTTATAATCAAGTGATAGAACAAGCAATTGCCTGATGACATGATTACATTTGACAGCCCTAGAACACTTCAAGTTAGGTGCTTCAATCACATTCTTAGATTGAACATTTATATGCAGACATGGAACTCTTAAATCAAATTAAATAATCCAGAAAGTTCAATATTCCAAATGTTGATGCTTGGATACATATACATACTGCATCATAAGAAATGGACACACGTTAAGGAAATTTCTCTTGAGATACGTGCGTAATGTAATTGCCAGGAAATAAAAAAGCAGTAAACTAATATGGGAAGATGGCAAATATGAGTAAAAACGTACAAATTTGAAAGTGAATACACCTGTATGCACCTGTATTATCTCTTGACTGGCCTACATTTTATCAACCGCATCGACCTTGAACAGAAAAAGGGGAATAATCAACTTTTCCCATGTTGCCTAACACCATATCAACAACCATTTCAAACTCTGATACAAATTTGGTAAGATGATGAATGCTTGTTTAGTTACTTTTTCAGCAGATGATATTTAGCAACTATTATGCCATAAATGAATCAGATAAGATTACATAATATGACAAGATCCATCATTATGCAATTTAGTGTTTTTTTTACAACATTATGCACTTTAGTTAAGACAGCAATAATGCAGACAAATAAGATACATAATAAGGTGATGAGGTAAATTAAACCTAGATTTTTATTGTTCTCTTGTTCCCTAAGCATATAGAGAATAGAGTAGTACAGTTACCATTGAAAGTCCCCCTCCTTCATGTCCAGTTGCAAGGAGAAGATTTGAAAAGCCAGGAACAGGTCCAATCAATGATTTGTATCAGGCACTGAGCAGATAACATATATGATTTAATCAGATTCTTAGCTAATATGATCAAATTTCCAACATAAGTACAATAAGAATCTCTTCATAATTCAAAAGGTCCAGGTAGAACTTTGTTCCACTAAGTTTAGAGGATATTGAGACTCCTTTATGGGGCGTAATCCTGCTCCTCACTTCTCTTGCTTCAGTGAAATCATTCCAGAGACAGATCTTTTAAAGGGGAAGAGCACGTAGCCCGTTCCATATGATCAAGTATGTACTCATCTACATTTGTATCAAACCCAGCAAACTGAGCGCTGCTCCTGAAAAGATAGAATAGATAGAAGGAAAATCAAACATTGTAGTAACCAGCACTTAATCTATTATATACTCACATGCTACCAGAAATGTAAGAGATATATTGATGCAGGCATGATCAGGACCACACTGTCACCCAGTTTAAGAGCATTAAATGCTTAATGTAGGAAATTAATCTAAGCATGTGATTAGTTGTAGTCCTGATTTTAGGAGATTGGTTTCCTAAAATTCTAGTGTATATTCTGATTTTATTCCCTAGAGATATTCTATTGTATATTAGGTAAGATTTTTTTATTATATTGACCCTAATTTATTGGAGACAATCAAGGTCATCAGAATCAATTGTTGTCATGTATATATATGTATCCAATTCCAGAAGTAATACAAGAAGCTATTTGTTGAAAATCTTATACAGCTTCATGGTATCAGAGCATTAGGTTCTGAAACCCTAGTCTTTCTTTCTCAATCTGTAACTCTTAGCTCTCCCCTCCTTCCGAAATCACCTCTTCATGGCAGAGTCCGAGCAGACATCCAGGGATCCATCAACACCTAATCCCTTTTCCAATATTCCTACTGCTCCTCGGCTAACACCAGCTATCATAGAAAATAATCTCATCCCTATCACACCACCCACAAACTTAATAGCCAACTGCGGCAAGGTCTCAATCAATGATGATGTTCACTGGGTATATTCCAAAGCAGACCCTAGCTTGATGCTAAATACAGAATCTAGAGAACAGAGAACAATATGGTTGTCTTGTTTAATCAGTTCTATGAAAACTGAGATAGGAGAAAATTTCTTGTTGTACACCATGGCAAAAGAAATCTGGGAAGCAACACGTGAAAAGTTCTCCATAGTGAAAACACATGCGGCTTTTCTCTGTGGATAGTACTCTCCAAGACCTTCGTCAAGGCGAAAACTCTGTGACAGACTATTTCACGACTCACCCGATATTGGCAGCAACTAGACTTTGTTTGAGACACATGAATGGAAGTGTCCTGAAGATCGTGCATATTTTAAGAAGATCGTGGAGACTAAGTGTGTCTTCAAATTCTTGATGAGACTAAATGAGTACTTGGTGAGTAAGGGCAGAATTCTCGGAACAAAACCACTACCAAAGTTTACAGTAGAGGCATTTTCTGAGGTCGCAAGGGGAGGCAAACGTGTTATTCTGGGACAATCTAATCATCCCGTTCCTGAAATTCCAGTACTTTGCTGATCAAGAAAATCCATCGAATCGAGGTGCATTTGCTGCTCAGACCTATTCTAAAAGTACCAACTGAACAGGAAAGGTAAGCCCTTGGATGATCATCGTTGAAAGCCTGGACATTTGGAAGGAAACTTGTTAGGAAGTACATGAAAGCCTTCTGACTAGAAGATAAATCAAGATCCTTGAAGATAAAGGAATGCCACCAGTACTGAGTATCTCAATCTATTAATTCCTTCATTCACTAAGGAACAGTTAGAACTTCTCCAGCAACTTATACACAAGGCTAATATCAACACCACATTCAGTAGCAACAAAAACAACTCCAATAATTCAGCAGTGCATGCAGCCAAATCTCCCTCCTCATCTTGGATAGTAGACTCGGGTGCATCCAACCAAAGGACAGGTGACAAATCACTTTTCACATCCTACTCACCTTGTAACAACCTTCAAACAGTATGTATTGCCACCAAAATGGTCGAACAGGAATCATTTGTCTCTCCAGATACACTTTTTCTCAAATCTGTGTTATTTGTGTCTGATCTTGATTGCAATCTCATCTCAATCAGTAATCTAAATCGTGACCTTAACTGTGAAACTAAATTCCTTGCTAAATCTTGTGTCTTTCAAGACTTGAGCTCTAGGAAGACGATTGGCAATGCTGATTTTCGTGGAGGCCTTTATGTTCTTTATGTCAACACTCCTTCAATCCATTCAGTTAGTCATCAATGTCAATTTGTAAGACTTTTAGGAAATTAATTAGAATTTTATCTGAAATTACTAGTTCAGATTTGAATAGCTATCAATTTCCAGATTTCTAGCTTAGGTGGTTGATTACTGGTACTAGTTGATTAGCAATCAGTTTCCAGATTCTAGCAGAGATTGATGGATTGGGGTTTCATACACTGTTTTTCCTAATATATGGGGATCTTCCTACTATATGTTGTACTAGTTTCCGATGAAATTTAAGACAAATATGAATGAGAGTGTTTACTTTTGAAAAAACATTCATGGTATCAAAGCCAGGGACATTTTTTCTCTTTTCCTCTTACTAATAATGAGGTCATACAGGTCTGGGATGACTAACACTCAAAGAAATCCTGCTGCCCCTTATGGTTCTTTCGAACCTATTCCAACCAATCCTACTCCTAATGTTTCTACCACATCTATATGTGCTGATTATTATTCCCAGAATTTAGCCATTTATCTCACTGTTGAGGAGACTCATGAGCCTTCTACCAACTCGGATGCAATTCCTTTTACCAAGGAGCAATTAGAGCACTGTACAAATTAGTTCAATCTCAGCTGTCCTTTGTGCGAGAAGGGTAACCCTCTTGTCAACGTGTTTTTTGGTGTTGTTCTAATTCACATTCATTCTTGGATAATTGATTAGAGCAGTGATCATATGATGGTTGTTAAATGTTCTCCTCTTATAGTCCTTGTGTGCAATAAAAAGTCTAACTTCACGAGATGATTAACTCTACCGGCAATTTTTCGGTGTTTGAGGCATGATATTCATATTAAAATCAAATCCTCTGAAGCTTGGGGCTTAAGAGAGTTAGTCGTTGTGGCATGGTATGAGGAAGCAATTAGGCGGAGGATCTGGGTTGAGCCATCTGTCACGATTTTATTTACTTATTGTCAATTTGAAAGTGTGAAGGCTATTTATTTGATTTGTTAACTCTCCACATGTAGGGTGATGCCGTGAGAAGTGTTGAGGCATGATATTCATGGTAAACTTAAATCCTCTGAAGCAGGCTTTTGGAGAGTTGGTCATTCTTGATCGGGGATAAGGCTAATTGCGTATAGATTATATGGGTTAGGAAACTTAACATATAGAGTTGTAACTTAAGGGTTTCGTGGGAGGCAACACTTTTGATATGTGTGATAATCAATAGCCATCTGAAAGGACCCCCAATGGCATCAAGCAGTTCTAACAAAGAAGGGTGTAGGATTATATATCAGTTCAAAACCGGCGATGGTCAAGTGGTTTTAGGCCAAGAAAGCGAACCAGATCTGAGTTTGCTCTTACGGTATCCACACGAGAGTAGGCGAGCAGCCTCCAATGACGGTCTTGGGGAAGAAAGGGGGTCAGTGCTAGCGAGTCGTCAGAAGAGGAAGCGAAACCAGGGTCTCTCGATCTCTAGAACACTTTCTTGGAGATGAGGCACTTTGCCTTTTTCACATGAACTCCGCCTCTGAGGTCATCATCCTCTTAGGGGTTTCCATAGCATTCTATTTATAGAGCCCCAATCATGTCTAATGACCAAAATGCCTCACTCCTAAGTGATGATAGGCTACACGCATCCACATGCGTTATGGCGATCCCTGCGACCACTGGTAAAGTCTGACCCGAAGCCTATTATCTCTACAAGTGAGAGCTTTACAAATCAGTTACACTAATCCGTGACATTTCATTCGCGAATTGACTCCCTCATATTTGGATCACATCGAATCCGTTTCATATCGGCCACGCTCTTACAAGTGTGGCCAGCGTTAAAGTTAGGTTATGTTGGCAAGGCTTGATTGATTATTGGTCGCGAGTCGAATTGGTATCTAACAACACATCATGACTGATTATTGGGAGAGTCAATGAATACGTGCGTACCCTTCCCGTAGATAAATCTTGAAGTGATTCATCCTTTCACGAACTATACCCTACTTGGTTGAAGCATGAATGATTGTGTGGCTCCCAACTAGTAGTTTATGCCACGCTTTAGCCAGTGATATTTATCTTGCCACAGATTCATCACTCGACCTTTATGCACTTGAGACACTCCTCAGGAACATTTTCCTGCAGCGGAGATGTGAGTAATGATTTCGACCAAAGAGGCCTTAGGTATGCTCTCCGCACTGTTGGGATGTGAATCCTTTGTTGTTCTTTCGATTCTAGAGCAACCAGCTTATACCTAATCCTCATCGATTAGCGACTGAAGCTGACACGGATTGGGTAATGCAGGTCGGCATCAGATATCATGAACACCTCGAGTCTAGGATACTTGCACCATTCGCATGATGAGACGATGTCTACGTTAAATGAATGTGATCCATATGATTGTCTCATTATAGGTTTAAAATTAATACTTAGCTACTCTTGCTTAAGCATCCATTGCATGACTTCGATCGACTCTTGATCCTGATTTATAAAAATCTATAACAGTCGATCAAAGTACTTGACATGTGTGCTGATAAATAAGATCGACAATGTCCCGGTCTTGTTGATTCTATGACTAGGGATAATTTAGACACTAACATAGTGCATGATGGGAATCTTATTATCATGATTCAAAAATTAAGCGATTTCCCTTCTCTAATGTTATGTATCATGGACTGGACTTCATTAATATGATTAAAGATGTATCAATTCAACGTATGAATATCAAATTAACGAAGAAGCCTTTCATATTAAATAATACGTTGTGCGTACAATAAGTGCTAATGGCGATTGCCTTTAGAGCACTTCTCTAACAGTAACTAGTTAGGAATCCTAACATGTAGAGTTGTAACAGATTAGGAAATATAGACTATCCCTCCTATATATATACACATGTTAATTCAATGAAAAAACACAAGGAATTCTTTCCTCTAATTCTCTCTTGGTTGTTGCTACATGGTATTAGAGCCTAGGGTTCGAGTTAAGAATTTTGGAGGGGTAGGAGGATTTTTCGACGATCTAGAGTGTCGGAGGGTGACTTTGAAACACCACTAGGCGTGGAGTCTCATAGCCCAGACATAAGAGATTCGGCCGTTGGCCAAGCCCGAGCGGTACGCAAAAAATCGAAGGTCGGATTCAAGCGCGTGAAACTCATCTTGTGGTCGCAGGATTTTCTGGGCGATTACACCTGGAAGCTTGTGGGCGCATGGGTCTTGTCCGGAGCCGAGCTCCTCCTTGGTCGTCAGGTCGTCGAAAGGGCCTTTGGCACACTTGGTTTCCCTGTTTGGTTCCTGGATCTAGTAGTTTTAGTGCTTTTTGTGTTAAATGACCCCACTAGGGTTCTGCTTGATTTTCCAAAATCTGAGTTATGGGAGTGCTCTTTGCTCTTTATCTTCTTCACATTGGATCTGTGAGTGATTGAGGAGAAAAGCTAATTTCTCGGCTTCAGTGGTCTGATGATGTCCCGAATCACGAAAGACAAGCCCGACTAGTCGACTATTTGGAATGGAGCAAAACAATGAATTAGAGATATACGTCAGAGCATAAGTATGGGGGTCACCTTACTGAGATCCGCCCGACTGATGATTGAAGAAGCGTGGATGGAAGGATGCGTCTGTTCATCGAGTCGTAATTACATCGGCGTGAGTCTTGGGCCTCGTTAATCATTGTGAATTTGTTAAAGAGCTAATGGATTATTTGGAGTTTGTGTTTTTTGGAAAGGGGAATGTTTCTCATATATTTGATGTGTGTAAAGCATTTCATCGATCAGAGAACAGGATCAGTCACTCACATAATTTTTATGACCTACAAAAAGATACATGAAGAGCTTAATATACTTATGCCGCACTAGTCGAGATGTCAAAGTTAGCCAAGTCGTAGAAACGAGATGGCGGTTATCGGATTTCTTGCCATTTCTTCCTTACGGTATAGTTAATTAAGGCCCAGTTTTGTCAGTCTTGAGATATCATCTCGGAGACCTTGCGGGGATTCTTAGCGAGGTATCATCACTCTTAACTACCCTTGTATCTATCGAATGACGATTACTCTTGTGTTGAGACCATTGAGTCGGAGAAAGCGAATAAACGAGTGGTCGAGCTGATAACACTCGAGGTTTAGTTACAGAGGGTTGTTTTGTTATTATCTTGCCCGTAAGCGACCATGTGATGCAGCGATTGTAAACGACAATCGAAATCGAAATTTCAATTTGCTCATGCTCCTTCTCTTCTTGAGACATCCGTCCGGTGGATTCGGAGTTCTCAGCCATGAGAATTAGCGAGGTTCCAATTGTATCGAGACTCATTGAGATCTCCGTATACTTTCCGGAATTCTACTGCTTTATTCTTTGAGTCGGGTAGCAGGAATAAATGTCTTGTATCTTCTTCATCTTAGAATGGGTCATTGACTCTGGAGCTACGGATCACATGACGGTGCTCTAGTCTTTCTCTACCTTTCGATCCAATCCTTCACTTTGTCACTTTGGCGGATGGATCACATTCCGTGTTCTTGGGTGAGCACAGATTGTGCCCCTCCATCTATTCCTTTGACATCATCTTGAGTTTCTTAAATTTCTCTTTTAATTTAATTAATACATTAAGCGAGCAGCTTCGAGCACTTAATGTTATATCTCATTAACCACGATTTTTGTCTGCTGGGATCTTATGGCGGCAGTTATTGGTAGAGGTCGTGAGTCTAGGGTTTTACTCCATCCTTGATCTTGATCCCAGAGACTGTGCTTGTTAAGTCACTACACCATTTAAGACATATTAGGTTAGGTCATCTTTACGTTGCATTATTAAATAAATTGTCCTGGGTTTTCGGGTTGCTATCCTTAGATTGTGAGTCTTGTCAGTTTGAAAAACATCATCGCCTTAGTTATAGTCACGAGTGTCGATAAGCAGTAGTGCTCCTTTTGAGTTGAATCCCGTTTAGATATGTGGGGTCAGACAGGTTGTGTCCCCAATCGGGTTTCGATACTTTGTCACTTTTGTTGATGATTATTCCTGACAGCGGATTATATTTAATGAAAAACCACTTTACGAGTTGTTTCGTTTAGGTCGCTTTTAATCTTGAGATTCATACTCAATTTCATGTTTATGTTGAAACACGAGAAGTGATAATGCAAAGAATATGTTTGAACAATTTCAGTCTTTCATGCTTCAACATGGCATCCTTTATCAGACTTCTTATGTTGACACTCCTGCTCAGAATGGAGTTGCTGAGAGAAAGAATAGACACCTCCTTGAAGCTGTTAGAGCTCTATTATTTTAGATACATGTGCCCAAGCATTTCTGGATTGATGTTGTTTCCACAGCTTTTTACTAACCCGGATGCCTTCGCTGATCTTGAATTGGGACACAGCGTATCACATCCTTTCCCCGATAAACCTCTTATTCCCTATTGAGCCTCGAATGTTGGATGTACACATTTTGTTCGAAGATGTTGTCCTCAATTATCTAAACTTGACCATAAATCTTTAAAATGTAGTCTTTCTTGGCAGACATTCAGGAGTTCGGAGAAGGGATATCGATTATTCTTGCCACTAAATCGTAGGTACTTGGTTTTAACGGATGTGAAGTTTTTGAGAATGTCCTTTCTCTTCACCCTCGACCAGCTCCCCAGTCAGGGAGGCGAGGATGACTTGCTAGTGTATACTATTGCCTCCCCGTGGCCTCTTGTTCTGCTCGGTAAAACCCGACCCCTCTGTTCCTACTCTAATAATACGACTCCCATCCTCGATACACACTCGCGCCCAAAACCCGCAGTCTTTAGTCCTGCCCAGAATTTGCTTGACATCGGATCCAGTTCCACGATGATAGTCTCACATTACTCTTCGTGGTAGGCGTCGATGTGTTCGTCGATTTCCTCGGTTGCACTATGTCAGTTGTCTTCTCAGTCTGTTCTTTTATTTAGCTACTTTGGACTGTTCGTTTGCCTAACAATTTTCGGGAAGCATGCCATACTGGTTGGCATGCTGGCATGATGAGGAGATGGATGCTGCGAGATAGAATGGTACTTGGAACTTGGTACGTTTACTGCGGGAAGAAAGCCATTGGATGTCGCTGGGTGTTTGTAGTCAAAGTTAATTCGGGTGGTTCAGTTGCGGAGTTGAACGACTTATTGGTCGAAAGTGCGCTCGGACCTGGTGTGGATTGATACGATACCTTTTTCCTCCCAGTTGCTAAGATATCTGTTCGGCTTTTATTTCCACTAAATTTGCCACTCGTAATTGGGATCTTGTCGAACGATATTAAGAGCACTTCTTCATGGCAGTCTTGAGAGGAGGGTATATGGAGCAACCTCCAGGGTTTGTTGCTCAGGGGGAGATTGGGAAGGTTTGTCGCCTTTGGAAGTCATTATATGGCTTGAAGCAGAGTCCCCGTGCTTGGTTCGGTAAATTCAGCCACGCAGTTGAGAAATTTGGCTTGCAGAAGAGTAAATCTGACCATTCCGTCTTCTACCAGAACTCCAGTTCAGGTATTATTTTGTTGGTGGTGTATGTGGATGATATTGTTATCACTAGGAGTGACTCTACAGGAATCTCATCCCTTAAGTCCTTTCTTCACGGCCAGTTTCATCTCTGAAAGAACAGGGATGTAGATATTTCTTGGGTGTTGAAGTTATGCGAGATGGCTTATGGAGATCTTCTTATCTGAAAATATGTGCTTAATTTGTGTTTGAACTAGAAAATTGGGAGGCAAGCCATGTGGTTCCCATTTATGGCTCGGGACGGGTATTACATATAGTAATCATGGGCCTGATAGGGTTAGGCAGCTTCCTGAGATCTTGATTGGGCGGGGTTAAAGGGTAGGAGATCCACATCTAGTTACTATGTTTTTGTTGGTGGAAATCTAGTCTCATGGAAGAGTAAACAAGGAGTTGTTTCCGTTCAAGTGCAGTAGAATATGAAGCGATAGCGATGCGTATTGGCGAAATCATGTGGCTTCATCAACTCTTGATGGAAGACGGCATTAAGACCTTGGTCACATCAAAACTTTGGTGTGATAACCAGGCTGCCCTTAATATTGCCTCGAATCCTGTATTCCATGAACGAATTAAGCATATTGAGATTGGCGCCACCTCGTTAGTGAGAAAATCTGGCTTCAGTTTGATTTCTCTGGTTGTGAAACGGGAGAAACGAGTTAGGTGATATTTTCACAAAGGCTCTAAATTGGGGACGGGTTGGCTATTTATGTAACGAGTCGGCGTGATTGACATCCCATGCTCCAAACTTGAGAGAGTGTTAACATATAGAGTTGTAACTAGTTAGAAAACTTAACATATAGAGTTGTAACTAGTTAGAAAACCTAACATGTAACTAGTTAAGAATCCTAACATGTAGAGTTGTAACAAATTAGGAAATATAGACTATCCCTCCTATATATACACATGTTAATTCAATGAAAAAACACAAGGAATTCTTTCCTCTAATACTCTCTTGGTTGTTTCTACAGGAACTATTAAATTCACTTCATTGATAACCTTTCATGATGTGCTTCATGTTTTACGATTTGTCTTGCGTCCCATTTATCCATCAGTAAATTTACTTTTGATCATCAATGTCGAGCCAATTTTTATTCTTTTTATTGTGAGTTTTAGAAGTTAACCATGGGGAGGATGATTGGCAGTGCTAAGGAAAAAGATAGGCTCTATTATTTTGATGATGGACCTGACTTGAGTAGAGCGATTTCAAAAATCTTCTTTTGTAAATTACATTTACATTTCCAAAGAAAATGATATCATGCTATGGCATTATAGGTTAGGCCATCCTAACTTTCAGTATTTGAAATACTTGTTTCCAAATTTATTTAAAAATAAAGGTTCATCTTCTTTTCAATGTGAAGTTTGTCAATTTGCTAAACATCATTGTGCATCTTTTTCCCCCCTGTTAAGGATTAGTTTCCTAATCCATTTACGAATCCTTTATGTCTTTCCTTTTCTCTTTAGTCTCCTAATTAGACTCTAATTTTGTTTCCTTTCTTTGCTCTAAACACTTAGAGTATAAATATGTATGTTCCCTCACTTTTTTAATCAATGAAAATCAAAGAGTTATTTTTCTCTTCACATGGTATCAAAGTCACTTTTCCGGCCACTTTTCCTGCCACATCCCTCATCTCCAGCGGATCTTCTCCTACGGACGCCTCAGAGCGGACCTTTCAACCGGACCTTCTCGTCGGACCTTTTCCAGCCGGACCTTCCCGATAGACCTTACTCACGTAGACCTTCTTCGTGAAGCCAATACTCCGCGGACCTTCTACGCATACCTTCTCCATTGGACCTTTTCCAGTGACTTTTTTGGTAGTCTACTTGCAGGCCCTCTTTCGATCATATCAACTCGCCGTGCGGTCAATTCCGGTAACACATCTTATGGTCGTGTCTCACTCCGGTCACATCAACTCATCGCGTAGTCAATTTCGACGACTTTTCCAATGTCCTAGATCTACCCATCGGATTAAGTCCATATGTAACCATTTGACCTATATGCTCTAGCTTGAGGGGAAATGTTAAGGATTAGTTTCCTAATCAATTTAGGAATCCTTTCTTTCTTTCCTTTTCACTTTAGTCTCTTAATTAGACTCTAATTTTGTTTCATTTCTTTGCTCTAACACTTAGAATATAAATATGTATGTTCCCTCACCTTTTTAATCAATGAAAATCAAAGAGTTATTTTTCTCTTCACACCCCCAACCTCATAAACTAACTACACCATTTACTGTGAACCATAGTGATATTTCGGGTCCATTTAGAACATGGACATCTTCTGGAAAAAAATGATTTGTGACCTTTATTGATGATCACACAAGATTAAGTTGGGTTTATGTGATAAGGGAAAAGGGCCACGATGTGTGTTAAGGTTTAGTCTCCTAATCTATTTAGGATTCTTTTCCTTCTCTCTTTAGTTTCCTAATTTGACTCTAACTTTATTTCCATTTTTTACCTAACACTAGAGTATAAATGTGGGTGTTTCCTCCTTTGTAAATTAATGAGAATACAAAATATATTTTCTCTCAACATGGTATCAAAGCCAAAGAAGAGTTTGGGAATATTAGGGTTAGGGTTTCGTCGTGTGGTCAATTCCGGCGACCCATCCAATGACTGTGCCTCACTCCAGTCGTATTACTCTTGGGAGCCACAGCCACTGTCGGAAAAACTTGTTGTGGGAAAAATTTTGGGGCGAAGTTTCGGCGACTCTTACTTGTGGCGTGGACACTCCACGAGATCGCTAGAGCTTGAGCTCCCTTGATTGCAAAAATCTTTAGCGACAAGTCCCTCACACGCCTCCACTTGCAGGTATTTTGCATCCCTCCATGGCCCGGCGCATGAGGCGTGGGCTTTATCCGATCGTGAACTTCACCACGAGTTACTGTAGCGATCTATGAGCCTATGTCACTTTGGTTTTTGATCTAACTGCCATCACCCTTTTTTTGTCCATTTTCTCCCGAGGAGGCATATACTTTTAGATTCTTTTTTGATTTTTCGTCAAAGTTCAACACTATTGAAGCCCCTCTCACCATCTGAAGGTGTTTGCTCCTTCTCAAAAATCTTGGTCTGTACGTACCTCTTTCTACCGATTTCTCATCTCTATGACTGAACAAGGCATTTCTATGGCCGAGAAAGATGTCTCTATGGCTGCAAAATGTCAGACTTTTAATTCCTTTATATCTAGAACTCCTATGATTACCTTGGATAAACTCACGGGAAGGGATAATTATCAATCATGAGCAGATTCTGTGGACCTATAGTTTATTGGTAATGGTTGTGAGGATCACATTACTACTGCGAACACAAGTATCCTCGAAGATCAAAGTCCTCGGTGTGAAAAGCGTGCTTTACTATGCAATATTCTCAAACGATCTATTGATGCCAGACTCCCATCATAATAACCAGGAGCCTATCAAGCATTATACTCTCTGGAATCAAGTGAAGAAATTATACACTAATGATATTCAGCTTCTCTATCGAGTATTATCCTCTATTGCTAATTTGAAATAGCTCGGAATGGAAATATCTTCTTATGGTGGACGAATGTTTACTTACTTAGGATGAACATATCTTTCTTGCCAAGTCTTATAATACTAGACTTCACTGCAAAATGGATCGCATCTTTGTGGTCAATTCTTCTGCTTAACCTCGGGCGGATTTTGAAGACATTAGTGAATCTCACTTGGTACATTATTCCAAACTTTGATGAGGTTTTGCTCGGATTACCAGCTATACCTCCGGCCGCAGTCCATGCGCTTTAACATTACACGAACGCCATGGTGGTTTCTCGGTCTCATTCTCAAAGTGATTCCCGGAGGTGGGTGTGGTAACTGCTTAGGAGTGAAAGACGGCGTCCTCGATACACACCTCTTGTCATAGGCTTGGACACACCCTTGATCGATCTTTATCGGTTACATGGACGCGCTCGGAGTCTTGATCGTCGACAAGTTCAAGTTACGTCTTCAGGGAGCTTCAAATCCACACCTCGGTCATTCTTATGCTAGGCGAATATGAGGTATTGCCTTCGTCCCTCGAAACCAAATCTTCCTCCATTGCTTCTATTGCCCCGGGCCGTTAATGTCTCTGCGCACCTGCGATCCATGCACCTTGGATCCTTGATATTGGAGCCTCTTATCATATCTCTGGTAATAAAGACCTTTTTTCTTCTCCTAGCTTTCTGTCTCCTTTACCCACTAGTACTGTTAAATACATAAAAGTGCGACATTTATATAGGGTTTTAAGCCCCTCAACTCATGTTTTGCTTTCATTTTGTGTAGAATAGGTGCTTTCCACCTTTTTTACCATTTTTATGCGTGTGCAGGTTGTTTGATGTCCCGTGCACATTTTCGTAGCCGGTTTGGTTCAGAGAACAAGCGTAGATCATACGTTGTCGATTCTGAGATCTTGTCGGGAGGCCACAGGATGGTTCTCGTGAGGGGGCATTGTGAAGGCGGTGAATGCCCAGGTACGCACTAAGCGATGCCGTGCCCACATGGGTGGAAGCGGTGGAGTAGTGGTCTGTAGATACTGAGGTACATTTAGATGCAGTACACTTTTTGTCTGGGTACCACACTAGCGAAAATGCCAGAATGCCAACATGTGATCTCTGCGAGTTTGAGGCGGAATTTCGATCTTAGTGCGAGCGAGCTGAAGTCTTTCGATCCCAGCCGAGATCACTAATGAGGATTGTATTTAAGCCCACTTTAGGGCAGAATTGAGGGAGTTTGGATTCTAGGGTTTTGGCTCTAACCTTTGGAGTGTTTTCTCGTATTTTTCTACGGTTTTCTAGAGTAGAGTAACTAGTTTTCTTCTGATTCTGAGTTTTTAAGCATTTGTAATCTTTCAATTGGTTTTATAACTTGGTGTTCATTGAGAGACTCTGCGTTTTGATATCGACCTTCTTGATTGAAGTAGCTATTTCTCAATTCACCGTTTACTATTGATGATTCCGGCAATTATGAATCAATTCGGCTTTGTGGGTTCTAAACCTCCGTGATAGGGTTAACGGTGAAACTCACGGCAAGGTAACGACCCACCGATCCCTCTTTTGTGCTTCAATGGGATTTACATGATGTAAACACTGCGAAAATTCTTATAAAACCTTAGTTTGGCACCTTGAAACGGCGTGAGCGAAGTGCGAATTTACCGCGTTGTGCTTCTCAAATGCAAACTAAGTCGGCGAAAAATCGTGCGAGCAAAGTTTGTTATCGTTGATTACGTCGCACGAAAGCTTTTAAAGTTATATCCCCATCGGAGCCATTCATCGATAGCTCGCAGATGAGAGTGTAAGTGAAGGTGGGTGTTACCTAGTTGGTGATGACGAAACTAAGGATCTATCATTACGCCCTTCTCTCGTTTAAAATAGCTTAAGTCGATACGGTTAATAAATCAATCGATAAAATCCAATTTTACTTTGTCGCACATTCATTGGATAGCAATCCACAAGGATCATCCTGGAAACCACTCCTGTAAATGACACATGGACTCCCACGATATTATAATGCTTAGCGACATGAGTTCTACGCTTGGGAATAATTTCAGCACCACGAAATAGGCCGACATTTTTGGCGCCGTTCTTGCAGTGATGTGACACTCTAGTTGATCTAGAGAGAGCTAGTGGTAATTTGCAATTGCATTGCAAATCCGATACGTTCTCTACCTTTTCTTTTTAATTCTTTTTGTAAATAATATAAGTGGATACCTGTCTAGTTAAGGAATGTATTGAGATTAACGAGGATGTTTCGGTGCTTTCCTTTCCATAGGGATAGCCCTCATCCTCTTAATTTATATGGTTTTATTCCCATTCTCTGAAGAAAAAGGCCCGAAAATATGGTTTCACTCTCTTGCTCCCGATTCAATTTTTATGAGGAAGACATGCGAAATAATTCTGAATAAATTCTTCCCTCACACACGTCTTAATGCACTCGTCACGAGCAATCCAAAACTTTTGAAAATCGAATTAAACCTTTTTGCTATTGTATGGGAAATATATAAGGACCTCCTCCACGCTCTCCCTCATCATGGTTTGGATGTTGGACAAATTGTTGCATATTTTCACCAAGGGCTGTCCTTGAATAACAAACAATATATCTAAATGATGTATGCGAGGGAGTTCTATGAGAAAAGTGTTAGAGAGGTTGTGCAATTTTTTGATACAATAGCAGAAAATGCTCGAACTTGGGAGACTAATACCTCCCTAGATACTGTTAAAGTGCATGGTACACCTACAGGAGGAGGAATACATCACTTAAGGGAGAATGATGACTGCAATAGCCAGACCCAACTAAAGTTAGAGGCCATCGGGTGAAAAAAGAATGGTGGTATTGTACCCAAATGTACCTTCGGTGCCTATGGGATTTGGAGTGGATGAGTCATGCATCATTTGCGATGACCCGCTCATTCAACCGTCTTGCCCTAACCCTCCTCGAGTCAAGGAGCAATCCCGAATAAGCGAGCTAATGCCCAGTGCAGAAGGAAGCCCTTCCAATTCTCCATACTACAGGAAACTTATAATCGAGGTGGGAGTAGCACCCAATTTTAGTTGGAGGAATGAGGAGGACAAAACCATTTTGCGAATAACCAAGTAGGAACTGAGAAACCAAGGTTTTTGAAAAATAGCCCCTCAATTTCAAAATCAAGGTCCTCAAGGATATCCTGCAAATCCTAACCAAGGTTTCCACCCCTCTTCTCAAGGAATTTCGAAACCAGCGGCTTTACCCGACCTCCACATAAAGAAAGTTTAGAGGACATTATGACCTGATTTGTTTCAAAACTCGATAATCCACTAACTCTTGAATTTGAGCGCCTTAAATGATGTGAGATCTAAATGAAGCTAAGTTGACCTCTTCTATGGAGCGGGTTTCCAACAAGAAAAACTCCCTTCTCGGACCATCAAGCCCTTAAGGTCCCAAATAGTGTTGGAATTTCAAGTCAACGATGCTTAACCTTTGAACATTCTGAGTTTGTCACCACTCTTCGAAGTGGAAAATCAGGCGATAAAACCACCATTGACGAAGAATTGTCGAAGAAACAACAAAGATGTGCAAAATGAACCCGCGGGATGATAGGGTATACGTGACCTCATGTTCCTAGAAACGGTGTATTGTTGAAGTTGAGCGAGAAAAAGTAAAACTTCCCATGTCCCTCTTTGCTCCATACCCTCATGGGTTAGAAACCCACAAGAAAGTGAACAATCACTTTCAAAATCTGAGTTATTCAGCTGGTTAAAGATAAAGCACTCCCTTATTGGATGCCATTAAGCAAATTCAGTCATGCAAATTTTGAAAGACTTATGCACTATGAAAAGAAAGTTAGGTGTTAACAAGGGCTGCATTCATGGCCCGAGCAGTCCACCTCCTTGTGATTAAGACGACTTGCCCCCGAATACAAAGACCAGGAAGCCCTTCATTTCCTTAGTGGTGGGAAATTCAAGTGGGACACGCTCTAGTGGACTTGGAGCGAGTGTTAATCTTGTTGCCATACTCGGTATATGTTGAGCTAGGGTTGGGAGAGTTAAGGCGAGCTAATATCACCCCTTGACTATTTGATCGTAGTGTGAAAATTCCTAGTGTGAAAATTCCTAGACGGATAGTGAAGGACGTATTGGTGCAAGTAGATAAGTTCTACTTTCCTATGGATTTTGTTGTTCTTGACACTCAAACATGGTGGATCGGGGACTCGGTTCAAGTGATTCTTGATAGAGGCCATTCTTGGCATTGCCCGATGCCATCATACCTTTGTAGGGAGGATTTCGTAGCGTTATCTTTTTAGTAACATATTTGTTAATTTAAATATCTTCAATGTTATCAAGGACATAGGAGATGATGAAGACGTCTGTGAGGTAAATATGATAGAATCTGTTGTGCAGAACTATGCAGATCATGTTTCATATGATGACCCTCTCAAGTCTTGTTTAGTAAACCCAGTTATTATCGAGGAGGTAACCACGTTTTGGATGGGTTTATGATCCATAATTGAGCCTGATGGTAATGGAAGCCCGAATGGTGGGCACCCAATTTGAAAAATTGCCGCGATTGAGGACAGTATTACCTTCGGAAGAGAAACCACTAAGCTTTAAGTTGAAACCATCGCATCTCAAATGCATTCCTAGGGGTAGAAGAGCTCCAGATAATCATATCCTCCTCTTTTGGAATTGGATCAAGAGAATAAACTTTTGGAGATATTGAGAACCCACAAAAGCGCCGCCGGGATGGACAATTGCGAGATATTAAGAATTAGCCTTGATTTGCACACATAGGATTCACTTGGAAAGGATGTCAAACCTACGAAACCCGATCACAACGTAGTGAACCAGTCATGAAGAAGTTGTCGAGAAAAGGTCTTAAAAGCTGGCGGATGTGGGTGTTATTTACCTATGTCGCGGATAAGCGAGTGGATCGATCAAACCCAGTAGTTCTAAAAAATGCGGGTTCTTTGTAGTGTAGCAAATAAAGACCTGATAGGCTAATTCATTTCGAATCTGAGTTGGAGGGTGTGCATAGACTATAGGAAACTTAATCTTTGGCACTAGGAAAAGATCATTTCCTCTACCTTTTGTGGATCAAATGTTGGAGAGTTGGGGCATGAATTACAGTGGCGCGATCGGGTACTGAGTCTGATCAATTGAGATAGCCTTAGAAGATCGAAAACCACGTTCACCTGCCCTTTTGACACATTTGCCTTTAGGAAAATGCCCTTCGGGTTATGTAATGC
This sequence comes from Tetrastigma voinierianum, assembly GCA_016808115.1. Classification (NCBI taxonomy): domain Eukaryota; kingdom Viridiplantae; phylum Streptophyta; class Magnoliopsida; order Vitales; family Vitaceae; genus Tetrastigma; species Tetrastigma voinierianum. The sequence continues at coordinate 32,977 of JAEQBH010003591.1, forward strand.
ACCAGGAACCTTCCAGCGGTGCATGATGGAGATTTTTAGTGATATGATAGAACATATCTTGGAGATTTTCATGGATGATTTCTCTGTTTTTGGAGATTCATATGAGGGATGTCTGGAGAACTTAAGGAGTCTGGGAAGATTAATGGGGAAGGAATAGAGGGTGAATAAAGCGAGTTGGAGTTTGATCTCCAACACCCCACCCCTAAGTGTGTCGAGGATATCACGGTCATTCTTAGGTCATGCGAGGGATTTTTATAGGAGATTCGCTAAGGATTTTAATCTGTAGCGGGTCTAACTGTGCAATTTGCTTGCCAAGGATGTCACCTTTAAATGGTCACAGGCAGGTGAGGTGGCCTTTGATAAACTGAAAACTATGTTAGTGTCACCTCCTATCATGCGATCTCTTAATTGGGACCTTCCTTTTGAGATCATGTGTGTGTAGTGATTATGCCATAGAAATTTGTATTAGAGCGAAAGGGAAGATAAAAAAGCATTTGTGATCTATTATGCCGTGAAGACTAGATTATGCTCAATCGATTACAACTATGGAAAAAGAGTTCTTGGTTGTAGTCTTTGCCTAGAAAAGTTCGAGTCTTACATCGTCGGGTCTCACGTAACCATTTTCGTGATCCTTGGCATTGTACCTCTCTAAGCGGATGCTAAAGCCTGTGACTAGGTGGATCTACTCGTCCAATTTAACTGACCATTAGGATGAAGAGAGTTGAGAATGTGGTAGGCCCGACCACATCTCGATTAGTTTGAAACTGACTTCTAAAGGTCTACCCATAGGCGACACTTTCCACGATGAGCAACTTTGCTCTTGTCCACTTTGCCCGTGGTATCGCAGGACATAGTAAAACTATCTAATAATGAGGACAAATTCCATCCCGATGGACCTCTCGACAAAGGAAATTCTTTGTGGACATAAAATACTACTTTGATGATTCGTACTTGTTTAAATGCGTCACGATCCAGTGCGAGAAGGTGTGTGTATCGACTGGCGATCAAATTGGGGTACTGCGCCTGTCGCTCTAAGCTTGTGGAAGGCATTTCTCCGCATATAAAAACGGCGGACAAAATCTTGCCAGTGGTTTTATTGGCCCTCTTTTAAAAGGCTTTGCTTTGATTTTTTGCAAAGCACGTGCCGGTGCAGCGATTAGGAGGGATCACAAAAATGAACATGATGCCTCTTACTCCTATTTTAATTATTGAGATATTCGATTGATGGGGTTTACACTTAATGGGGCCTTTCCCCCCCTCATGTGGGTACCTTTCCATTTTATTGGCAATTGATTATGTTTCTAAGTGAGTGGAGGTCATTCGGCGAGCCAATGACCCTTGAGGTTGTTTGGGGAGATTTTGAAAAACATATTTTTCTCGCTTTGGAATGCCTCGTACGATCATTAGTGATGGTGGGCTCCATTTTTGTGTCGACCCTTTGAAAATTTGTTAAGAAGTATGGAGTCACACACAAAGTTTCAAATACACAAACCTGATGGTCAAGCTAGAGACTAGCGATAGGAGATCAAACACATTTTGGAAAAAGGGTTGCCCACAATCGAGTTAATTAGCCGACTACTTAGCGCTCTTTGGGCCTACCATACTACTTTTAAGACTATTCTTGGTATGTCTCCCTATAGGCTAGTTTATGGCAAGGCATGTCATCTCCCGGTGGAAATGGAGCACAGAGCATATTGGGCCATTAAAACTCTTAATTTTGATTTGGCTAAGGCAGGTAACGAGAGCTGGCACCAAATGAGCAGAGCTTGATGAATTGAGGCGTGAATCATATGAGGCTGAGAATCTCTGAAGAGAGCTCGAAGCTCTTCCATGGCAAGGGAACATTGTAAGGGAAGACTACTGAACCCTCACCAAAATCACTGTTGTATAACAAGCATCTTTCGGGTAAACTCGGGTTCTCAGATGGGGTGGACCTTTCATCGTGGTGGATTCACTCATATGGCGCGGTGGGGTGAGAATCCGAGAAAAATGGGGAAAATCTTTAAAGTCAATGGTTGGTGCTTGAAGCCATTTAGACACGCCGGCCTTGAGAGTAGTGAGGAGCTGGTAGATCCGCTCTAGGGATGTTCCTTGACGTAATCTACGTCACCCTTTGTATATAGTTTTCTTTTCCTTTTCTTGCATTTTCTTTACGCTTTATTCCTTTAGTACGTATTTTGTTTTCATAAAGGAAAGTCGACCACTTTGTCACACTCCTGGTTTCCAGTGGAAACCGGTGTCTTTGCCCTTCCTTATAGTACGTAGTGTGTTCTTTCAATGCATTGAGGCGATACTTACTTTCGTGGCTGGGATAGGCGCGTACTAGTGGTTAGAGCCATTTAAGTGCATGCTATTTGGTTTAATTCGGTGTTCTTAGAAATTTAAGTGCATGCAATTTTTTCAATTTTCGGCTCTTTTAGTGGTACTTGACCTTTGATGTACGTAGCATGACCTTATGGATTTACTCCATATAGTTTCATTGCACATACACAATAACAGGCATGCACAAAACTTTTTCATATTTAGGCCCATATTGACCTTTGCACGATTCTTTCTATTCTCGAGTCGATCTTGGCGGTATCATTCTCATTCATAAATTACACAAGTCATTGATTTCCAATGGCTCATATTGTTTATCTTAGCTTGGTACATGCATTTTAACTCACATCAACTATGCATCTCTTATTCTTTGAGGAACATCCATCGTAGTTGAAATATGATTTTAGGCCATGTTTCTCCTTTAAGCTACTAAATGCTGAGGTCATCCTTTTGCACCCTTGTCGAGCCTTGAGTTGCCAATTGTTTGAACCTTCGGGCTCTTGATCACATGGGTAAGGATGACTCCAAAGCGTGCGTGAAAGTCTTGGGAGTGTAGTACCGCGATTGACGAACCTGGATCGGTTTGGAGGGTTTGAAGCGGTGCGAAGCGGCGTGTGGTGAAATCAAAATGTAGAGAATTCTCATTTCTGCAAAGTAGTGGTACCATAATTGATGCCGATGCAGAATTTGAAAAACAGGCGGTGACAATTTGGTAGGTACCACACTTATGGTACCGATCTGCGTGTGCGTGGATATTGGGTCATTTGAAGGCTTTTCCTCCCATTTTTTTAACCCTTTCCTTATTCCCCTCCAGGCTCACATATAAGAAACCTAACCACAACTTCCTCTTCACACCCAGAAGCAAACCCTAAGTCAAACAGTTCCTCAAGTTTCTTCATCAACCTGACCCGGGGCATCAATAGTTCTTCGCACGCAGAGTTTAAAGTGTTAGAACCGTGTGGGTAAGTGATTCTCATCCCCAAGCTAGAACAATTTGATTGATTTTCCACTATGGTTGGCATGGATTGTTTTGGTTGGCTTTGGGTTGTGGCTTTATGCTTTTGGTTGGCTATGGCATCTGCTATGAACGGTATGGGGAGGAAAGTTTTGAATGATTTGGAAAGGGTGAGTCCAATAGTGCTAGAGATGGGTTGTTAGGGCTTTTTGTGTGTAAGGTTTGTTCTTTGTGTGCTATCGTGGCCATATCTATGAGCATCGAAGAACCTGAGGAAATGAGCCTTGACTCTTCTATGGAGTGGCGAGTGAAAAACAAAGGTTGATACGCCCTTGATTGTGAAAGGGAAAGGGAGAAGCGAAAGGTCCTACTTCGGAGGTGAGGAAGAAAGTGAGAGCGAAGATGAAGAAGTGAGGCTATGTTTCTTGAATCCTCGGTCAGAAGCGAAAAGGTGAGTCCAGTCAGTTGAAAGGCGAGGTTTCCACTATGAGCGGGGAATGAAAATTGAAATGTTTTTGTTTACCCACCCCATTCGTGCCTTTATTCAGGATCAGAATTTGCAATTTGTCGGTGAGGAAGTAAAAGGCTATCTTCCGTCCATTGTCAGGGAATTCTATTCCAACTTGAGAGAGAATTTGAATGTGGATTCCCTTTTGGAGACCACAATCTCGGGAAGCAACTAATGAGTCGTACGACTCGATCGCTAGATCGTTGCATTATATTCATACCACGCGCGAGGCCTTACCCACTCAGGGCTATTACAGAGTTTGATGCTAATCTATTCGCAAATACCATGTGCACCAACCCGATACCCATGGGGTGTTTTGTGCACAAGGAGTTCACCCCGGGGAAATTAAAGCCTGAGTATGCATTGATGAATAAGGTCATTCACAATATGATCGGGCCGAAGGGAAAGGAGAAGTTACCAAGCAAGGAAGAAATCCAGTTTCTGTATAAGGTAATGAATGGGAAAATTATTGACTATGCTTTGGTAATATGGTGTATAATGAGGATTTTAAGGAGTCCCCCAGGCCAAAACAGGCACATCCTTCTGGAGCCTTAGTTACAAATTTGGTGGGAAGCTCTTGGGATAAGGGGTTGCCAGAAAAAGAGTTAGATCCTGGTAAGGCCCGGCCTGAACAAGGCGAAGCAAAGCAGAACCACGCCCGCAGGCCTCGGTCGACACATCCCCCTGCGGCTATTTACAGGCCATCGTCGACTCTTGGTCCGATGGTACATCTCCCTTAACGAGAATGGGCGTGAATCGAAGGATGGTTTAAATGCATCTGGGAAACGACGATTAGACCGTAGGCTCAGTTTTGAGTCACATCTACGAGGAGAGCCAGTTGTTGTAGATGACCCTTATCTGGTGGAAGGAGATTCGACGAGGCTGAATGGCTTGTGTAGATGAAGATGCATTCTCCTCGGTACGGAGAGGGAGGAGGGCCAGTAGTGGTATATTGGGTTAGAATAGGGTGGTGTTGGCAATTGGTGAGACCTCGGCCGCGTCATGCCAACACCCGTTTTATTCTGTACACCTGTTGTGTACCCGTAGTCATTACAAGCTTAAAGACCTTTTTCATTTTAGTTATGTAGGGTGTTCATATTGACTTCTATGCATGTTAGCTTGCTTGGTTATGGTGAAATGTTTACAGTCTTAATGAAGTTTATTCCAGTTTGGTGATTTCATTGCAGCCTTATTTCAGATATGTGATCCCTTATATGAGATTCTTTGTTTTGTAACAGTTTGTTATTTTGTCAATTACATTTGGGACTGTTGGTGCTCATTTAAGTTTAGGTGGTTGCATTCTCTGTCAAGTTATAGCACTATGTTCATATTTGCTCCTTTGAGAATCTTGCAATGCTTGACTGCTCCTTAGCGCACTTTGTTGAACATCATAGTCGGTAGGTATTACTAGTTCAAATCTTGCTAGGGACTAGCAAGATGTAGGTTTGGGGGTGTGTTAGATACATAAAAGTGCAACATTTATATAGGGTTTTAAGCCCCTCAGCTCATGTTTTGCTTTCATTTTGTGTAGAATAGGTGCTTTTGACCTTTTCACTTAGTTTTTATGCGTGTGTCTGCGAGGTTGTTACGATGTCAGTGCACATTTTCGCAGCGGTTTTGGTTCCCGGATAACAAGCGTAGATCATCGTTGTCGATTACGGCCCATTTGTCGGGAGGCCAGGTAATTCTAAAGTGAAGAGGGGCGTGTGGGCGTGGTGCGGTACCACTAACTAATCTGCGTGCCACATGCGGTGGGAGCGGTGGGCGGTGGTGGGGTACCGACATGCGATCTCTGCGAGATTTGGCGGAATTCCCGATCTTAGTCTGAGCACGCTCGTCTTTTCGATCCCCCGCCGAGATCACTAATGAAGTTGTATTTAAGCCCTTTAGAGGCGGGGTGGGGAGTTCAGTTCTAGGGTTTGGCTCTCTGGCTGCTTTGGAGTGTTTTCTCATATTTTTCTATGGTTTTCTAAAGTAGAGTAACTAGTTTTCTTCTAATTTTGAGTTTTTAAGCATTTGTAATCTTTCATTTGGTTTTATAACTTGGTGTTCATTGAGAGACTCTGCGTTTTTGATATCTCAACCTTGCAATTGAAGTATTATTTCTCAATTCACGTTTACTATTAGTGTTCCAGCAATTATGAATCAATTCTCAGCTTTAATGGAGTTCTAAACCTCCATGATAGGGTTCTAACGGTGGAAACTCACCCCCTTCAAGGTAACAGCCCTCAATCCCTCTTTTGTGCTTCAATGGGATTTGCATGATATTAAACACATGCGAAAATTCTTATAAAACCTTAGTTTGGCATCTTATTGACAACGTGTGAACGAGAGATTCTTGGTACACGTTGTGCTTGATCTCAAATGCAAACTAAGAGTCGAAAATAAATACGAGCAAGCGTTTATCGTTCAATTATTCTTTGTCTTCACAGCTTTTAAAGTTATATCCTCCATCGAAGACCATTCATCCCGATAGCTCCTGATGAGATTGTAAAGTGAGAGGTGGGTGTTACCTAGTTGGTGGTGAGCGGAAACCTAAGGACCCTATCATTCGCCCTTCTTGTTTAAAATGGTTTAAGTCGATCGGTTAATACGTCAATCAATTGAAACCCCAGTTTTACTTTAATCGCATTCATTGGATAGCAATTCCTAAGGATCATCACGAAACCACTCCTGTGGAAATGACTGTGGACTCCCACGGTATTATAATGCTTAGCAAACATCGATTCTACGGCAGAATAATTTCAGCACATGAAATACACGAAGCAAGTACCTTAGCTAATGGTTCTCAAACCATAGTTAAAGGCATTGGCTTGGCATGTCCCCTCCCTTTCTTGCCCCTTACTTCTGTACTTTATGTTCATGATTTTTTTTTTAATCTTATTTCTATTAGTAAGTTGACTAGTAACCTTCATTGTATACTTACTTTTCACCATGAATCTGTAACCTTAGGGACAGTACGGGGAAGGCGATTGGCATAGGACGCGGAGTCCGCAAGAACATTTTCACCTCCACTCGACTCTTTGTTCCATTGCTTGCACTTCCATGACAGCTCCTCTCACCATCACAGTCATCTCGGTCGTCAGGATTTCTCCTAGTTTCGGAGCTAGTTGATAGCTGTCTTGCGGATGTGGACAGTGGCTTGGGGAAACATACTGTGTCTCGTTCCCCGAAGCGCGTTTAGATCTCGAGATGAAGTCTCCGTTTGAGCTTGTCCTGCGATGTTGGGGGTCCTTCTGGAGTCTCTACGTCACACTTTAGGATTTCGTTACTTTGTTGCTTTTATAGACGATTATTATCGATATGCTTTGGTTATTTTTAATGAAAACTCGGTGATTATTTTCTATCTTTCAAAATTTCATGCTAAAATTACCTTTTTCGATTCAAAATACTTCTATTCATACTTTAAGTGATAATGCAAAGGAATATTTCTCTATGTCATTCTCTTTTTTATGTCTTCCATGGGATTTTCACGATCATCTTGTGCCCACGCTCCTGTGAAATGGAGTGGCTAAGCGTAAAAACCGTCATTTAGTCGAGACAGCTTGCACTCTCCTCCTTCATCATAAGGTTCCTCAACGTTTTTGGGGGGATGCTATCTTAGCTTCATGTTATTTGATTAATCGTATGTCATCCTCTGTTTTGCATGATCAGATCCTTCATTCTATCTTACTACCTAATCAACCTCTCTTTTGCCTCCCTCCTCATGTTTTTGGTTGTGTTTGTTTTGTTCATATTCTCCTCCCGAGCAAGGCAGGCTGTGGCTCCACAGTGTGTCTTCTTAGGTTATTCTCGCCTTCAGAGGGGTTATCACTGTTATTCTCCCGACATTAATCGCTATTTTATCACTGTTGATGTCACATTCTTTGAGGATTCCTCCTTCTCCTCTACAACACGTCCTCCTGTTCCGGATGTCTTATATAATCCTCTTGTCTTACCATCTCCAAATTTCCCTTCTCCACCTACAAATGTCGTGACTTGACCCCTTCAAGTTTATACTCGCCGTCCTCATCCTCCTCCTCGGCCTATTGTTGAAGCATCTTCTATGCCACGGTCGTCTCTGCTCGATTCACTTAGCGTACGATGATCTACTTATTGTCGTCGGAAAGGTACCGGCTACACTTCTAACCCTCCACATTTATAATTTTCTCGACTTTCATCGTTTATCTTAACCTTTACTTTTGCCTTTGTTTCCACCATGTCTTCTATCTGCACCCACAAAAGCTAGTGAGGGCTCCTACTCTTGCCTCCAGGCAGCTTGAGCGTGTGAAATGAATACTCTTTACTCGATGGCACATAGGAGCTTAATAAGCTCTTTCCTCTTGGCAAGTCTCTCGTTGGCTGTCATTGGGTTTATATAGTGAAGGTGGGACCCGATGGCCAGGTTCATAGGCTTAAGGCCCGTTTGGTTGCCAAGGGGGACACGCTGCAATATGGATCAGACTATTATGATACTTTTCTCCCAGGGTGGCAGATTGTCTCACGTTAAACTTACTTCTTTCTATAATTGCTATACACTCGTGGCTCCTTTTTAGTTGGATATCAGAATGTCTTATTCATGAGTGATCTCGTAGGAGGTATATATGGAAGCCGTCGTGCGGTTTTGTTTCTCGAGGAGAGTGGTTTGGTATCTGGTCGTCGTTCATATATGTGGTGCTTGACCTCCTCGAGCTTGGTTAAGTTGGATTAGCTCAGTGGTTCAAGAGTTTGGCATGATTTGAAGCACAACACATCATTCTGATTTTTATCATCATACCTCTACTGGACAATGTATTTACTTGATTGTTTATGTGGATGACATTATCATTACGGCGGTGACCGAGGATAGTGGCTGTGTGACACCTTTTATTGCTTCAGACAAAGGCAGGGAAGCTGGCAGTATTTTAGCGTGAGGTAGCTCGATCCTAATTCAGTGGTTATTTCTTAAAGAAAGTATACCTTGGATATATTGGCAGACACTAGTATGTTGGACTGTAAGCTTGTAGACACTCCTATGGATCCGAATGTCAAACTTGTTCCAAGTCAGGGAGAGTCTCTACGAGATCGAGAGAGATATCGACGACTTGTAGGTAAATTGAACTATCTCACTATCACTCGACTTGACATTTCTGTTACCATATACAATTTTAGGAGTTTATGCAATTTGGGATTCTATTATTAGTTGTATATATTATCTTACCATGTATAAATGCTAAAGATTAGGAATCTGTTAGTTACCATGTATATGCTAAAGATTAGGAATCTGTTAGTTACCATGTATAAATGCTAAAGACTAGATAATTTGGGAGACTATATGTATGGCAAAGACTGACGAAATCAAGGAAGGAACTTTTCCAAAATCTCTCTTCGTATTTTTCTGTTATCTAGTATTTTGACATGGTATCAGAGCATAGGTTCTTGATTTCTAGTTTGTTCGAATAATTTTTTCTCTTGCCTTTGTGGGTTTCTCTTTTCGGCACACTCACAGGTTCCACGTCTTAGTGAGCAGACGTGGTGCCGTAGTGTTCTCTTATTTTCGGCGTCATCTGCGAGTGTTCGGTTCTTGCTCTTATTTCTAGTGCCTTTTTCGGTTGTGGCTTTCGGCAATTTATAATTTTCGGTTTTCCTGGTTTATGTCTTTTCTAATTTTCAGTGCAATATATTGTTTTTCTGGTGGGTGTTTGTTTGTGTTTTTTTCTCCGCGATACGAAGCTACGATTTTACAGTGGGATATTCTTTGTCTCTTGGTCGCGTCATGTCTCGTGGATAAGTTGGAATCATTCCACTGATCGGTTCTTGGTAAAAATTATTCGGCTTAAGGAGTTCCAAATTTAGAATTATTTGTCAAGCAAAGAATTGTGGGGTCATATTGATGGAGTGTTCCGCACCTCGAGTCTTGGGGTTTTGTCTAAGTGGGAAATTCATGATGCTCGGGTTATGACTTGGCTCCTTGGCTCGGTTAGTCTCACCTTGTTCTCAATTTGAGGCCTTATAAGCGCTCTTGCTATGTGGACATCTTAACCACGGTTCTGATCAGACAACTACCTTCGCGATTTCATTAGAGTATGAGATGGCTAATTTCACCTGAGCAATCTCTCACATTAAGGAATATTTTTACGGTTTTCAAACTCTTTGGGTGACTATTGTGACATTGTTTGTACTAATGTTCCCAGCTTGCAACTCTCTCTTTGTCAGGAAGTGCATGCCACAGTGTGAATCAATTCTTGATGGAAATTCTGACCCAGAACTTTGAAGTACGTTCTAATCGATGAACCATCATCTGTCCCATCTCTGGATGCTTGTTTAGTGAACTTCTTCATGAGGGCGTAGCCGTTATAGGCGCCATGAAACATCGAGTTTCTTGTTAATTTTGTTTTTACGTGGCTTATGCGACGAGAGACATACGGGTAGAGACATGCGTGTTGTCCAGTGCTTTAGTTGTAAAGCTTTTGGCCATATTGCTCGAGATTGTCCCAAGAAGTTCTGTAACTACTGCAAGAAACAAGGTCATATCATCTCTGCTTGTCCCATTCGCCTAAAGGCAGTGCACTTATCATGCCTCCTTCTTGCCTCCCCAATTACAGCGCATTGCTGTTTGCCTCCTTGATTGTTCTCTTTCACGCTCCTACGGCCTTCATGAGCAGACCACCTCCTCCTGAAATGGTATGAATGATCCTTTACCTTTTCGCTTTTGGGCTCTCGAAATGTCATAAGTTTCTTAAGCCATGGTATTTTGACATAAACCTCCCAACCATATGATAATACTATTGTTCCTCTTTCGATATCAAAAATTATGATGGAAATCTAAAGTGCTGCAGATTGATGACTCTCTGCTGCTCCGGTGTTGTTGGTGATCTTTCCTTTTCCTTAGCGATGTTTTTTGTGTCTCTGACCTCTCCACAAATCTTATTTACGTTGAGTCAGTTGGTTGATAACAATTGTAATGTCCATTTCTCGGGTTAAGTTTGTGTTGTGCGGGATAAAGTGTCGAGCGGATGATCGCGAAGAGGAACTGGGAGTGGGGCGACTCTTTCCCTTCATGTTTCTCCTTCCACTTTTATTCTAGTTTTCCCTTACTTTCATTTGCATGTGTAATGTTGTTGGTTCGGCAATATGATGTGGCATAGGCGATAGGCACTTTGAACTTCGTGTCGCCGTGCTTTGTTTAATTACGGATTATTGGGGAAATAAAAAGCATGTTCTATTGATCTTTCTTTTGATTGTACATCATCTGAGCTTGGCCAGTAAGTTACACGCTCATCATGCGTCGTCTCCATGATGTTTGAGCTTATTCACTTAGTGATGTTTGGGGATTGCACCTCATGCGCACATTACAAGTACTGTTACTTTCATTGATGACTTTGGTCGCTTTGCTTAGGTTCCTGCGGGCTAAGGGTGAAGTTTTCGGTTTTCAGTGGCTTCTTGCGATCCTTGAGACTCAATTCTCTGCCAGCATCAAGGTCTTGCGCTCTGATTCTGGCGGCGAATACATGTCTAATGAGTTTCAGGTTTTTCTTCAAAGTAAAAGGGATCATCTCTCAGCGTCCTTGTCCTTTGACACCCGCAAACAAGCGGTGTTCTTTGAGGAGGAAAAACTGCCACCTTCTTGATGTTGTAAGAACTCTTTTACTTGAATCATTTGTTCCTCCTCGTTTTTTGTGTGAAGCTCTTTCTACCGCAATTCATTTGATCAATCAACACCCTCTCCCTCACAGTGAAAATCATGTTTCTCCTTTCTAAGTTGTTTGGTCATTCTCCTTTATGTCCCGATCTTCATACATTTGGTTGTGTTTGTTTGTGCATCTCACCTCCTCATGAACAACATAAACTTCTTGCTCGGTCTACATTAAGTGTGTTTTTCTTGGTTATGCTATCTCTCACAAGGGTTATGTTTGTTACAATCCCCATGCTTCTCGTATACGGGTTTCCCGGAATGTGATCTTCTTTGAAAATCAATATTTCTTTTCATCTCATGTTCAATTGGCATCTGCTGTGCGTATATCTTACTTTATTTTTTAGTCCCAAACAATTGTTAGACGGTTCAAACCTGGTTTTGTGTATGAGAGACATAATTGACATGAGTCTGATTCCACTTCCTTTGTGCCTCCTTCCGATCTTGACTTGGCGCCTGATCCTACTCCTGCTTCCACCACTCTTAGTCGGTCTACTCGTCCTTCTCAACCCCACCCCAGTGGTATGGTTTCTTCTCTCCTGTCTCTCTGCCTTCTTTATCCACCATTTCCATTCCTCTTACTCTGAACGGACCTTGGAACCTTAGTGTTGTGATCTGATGCAAGCGGAACTTGAGCACTTGGGGAGAATCACACTTGGGATATTGTTCCTTGTCTCCTGCGATCGAACTATTGGGGAGTAAATGGGTTTTTACGTAAAACTTCGTCTAATGGCTCTTTGGATCGATCTAGCTCGCGCGTAGCTCACGGGTAACAAAGCGAGGGAATATGGGTTGATTATGAGGAGACATTTTCCCTGTTGCCAAAATGACCATGATCGAACCATCTTAGTTATTCTTCCACGGTCGTAGTGACTACATCGAATGGATGTGAAGAATGCCTTTCTTCATGGTGATCCTCTAGGAGGAAGTTACATGAAGCTTCCCTCTAGTTTGACTACTTCCTTCTCCTCATGATGTTTGTAAAGCTCGGGCGTTCTACGTATGGGCTCAACCAGCGCCAGCGCTTGGTTTTGAAAGTTTGTGATACACTTCTTTCCTTGAGTTTCTTAAGTCGTATGAATCTTCTCTCTTCCTTCACACATCTACATCGGATTATAGTTATTCTCTTGGTTTATGTGGATGATATTATCATTATTAGATTGTGGTTTGATTATAAGCTTGACAATTTGTTGTGCGACTTTCCATATGAAAGATCTTAGCCCGACTCACATACTTCTTGGGATTGGAAGTTCATTATCGATCCAGTAGCCTTTTCATGAACCCATTTGTAAGTATATTCAAGATCTTATCACTTTGGCTGGTTTGGAGGACACTTCTTATGTTGATACTCCTATGGAGGTAAATGTCAAATACAGGAAAGATTAAGGGGATTTCTGGATGAACCTACTCTCTATTGACGCTTGGTTGGGAGTCTTTTCTGCCCGACCGCTACGACTGATATCTCCTATCTTTGTTCATCCCGGTCGGTCAATTCTATGTTTTCTCCTCGGCATCTCCATGCTGCTTTGCGGAGTTCTTGGCATCATTAGCTATCTTGAGGATCACCTACTGCGTGGGTTGTTTTCCCTCTTGACACATCTCTTCAACTTGTTGCCTATAGTGATCTTTGATTGGGGTGCGGGTGTCCGGATACACGTCCCGATCTACTACGGGTTGGTGTATGTTTTTGAGGTGATGCATTAATTTCTTGGAGATGTAGAAACAAGATGTGTTTCTAAATCCTGCGAAATTTGATATCGTGTCATGTCTATTGCTTGTTCTGAAATTGTATGGCTATGTGGTCTCCTTGAGGAGCTTAGGTTTCCCTCAGACTACTTCTACTCCTCTTCATGCTAATAACACTAGTGCTATTCAGATTGCCACCAATCTCGTTTTCCATCGAACGCTGGCTGCGTTGAAGTTGATTGTCATTCTATTCGAGACACTTTGGAAGGAAGTAGGGTGATATCTCTTCCTCGTATCTCTTCGATCTCAGTGGCGATGTCTTCACCAAAGCTCTAACTTCGGCAATCGGCATTAATTTCTTGTTGGAAAATTGTTCTTGGTGACTTATGACATCAATTTGAGGGGGGATGTTACCATATACAATTTTAGGAGTTTATGCAATTTGGGATTCTATTATTAGTTGTATATATTATCTTACCATGTATAAATGCTAAAGATTAGGAATCTATTAGTTACCATGTATAGATGCTAAAGATTAGAATACATTAGTTACCATGTATAGAAGCTAAAGACTAGATAATTTGGGAGACTATATGTATGGCAGAGACTAATGGAATCAAGGAAGGAACTTTTCCAAAATCTCTCTTCGTATTTTTCTGTTATCTAGTATTTTGACAATTTCTTTTCCTGTGAGCATAGTTAGTCAATTCCTACAATCACGTTGTGATAGCCAGCAGGAAGTTGGGTTCGTATTCTCGGGTTATGTCAGGTACACCGAGTCGAGGTATTGTATGAAACAGAGGTCATACCCAAATTATTTGACTCTGATGATGCAAACTAGGCAGGCTCACCCACATATAAACGTTCTACATCAGGGTACTGTGTTTTCATTGGAGATAACTTAATATCCTGGAAAATTAAGAAACAAGATGTAATCGCCAGATCTAGTGTTGAAGCCGAGTATCCAGCTATGGCCTTAGCAACATGTGAACTCACATGGTTGAAACATCTCCTCTAAGAGCTAAGATTTGGGAACGATGAACAGATGAAGCTTATATGTGATAATCAAGCCGCGTTGCATATTTCATCTAACCCAGTTTTCCATGAAAGGACCAAGCACATCGAAGTGGATTGCCACTTTATTAGAGAGAAGATTGCATCGGGATCGTAGTACTAGTTTGTCGACTCTAATGACGACTAAGCGATTATCTTCACTAAGTCTCTTAGGTCTTAAGATAAAATATATATGTGACAAGCTTGGTGTTTTGACTATGTCTCGAACGAGGGGAGTGTTAAAGGTTTAGTCTCTGATCTATTTAGGATTCTTTTCCTTCTCTACAGTCTCTGTCGGACTCCCCAGCTTTATTTCTTTTTTCTTTATCCTTTAGAGTATAAATATATATGTTTCCTCCTTTGTAAAATTAATCTGAATACATAATTCCTTTTATACCAGCTGATGTAAGCTGATTTTGAAAATTTTTTCTGCTGATAATTTGGAAACCAGTTCAAAAAAAACATTCCAAATATTGCGAAGTGATAATGGTCGAGAGTATTTCAAAAATGTTTTAGAGCGATTTTTCTTGAAAAATGGTGTTCATCAAAGTTCTTGTATTGACACTCCTGATAAAATGGTTTGGCTAAAGAAAAAACAAACATTTATTGGAAGTAGCTCGAGCGTTACTTTTTACCAATCAAGTACCAAAATATCTTTGGGGTGAAGTTGTTCTTACTGCTACATACCTTATAAATAGATCTTAAACTTTGAAACACTTTTGATGTTTTCCATAAGTTTTTTCCTACGAATAGGCTTTCTTCTTCGATTACCATTAAAGATATTTAAGATTCTGTGCATGCATTCATATTCATAGTCATAATCGAGGGAAACTTGAACCTTGTGCCACAAAATGTGTGTTTGTTGGATATGCTCCAACTCAAAAAGGATATAAATGTTTTGAATCCATTTCAAAGAAAATGTTTGTTACCATGGATGTTACATTTTTTGAACTAATTCCCTATTTCAAGCATCATTTTCAGGGGGAACCAAAATAAAGGTCGATTGTTTATGATTTTCCAAATTGAAAGATTTAAAATAATCCTTCCCCGACCTTGATCATTCAACCTAACAATCGAGCTTTATTATACTAGGAAAGTGGTTCAGAGTGTTTTAGATACGAAAACACAAAGTCTTTGCAATGCCATCATGATGTTCATGATCCCTCTGACTCTAACAAGGAGAAATAAGAAAACAAGCGCGGCGTGATACCATTTGATATTGTCGACTCTGACGGAGGGCAACCTCAAATGAAAGGTCTTCAATGCTTTTGCACTACCTAGAGTCCACAGGCCTCACGTAATGCCCTACATTAATTCTTTGCCACATGTTAAACTACTTCATCTTGAGTTAAAGTCGACTAATCTTGAACATGAGTCTTGTTCAAATTCAGAGGTTGATGATTCTAATCTTCCCATTGTCATTCGAAAAGGTGTGAGGTCTTGTACCCAACATCCATTGTCCTCTCACCCGTCTTTCGTGCTTTTACCTCACAATTGTCTTGTATGGAAGATTCCCTATCTTTGTGTAGGATGCTCTAAGTTAAGTGGAAGAAAGTTGTCTTCGAGGAGATGAAAGCTCTTGAAAAAAAATGGCACATGGGAATTAGTTGATCTACCAAGAGGGAAGACAACTGTAGGTTGCAAGGTGTTTACTGTCAAGTATAAATTTGATGGCTCTTTAGAACAGTAAAAAGCTTGACTAGTAACTAAGGGATTCACCCAGACCTATGACATTGATTACTTATAGACATTTGCCCCAGTTGCTAAGTAAACTCCATAAGAGTTCTTTTGTCTCTTGCAGCTAATCTCGAATGGTCCTTACAATAGTTGGATGTAAAAAATGCATTTTTCAATGGAAATTTGGAGGAAAAAGTGTACATGGATGCACCCCCCCCAGGATTTCGTGAAAAGTTTGGCACAAAGTTTGCAAATTGAAGATGTCCTTATATGGGTTGAAACAGTCACCAAGAGCCTGGTTTGAGAAATTTACTCAATTTGTTAAAAGTCGAGGTACTCGAAACGAGTGATCATACAATGTTTTAAACATTCACAAGATGGGAGAAGATTTACATACCCGATTGTATGTAGATGACATAATTCTCCTTTGGAGATACGTGAGATGAACCGATTGAAGACTTCCATCTCATCGACATTTGAGATCAAGGACTTAGGACCTTTGAGGTATTTTCTTGGCATGGAGGTTGATAGGTCGAAAAAAGGGAATGTTGTCTCCTAGTGAAATATGTTCTTGATCTCCTTAAGGGCGGCATGTGAGTGGTTGTAGGCTAGGCGATACTCAGTCGATCCCCGATAAAAACTAGGAGATGTGAGGAAGGTGACATGGTGAATAGAAGAGAAGAGAAGAAGAGAGAGAGAAAACATTTTTAAAGTTAATTAAGGAAAGTTGATTTGCACATCGATTACACGACCAGATATTGCATTTGCTATGAGTTTGGTAAGCCAATTTATGCATTCACCCTATAAGAAACATCTTCAAGCAGTGTATTGAATTCTTAGATACTTAAAAGGTACACCAGGCAAGGACTTTCTCTTTTAAAAGACCACATAACAGGTCATAGAGGCATATACTGATGCAGATTGGGCATGCTCCATTATTGATATGAGATCCACTTCAGGAAACTGTACTTATGTTAGGGGAAATCTATTCACATAGCGAAGCAAGAAACAGAATGTAGCAGCAAGGAGCAATGCCGAGGCAAAATATAGGGCTATGGCTAATGGATTCTATGAGATGCTTTGGTTGAGTAGAATTCTTGTAGAGCTTCGAATGCCAATACATATGCCAATGAAGTTGTATTGTGACAACAAAGTTGCGATAAGTATTGCACAGAATATAGTACAACATGGTCGCACAAAGCATGTGGAGATTAACAGACTGTTCATAAAGGAGAAGATTGATTGCGGAGCTATTTGCATGCCCTTTGTTCCTTCTACGCAACAAATAGCTCATATCTTCCTGAGGTTTGAATTGGATTTTGAGTTGTTTATAAGCGAGGATTGGGCATGATAGACATCTATGCTCCAACTTGAGGAGGAATGTCAGATTTTTAGGAAATAAATAAGAATTTTATCTGAAATTACTATTTCAAATTTGATTAGCAAATCAATTTCCAGATTTCTAGCTTGGAGATTGGTTGATTACTATTTCAGATTTGATTAGCAATTTTTCCAGATTTCTAGCTTAGAGATTGATTGATTGGGGGTTTTTTTTCCTTTTTGTTGTTTTTCCTGATATGGGATCTTCCCTACTATTTATTTGTACCAATTTTTGATGAAAAATAAGACAAATATGAATGAGAGTATTTTCTTCTTAAAAGACTTTCACAATTGATCCATAGTCTTACATCTGATAGTCATTCTAATAAGGAAAGTGAATTCATGATGTGGAACTTTTGTTTAGGTCATTCTAACTTTCTATACTTGAAACGTTTGTTTCCATCCTTATTCATTAATAAAAATCCCAGTTTATTTCATTGTGAAGTTTGTCAATTGGCAAAGCATACTCAGAACACTTACTCATCACAACTATAAAAACCAAGTCACCCTTTTTCTCTCATTCACAGTGACATTTGGGGGCTATTTCGTATTCCTAGTATTACTGGTGCACGATGGTTTTTATTGTTAGTTGATGATCACACTCGATTGTGTTGGAAATTCCTTATGAAAGAAAAATAAAAAACTAAGCACATATTTTAGCATTTTCATGCCATGGTTCAAACCCAATTCAAAGCCAATATTCAAATTCTAAAAACTGATAATGCCATGGATTTCTTCAACTCAAGTCTTGGTTCATATCTCAAATCTCATGGTATTGTTCAACAAAGCTCTTGTGTTGACACATCACAACAAAACGGTGTAGCTGAACGTAAAAACCGTCATATACTTGAGGTTGCCCAATCTTTGCCTTTTCAAGCCAATGTTCCTAAAAAATTCTAGGATGAAGCCATTCTTACTGCAACATATCTAATCAACAGAATGCCTTCTCGAAATCTCAAATTTCATTCACCTTTGCAAACGTTCTAGGTTCTATAACCTACCTCACAACTTGTGTCACATTCCTTATAAGCTTTTTGGTTGCATTGCTTTTGTCCATATTCATTTGCAACACCATGGTAAACTTGATGCTTGTGCAATTAAATGCATCTTTCTTGGATACTCAGCTAACCAAAAGGGCTACAAATGTTTCTCTCCCGTCACCCGCAAGTTTTATAATACCATGGATGTTACTTTCTTTGTAAAAACTCCATTCTACTCCAATTCTGCAATTCAGGGGGAGAATAACACAAATGAATTGCAAAATTGGATTGGACATCACTCCTTGAACCAGGCACTTCACCTCATTTGCCCTCCACTTTGTCTTCTTCCTCCAATACTCCAATCTTGGTTCCAGTTTCAGATGTACAAACACCAATGATTCAACATAAATCTCCATCAAATACCAAAAACCAATATTTTTTTTTTAGAAAGAGTGGGCTGTTTGATTTAAAAAAAAAAAATTTTGATCTGAGAAAGCAGTACTTACCGACTCTTTGGATATTGGATGATCAAATTGATTTAATTGGTAACAAAAATTGATGAAACCCATTTTATCCGTAAAAATGAGCTCCAAGTCTAAGCTTCTCCCCCTTGACTTAAATAAAAAAAAAATTAAAATCAAAGAGGAGAGGGGTTGTTTTCGGGTGGAGAGATGAAGAGATATGGGATTCTCCCCTTTGACTTAAATAAAAAAAAAAAAATTAAAAAGCAAAGAGGAGCAGGGGTTTTCGGGTGAGAGATGAAGAGAGATGGGAAAGGGAAAGAAAGGGCTCGGGAGAGATGGAGAGATGAAGAGAGGGAGAGATTGAAGAGAGATGGGATGAAGAGATGAAGAAGAGGAAGCGTGACATGCACGGAGATGGGCCAGGAGATGAAGCCCAGGGATCGGCGATCGCCGCTTGAGGTAGGGTTCAGTTTTCTCCCCAAGAAACAATTTGCTTTCTTTTTAGCCGGTAGGAGAAAGTGATCGGCGGTGGGTTTGTTTTCCTTTTTGAAGGAGCCCGCATCGCTCCCAGAAATGCATCCTCTTCAAGGCGTGAAAACGCGATCAAGCGCGCCTCGAACACGCTTGACTGGCAGCAATACGCTATCGTGTGTTGGCTCCGGGCCTTCAAGCGTTTTCTCTGCGCCTCATACGGCGCGCCTAAGCCTTTGAAAACCTTGGTCCTACCTTGGATGCACTGGATCTCTGGGAAGCTGTAGAAGAGGATTACGAAGTTCTTCCTCTGCCAGACAACCCTACAATAAATCAGGTCAAGAAACAGAAGGAAAGAAAAATGAGAAAGTCAAACGCAAAGGCCTGTTTGTTTGTTGTTGTTTCATCGACTATCTTCATCTGAATCATGTCACTAAAATCTTGAAAGCAATCTGGGATTATCTCAAAACAGAGTATGAAGGAAATGAGAGGATCAAAGGGATGCAAGTGCTGAATTTAATTAGAGACTTTGAACTGCAGAAAATGAAGGAATCAGAAACCATTAAAGAGCATTCTGACAAACTTCTAAGCATTGCCAATAAGGTAAGACTGCTCGGTTCTGATCTACCCGACTCAAGGATTGTTGAAAAAATCCTAGTAACGGTACCTGAAAAGTTTGATTTCCTTCATACTCTGTTTTGAGATAATCCCAAATTGCTTTTGCTGATTTTAGTGACATGATTCGGATGAAGATAGTCAATGAAACAGCAGCAAACAAACAGCAATGCTACAAGAAGAATTTTGCTACAAGTGGTGATGCTATAGCAAACAGCAATGCTACAGAAAATAGCAACAAAAACAAGATTGGAGGTCCAAAGGGAAATTATCCTCCATGCCAATATTGTGGCAAAAAGGGTCATCCTCCTTTCAAATGTTGGAGGAGACCTGATGCAAAATGCAGCAAGTGTAACCAACTTGGCCATGAAGCTGTGATTTGCAAAAGTAAAATTCAGCAGTAAGAAGCAGATGCTCAAGTTGCTGATCAAGAGGAGGAGGATCAACTCTTTGTTGCTACTTGCTTCTCAGGCAGTGACTCAAGTGAGAGCTGGTTAATTGATAGTGGCTGCACTCACCATATGACACATGACAAGGAGTTGTTCAAGGAATTAAGAAGCACAGAGATTTCAAAAGTCAGAATAGGCAATGGACAACATATAGCAGTCAAGGGAAAAGGCACCATTGCAATTGCAAGTTGTTCAGGTACAAAACTTATCTCTGATGTTCTCTATGTTCCAGAAATTGATCAAAATCTGTTGAGTGTTGGTCAGTTGTTAGAGAAAGGCTTCAAAGTACATTTTGAAGACAAATACTGCTTGATAAAGTTGCATCTGGTCAGAGATGTTCAAGGTCAAGATGAAAGAGCTTCACACTTAACCCATTAGAGGAGGAGTAAGTTGCGTTTCCTACCAAGGAAAGTGCCACAGAGAAATGGCACAAGAGGCTCGGTCATTAACATCATCAAGGACTACTACTGCTTCAAACAAAGAAATTAGTAAGGGATTTACCTGTTTTAGAAGACCATCTTCCTCATTGCCAAGCATGCCAATATGGAAAGCAACATAGACAACCTTTTCCAAGAACAGCTTGGAGAGCAACACAACAACTAATTGGTTACACTGATGCAGGACCACAAAGAACACCTTCTCTCAAAGGTAGCCTTTCCTATACTTCCTTCATTGATGATTTTACAAGATTATGCTGGATTTTTTTCTTAAAATTCAAATCAGAAGTGGCTGGAGTGTTTTGGAAGTTCAAGAAAATGGTGGAAAACCAAAGTGGCTACAAAATTCAAGTTCTAAGGTCTAATAATGGAAAAGAATACACCTCAGAAGAATTCAATTTATTTTGCGAGAAAGCAGGCATCGAACACCAGCTTACTGCTCCCTACACTCCACAACAAAATGGAGTTAGTGAGAGAAGAAACAGATATATACTGGAAATGTCAAGATGCATGCTCCACGAGAAAATCTTACCAAAGCAATTCTGGGCTGAGGCAAATACAGCAGTTTTACTTCAGAACAGGCTTCCCACAAAGGCAGTGAAGAATAAGACACCATTTGAAGCTTGGTATGGATATAAATATCTAAAATTTCATAAAGATTTAGTTAATCATGCTCACTGTGTTTCATAGATTGATAATAAACTAGACAAAAAGAATAATGCAAGTCACTATGATCTAACATCTATCAAATTACAAAATCACCTAACCTAAACTAAGATATTATCATAAATGAGGATGTCGCGTCGAAATGCGAAGTGGACCGATCACTGGGGATGAACAAATCAAACCGTCAGCAAAAATCAACTTTCTGTTGAGTGATCGAAGTCAAGATTGAAATGGAATGTGGATGCATTTCAGTTCAGGAGCTCATTGTGATGTTTATCATAGATCTGGCGTGGGTTGTGATCTCTGTAGGTTGATCAAATGATGAATGGGACCACGATGGAAAACAAATTGTTGATGAACCCTCAGGACAGTCTGTGAGTCAAAGTGGTGATTTAGGCCAAATAAAATGTTGTTAAATAAATCAGCAGACAAAGCAAGGCTTGTGGTTTAAGGCTACGCTCAGATTTTTGGAGTGGACTACTCAGACACATTTGCACCAGTGGCTAGGCTAGACACCATCAGGTTGACAAAAGAGCTGGAAAGTATACCAATTAGATGTTAAATCAGCATTTCTAAATGGTTTCTTGCAAGAAGAAATCTATGTTGAACAACCTAAAGGCTTTGTGAAGAAAGGAGAGGAAGACAAAGTTTATCTCCTCAAGAAGGCTCTCTACGGATTGAAGCAAGCTCCAAGATCCTGGTACAGTAGAATTGATGATCATTTGCTAAGTTTAGGCTTTGTAAAAAGTCTATCTGAATCCACTCTTTACATCAAGCACTATGAAGGTGATATCCTTGTTATTTCTCTTTATGTTGATGATCTTCTGGTGACTGGGAATAATGCAGCTTTGATTGATGAATTTAAGCTGGAAATGATGAAAGTATTTGAGATGACTGATCTTGGATTGATGACTTATTTTCTCGGAATGGAGATCAAGCAAAGTCAAAATGAACTTTTCATTTATCAAAAGAAGTATGCCAAGGAAATTCTTAAGAAGTTTCATATGGAAGATTGTATGTCAATGAGCACTCCTATGAATCAAAAGGAAAAGTTGAGCAAAGAAGATGGAACTGAAAAAGTGGATGAGGCACACTTTAGAAGTTTGATTGGAAGCCTGATGTATATTTCAGCAACAAGACCTGACATCTTCATTGCTGTGAGTATTTTATCTCGGTTCATGCACTGTGCAAGTGAAATACACTTGAAAGCTGCTAAGAGGGTGGCTAGATACATCAAAGGTACAATCAACTTTGGCATCAAGTTCAAGAAAAGCAAGGAATTCAAGTTGTTTGGTTTCTCTGATAGTGACTAGGCAGGATCTATTGATGACATGAAAAGTACCTCAGGGTACTGCTTTAGTTTTGGATCAGGAGTTTTTTCATGGAGCTCGAAGAAACAAGAAACAGTAGCTCAATCTACTGCTGAAGCAGAGTTTGTTGCTGCAACTTCTGCTGTAAATCAAGCTTTGTGGCTGAGATAGATATTGAGTGATCTTCATCTTGAGCAGAAAGAAGACACTAAGATCTTTGTTGATAATCAAGCTGCAATAGCTATTTCCTACAATCAGTTTTCATGGAAAAATACAAATTTCAACATCAAGCTGTTTTTCTTGAGAGAAGTGCAAAAGGATGGTGCTGTAACTCTTGCTTATTGCAAAACAGAAGAGCAAATAGCTGATGTCTTTACTAAAGCCTTTAAGTATTCTGCTTTTGAATATTTCAATGTTTGTTGACTAGTCTCTAGGAAGTTGTTAATGTTCTGTTTTTTCTGTTTTTTTAATGATGGCCTAATTATAGGACATTATTTTAGTGAGTTGGATTATGTTCAGTCTTTAGAATTCCTAACTGATTCAAGGAATAAAAAGTTTTTCTTCCTTGATATAATCTCTGATTCACTAAATTGTTTTTCTTCCTTCAAAGTTGTCTCTGATTTTGCAGTTGCAACTTTACAAACAACAACAGTTTCAACTTGATGTCAAGAACGCATTCTTAAACAGAGATTTGATTGAGGAAGTTTATATGGATATACTTGCTAGATTTGAGACAAAGAATACACTAGGGAAGGTTTGCAAGCTGAGAAAGGCATTATATGGTCTTAAACAGTCACCTAAAGCATGGTTTGACAGATTCACCAAAGTCCTTAAACAAGATAGATACTCTCAGACACAGACGACCACACCCTATTCGTCAAACACTTAACAGATTGGAGCAATGAGCATCACAGTTTTGATTGTATATGTTGATGATAATGTTCTCACAGGGGAATCTAGCAGATGAGAAGGCTTAAGATACTATTGTTCAAGGAATTCGAGATTAAAGACTTGGGGCACTTGAAATATTTCTTGGGGATGGAAGTGGCACGTAGCAGCAATGGAATTTCATTCTCTCAACACAAGTATGTTCTAGATCTCTTACGAGAGACCAGCATGAGTGGGTGCAAACCTGTTGAAACCCCTATGGTGGAAGACATGGTGTATTGGAAAGAAAATAAGAACAGGAATTTCACTTTTAAGTCTCTTTTTGGTGTTTTGGACTCTAGGAGTGCAGTCCCTTTTCCGCATAGCATCATTTGGAACTCTTGTGTACCTCCTAAAGTGGGCTTCTTTACTTTGGAAGCTTCGTAGGACAAGGTCTTGGACCTTATAGATCAATTAAAAAGGAGGGGACCTTCTTTTGCTAATGGATGTTTCCTTTGTCTTGAAGATGAAGTGTCAATTGACCTTCTATTAATCCATTGCCCTAACACTAGGGTTCTATGGGAGTTAGTTTTCTCTATTTTTGGAGTGGTAAGGGTCTTTACTTTGATAACAAGAGAGACCTTACTTGGATGGAATGGTTCATTTGTTCATAAAAAGAGGTTGAAGGTGTGAAGGTGGCTCCCTTATGCGTTTTTTAGTCATTTGGATGGAAAGAAATAGAATAGTTTTTGAAAATCAGGATCATTCTATTCAAAAATTGAAGAATTATTTTGTTTGTAGTTTATGGTCTTGGATCAAGGGTTTTATTGATGAAGGACCTCTACCTTTAGTCAACTTTTTGGATTAGATAGGTTCTAGATGAGGGTGGGTGAGTTGTTTTTTGATTTCTTGCCCTTTTTTGTGCCCTTAGGCTTCTATTTTTTATATCTCATGTATGCTTAGTAGTTAGTACAATCCTTTGGGCTTTTTATTGATAAATCTTTCATGCATTTATCTACACAATAATGGAAAAAGAGTCATTCTCTTCTATTTTTTTGTTTCTTATTTCTAATGAAGATAAGTGTTAAACGACCAACTCTCCTAAAAGTTCAAGCTTGTAGGATTTGGATTTAATATGAATATCATGCTTTTAACACCCTCCCTCACGTGTGACCCCATACACACACGTGAAGAGTCAAACAAACCAAATAGAGCCCTCCATGAACTTTCAAATCAACAAATGGGGAATAAATTGCAAAGAAGTGGCTCAAACCCAGGACCTCATGCCAAACTAGACTCTGATACCATGTTATATGATCAACTCTCCTAAAAGCTCAAGCTTGTAGGATTTGGATTTAATATGAATATCATGTCTTTAACAATAAGAAAAATAAAGAAGTTTTCTTCTCTTCAAATCTAAAGATGTACTTTGGCTCCACTCCCACCCCAGGTAGCTTTTCTTAGAGGATCAATCTGATTCCCCGGGTTGATCTTTAATCTGCTCCTTTTTCATAATCGCCTTTGTTTGGTAGGACATGGCATCTTTCCTCATAGAACATTTCATTATTACTAAGGATTTATGCTTCTAACCTTTAGAAAAAAAAGGACAAATAGAAAGAAAAATAATTCTTCCATCCGATAATGGAAAAATTAAAATAATTGAACGGAGAACTAAAAATAAAATGAAATTTAAATACATATATAGGGAATCAGAATAGAGGAAACAAAAACTGACCCAGAACAAGGTTTCCCACTGTGTCAGTGGTGGCTGTCATTGAAATAGACAAGGCTTGCCCTTGATCTCTCGATACTGAACTCATAGTATGCTGAGCTACTCTTCATAGTTGGTATAACCCACCTCCATCAGACCATGCTTCAGCCGGAGTAAATTGAAATTCTCTAGAACAAGCAGGTGACCCTGTCATTCAGATCGTGCAAGTTAGGATTTACTTATATAGAACATACAAAGTCACCAAAGGGATTCATTGTAAAGAAATTTTTTACTGAAAATGTGCCACAGGAATAGAGAGAGAGAGAACTTAAATCCCAACATTTTCCTTCTGAAAAATTTAGAATGTGTAATATATTTTCCACAAGATTCCAATTTATGGTACCAAATGTGAATACAAAATCACAAAGGGTGTGAGAAAATAGTCTAGAAGAGAGTGGTTTCAAAGAATCCCATTAAAACAATTAAAATCATTCCCTTTTTAAGGTCCAATTCAACACAAGAGGAAAAGGCAATAAAAGAATAAGCATTACATTTTGAAAAAATTAAGGAATTTCAAACATGGTCCTCATTCTATTGAGATTAAACTCACCAAAATGTTTTCCTAGTCATTCTCATAAAAGCACTTTTATACTATATCACCTCTTTTAGAAATTGTTAAGGACTAGTCTCCTAATCCATTCAGGATTCTTTTCCTTTTCTCTTTAGTCTCCTAGTTAGACTTTAACATTGTTTTCTTTTTGCCCTAACACTAGAGTATATATATGTATTTTTCCTCCTTTGTAAATTAATGAAAATACAGAATTCATTCTCTCAACATGGTATTAGAGCCATAGAAGAGTTTGAGAATATATGGGTTAAGGTTTTGCCGTGTGGTAAATTCTGGCGACCCATCCAACGATTGTGCCTCACTCCAGTCGTATTACAATCGTCGCCTGACTTCGGAGCCACGGCCACGTCGAGAACAACCCTTCACGGAAAAATTTTCGGCGGTTACTCAACCACCCTTACTCAGGCAGAGTGGACCTCCTTTAGGATCGCTAGACGAAGCTCCGTACGGTGCAAAATCTTGACATCAGTTCTCGCGCGCACCTCCATGCGCAGACCCACGCGCCACCACTATCTCACACACGCCGGCATGTGAGGGCGCGTGGCCGACTTCTCCGTGTAGAACTTCATCACGATCTTCTTGGTGATCTGCTTTATCTCTCTACGGATCTACGATCCAAACACACCTTATCTGCACTTTTTCCTCTTGTTTTATTATTCAGGCGGCTATGTTTTTGCAGGTTTTCTTGATTTTCAACACCCCAGCGACATCTCGGAGTTTCGAGTTGTTTTAGTTATGATCTCTTACTTTTTGGTTTCTATGGCTACCAAAGGTTCAATCTTTTCTCCCATTTTGGTTGCATCTGCTATTATTACATCGGAGAAATTAGCTGCATACCCCGATTGCACTCAAACATCCATTGCGTTTTCCCATACCAGTAATGCCTATGCTTGCTTTTCACATGCCTCTGGACCCTGGATTCTTGATTCTGGAGTCTTTGATTATCTTTCCAATAATAAGGATATTTTTCTTCCCTTACCTTTACTTCTCCTTTACCCATGGTTACTTTAGCTAATGGATCTCAAACCATAGCTAAAGGAATCATTCAGCATGCCCTCTTCCTTCCCTACCCCTTACTTACGTCGCTTTACATTCTGATTCTCCTTTTTAATTTGATTTCCATCTGATGTTAAGTTATTTCGTGATCTTAATTGTTTGATTACCTTTTACGTCACTATGTCACATTGCAAGGCGATCTGAGGCGAGACGATTGGCATAGGACGTGAATCTCAAGGCCTCTTTCATCTTAGCTCGCCTTCACCTTCCACTGCTTGCACTTCCATGGATATTCCTCTCCTTATTCACAATCGTCTTGGTCATCCGAACATTTCAAAGTTTCAAAAAATGGTTCTTCGTTTTTCTAGTTTGTCCTCAATTGAGTGTGAGTCATGTCAGCTTAGGAAACAAACTCGTGCCTCATTCCCCAAGCATCTAAATCAACGAGCAAAATCTCCTTTCAAGCTTGTCCACACTGATATTTGGGGTCCTTCTCGGGCTGAGTCTATCTTAGGGTTTTGGTACTTTGTTACTTTTATAGATGATTATTCTCGATGTACTTGGCTATTTTTAATGAAAACTTGTGTTGAGTTATTCTCTATTTTTAAAAAGTTCCATGCTGAAATTCGAACTCAATTTAATACTTCCATTCGTATCCTCTGAGTGATAATGCCAGATATCTTTTACAGCCTCAGTCTCTCCTTTATGTCCTCATGGGATTCGCTAGTCTCTTGTGCCCACACTCGCCAGCCGGAGATGGAGTAATTTAGCCCATGAAAGCTAAATCATTGATTGAAACACCGCTTGCACTCTCTTACTTAAATCATGGAGTTCGCCAGCGTTTTTGGGGGATGCTATCTTAGCTTCTTGTTATTTGATTAATCGTATGCCATCATCCATTTTACATAATCAAATCCCCCATGTCATCCTTTTTCCTAATCAACCTCTCTTCTGCCTTCCTCCTTGTGTCTTTGGTTGTGTCTGTTTTGTTCATATTCTTACTCCCCAGGCGAGAATGACCCTCGGCGAAGCAACTAAAATGTGTCTTCTTGATTGTCTCGACTTCAAAGGGGTTATCGATGTTATTCTACCGACACAAATCGGTACTTCATCTCTGCCGTTGTCACTTTCTTTAAGGGTTCCTCTCTCTTCTCCTCTCCAGAGGATCCTCGTGTTTCGGATATCTTACATGTCCCTCTTGTCTTACCACCTCCAGATTTCCCTTCTCCACCTACGGATGCTGTGACTCGACCACTTCAAGTTTATACTCGTCGTCCTCATCCTTATTAAGGCCTCTTCTTTGATTCCTCTTCTATGCGGAGTCATCTCTTTCGATTCATAGCCGCACGATGATCTACCTATTGCCATTGGAGAAGAATTATAGCTCTACTTGTAACCCACATCCTGTTTACAATTTTCTAAGCTATCATCGTTTATCCTTACCATACTTTGCCTTTGTTTCCACCTTATCTTATGTCTCTATCCTTACAAGCACTAGTGAGGCTCTCTCTGTCAGAGCTCAGCCGGCAATTGTTCGAGGAAATGGATGCTCACCTCCCGATGGCACATGGGAACTTGTCACTCTTCACTCTGTAGATCTCCCCATTGGTTGTCGTTGGAGTTTATCTGATGAAGGTGGGACTTGATGGCAGAGTAGATCGACTTAAAAGGCCCGTTTAAGGGGGTATACCTTAATATGGCTTGGGCCCATTATGATACCTTTTTCTCGGTGGCGAATTGCCTTTGTTCACTTGCTTCTCTCTATGGTTACTATGCGCTCATGGCCCCTTTTTTTAGGTAAGATGCTCAAAGAGATGTCTTAAGCCCGTGGTGACGCCGTTGATGAGGTATATATGGAAGCGGCCGCGCCGGTTTTGTTGCTCGATGCGGTTTGGTATCTTGAAGCTACGTCGTTCATATATGATGCGAAGCGGTCTCCTCGAGCTTGGTTTAGCCGATTTACTTCCGGTGGTTCAAGAGTTTGGCATGATTCGAAGCCGCAATGAGCCATTTTGGTTTGTATCATCACGCTACTTCTCGACCGGTGTATTTGCAGTTGTTTTATGTGGATAAGCGTTGTCATTCTGAACCGATGAACATGATGGTATTGAAACTTCGAACAACACTCTTCGACCTTTGATTAAAAGACTTGGGAAAGCTCAGTATTTTTAAGGCATTAATTAGCTCAGTCTAATTAAATGATTATTTCTCGAGGAGAAGTATACCTTGGATATATTGGTAGACACATTGGTATGTTGAATTTGTAAACTGTAGACACTCCTATGGATCGAATGTCAGAGTGGTACGGGAAGGAGCCTCCTGGTCAGGGAGATATCGGCGACTTGCGAATAGGGTGTGAACTATCTCGCACTATCACCCGACCCAGGCATTTCTTTTCTATGAGCATAATTAGTCAGTTCCTATAATCACCTTATGATGGCCATTGAGATGCTCTGATATTCTCAGTTATGTCAAGAAAGGAACCTTACCCAGTCGAGGATGTTGTGTGAGAACAAAGGTCATACCAGGTGTTGGCTGCGTAGTCTGGGCGGGCGAGGCTCGCCCGCGATAGACTTTCTACATCGGGGTATTGTGTGTTCGTTGGAGGGTAATTTAATATCTTGGAAGAATAAACAGAGATGTAGTAACCGAGATCAGTCTTTAAAAGCCGTCTTAAGGCTATGGCTTAACAACATGTGAACTCATATGGTTGAAGCATCTCCTCCAAGAGCTAAGATTTGGGAAGGATGAACAGATGGAGCTTATATGTGATAATCAAGTCTGCTTGCATATTTCATCTAACCCAGTTTTCCATAAGAGGACCAAGCACATCGAAGTGAATTGCCACTTTATCAGAGAAAAGATTGCATCGGGATGCATGATTACTAATTTTGTCAACTCTAATAACCAACTAGCAGATATCTTCACTAAGTCTCTTAGAGGTCCTAGGATAAAGTAAATATGTGACAAACTGGGTGCTTTTGATCCATATAATCTAGCTTGAGGGGGAGTGTTAAGGATTAGTCTCCTAATCCATTTAAGATTCTTTTCCTTTTCTCTTTAGTCTCCTAGTTAGACTCTAACTTTGTTTTCTTTTTGGCCTAACACTTGAATATATATATATGTATTTTTCCTCCTATGTAAATTAATGAAAATACAGAATTCTTTTTCCCTCAACAGAAACAATTCTATGAAAATCAGTTAAGGTTTGAATATAAATAAGAAAAGGATTCAGTTGGTGGGATACAAAAGACAAAAGTGATAAGTGTTTGTCCAAAAATTATGGCTTGATTCCACTTTTTAATCTTTTTTAAAATAGGTAAAGAAAATCGTTGAAAAACGACCCAGAAACAATGACTCAATACACCCATCTAAATTTAAATTAATATAACTTTTCATATGCTTAATTTTTGTGAGGAAAGTGTTAGATATTGTACAGTCTTTTCCTTTATTGTCTTACTGTATTGTGAGTCCTATATATATATAAGTCCAATATGTAATGTAGAGATTGAGATTCATTATTCTGAGGAAATAATAAAATTAGGAATTCTCTGACCTCTCTTCACATGGTATCGAGCGAAAACTGGTATTTGGGTGATCGTGTTTCATTCCGATCTTCTTCTCACTTCCGGATCTCCTTCTCACCGCGGCCGCCGTGAATCCTTGCCCGCCCGGCGACTTCGGCTGTACCGGCCCAGCACGCATGTTGACGCGAGGCGATCTGTGGTAGCCACGTGGCCGTCCACGCGCGCCGTCACGCGCGTGTCTTCTCCGGCTGACCTCGCCAGATCCGCGCCGGCGCGTGGCTCCTTCTCGGTAATGGCGCCTCCCGGTCGAGAATTCGTCGGCGCCCGTCTTGGTGTTCTAGCCCTCGGTGGTCCATTCAGAAGTACTTCTTCTCCACCCGGTTGCCCTGCGCCGCCGTCGGCAGTTGCCCTTTTGCCGCCCAGCGATCCCTTAGGTTCTTCTTGAGTCGCTTGGTTCATCGCCGGTTGGCCCCGGTTCATCTTCAGTCGTATTCTCTACGGTTTGGGTCCCCTTTTTCTTCATGCTTCAGCTCCCACAGTAGTGATTTGCCCACGCCAGTAGGTCCTCTTCAATCCCGAACGTGGTTGATCTCGAGTTCGGTGGATATAGCGACTAAAGATTACATTTTTTACTGCGGTATCTCACCCGGATCTCCCTGCTATCACATCGAGAAAAATTGATTGGTAGTGAAATTATCTCTCTCTGGTCGGCTCACGTGGAACTGCGGTTCATGGGACAGGGTTATGAGGATCATCTTATTACACCGGAGGATGATATACTTGGTGTTGACAAGGTGAACTGGAAGAAAATAGATGCACAACTATGTAGCGTATTATGGCAGTCGGTTGATCCAAAAATTTTGCTTCATCTTCGGGCTTACAAGACATGTTCTAAGTTTTGGAATCGAGCCAGCTCTATGCAGATGATATCCGGCGTCTTTATGGTGAAGCCTTACGCTATTGTTAATATCCGCTAACAAGACATGGATCTATCTAATTATATTGGCCAGATTGCCTCTCTTAAGGAGGAGTTCCTGACATTGATGCCTCTTACTAGTGACGTTGGGGCTCAACAAACGCAGGTTGACAAGTTCTTTATGGTCCTTACTCTCATTGGCCTCCGTCCGGATCTTGAGACCCTCCGAGATCAGATTCTTGGCAGTCCATCGATCCCGTCTTTGGATGATGTGTTTGCTCGCCTCCTCCGTATCTCCTCCGCTACAAACTTTGCCATCGATAGCCCTTTAGATTCTTACGTGTTAGTTTCTCCTTACTGGCAGCCGGGAGGAACGGTGGTACGCAGGGTCGAGGCAATGAAGCGTCCTCATTGCTCCTATTGCGATAAGCTTGGCCACACGTGATCGTTGTTATCGGTTGCATGGGCGTCCTCCCGCCTTTGCCTGCGTGGCCCGATCTTGATTCGATTCTCGGTCGCCCCGGACTACGAGCTCCTGCACATCTCGGGGTGTTCCTCCGCGACGGTGAGTATGATGCTATCGTCGCTATCCTGCGACGAGTCGGATCTGGTTGCCTCTGTTGCGGGCCGTGTGCCTCTGCTGCCTTACTCATACATCTTCTCTTGGACCTGGATTACAGACTGCGAGTCTTCCAGATTACATTTACGGCGTAAGATCTTTTCTTCTCTTCGCATACCTAGCACCCCTCTTTTTATTGCCTTGGCTAATGGTTCTCGGCTTGTGGCTAAAAGGTATTGGTTTAGCTCATCCCTCTCCCTTCCACACCTCTCACCTACGTAGCTAACCTCCTGAGTGTCCCTTTAATCTTATTTCTATCAATTAAAATCCTCGTACTCTTAAGCTACATTCCATTATTTTTGATAAATTCGTGACCTTGCGGGGCCGGTCTGGGAAGAGCGATTGGCATCGGACGTGAGTCACGGGGGCCTCCCCATCACCTCCTCGCAATCATCTCTGCGGTTGCGTTTCCCTTGTCTCCACTCCTCGTCGCGGTCGTCACGGGCCACCACCTAGTCTTTACAAGTTCGAGGAAGATGGTCCCTCGTTTTCCACTTTGTCGTCACTTGCGTGTGAGTCATGTCAGCTTGGGAAACATACTCGTGTCTCGTTCCGCGGCGTTTGCATAATCGAGCTGACATCTCCTTTTGACCTTGTCCACGATGTTTGGGGTCCTTGTCGGTTGCGTGCACTTTAGGCTTTTCGATGTTTGTCACTTTCATTGATGGTATTCTCGATGTACTTAGTTATTTTTAATGAAAGCTTCGGTACGAGTTATTTTCTATTTTCGAAGGTACATGCTGGAAATTCTTAGCGAGTTCAATATTTCTATTAGGTATTGTTCGTGGTGATAATGCTGAGAATATTTTTTACGCACCACTTTATTTCATTTATGTCCCGACATAGGATCCCCATCCCGATCTTAACATTAACGTACTCTCGACAAAATGGGGTAGGCGAGCGTAAGTCGTCATCCTTGTAAGAACTGACTGTACTCTCCTTCTCCACTATCATGTTCCTTTTCGTTTTTGGGGGAACGGTGTCCTTACTGCTTGTTATTTGATTAATCGTATGCCCTCATCGTATTACATACTTTCGAATTCCTCATATTCTTTTCCACGACCAGCCTCTTTATTTCCTTCCTCCTCGTGTTTGGTTGTACTTGCTTTGTTCATATTCTCACTCCCGGGACAAGGCCGAGCTTTCGGCCCAGGCCCGCGAAATGCATCTTCTAGGCTACTCCGACGGAGAAGGGTTATCGTTATTCCCTGGACTCATCGATCACTTTCTCTCGTGATGTCACCTTCTTCGAGGACTCCCCTTCTTCTTCTCCTCCTCAGGAGTCTCTTCCATTCTTGAAGTCTTACCCACTTCCACATCATCTCCTCGCTGGGTGATGATCATCTTACCGTCACTCCGGTCTATCCTTCGATCCGGTACCATTCAGTCCTTTCCACTTATGGAGCCCGGTTGACTCGCTTCCTCTCCCTTCAGCTTCTCCTACCCCGACTCTGCCTGTTACTGATGACTTGCCCATTGCTCTTCGGAGAAGGTGCTCAGCTCACTGCAATCCTCTCCTATTTACAATTTTTGAGTTACCATCGTTATCTTCCACCTACTACGCATTTTGTTTCCACTATTTCCCTTTGTTTCTCTTCACAAGAACACCCGTGAGGCCCTTTCCCATCCGGTGGCGACGGTATTAGTAGATGAAATGTTTGCTCTGCACTCCAGCGGCGCGGGATCTGGTTGTTTGCCGGTTGGTAAGTTTCCAGATTGGTTGTCGTTAGTGCACGATTAAAGGTTGGTCTGATGGTCGAGTTGATCGCCTTAAGGCCGGCAGTTCCTTCAAGGATATACTCGAGGTTGTAGTTCACGATTATGAGTGACACGCCTTCTCCTGTTGCGAGATTGCTTACATCCGTGCGCTTCTCTCCATAGGCTGTATGTGTTCGGCCGCTTTGATTGGATATTAAAAAATCTTACTTTTCATTCATAGGTGATCTCGCCGAGAAGTTTATATGGAGGCGACCACACGGTTTGTTGCTCGAGAAGTCCCCGGTTTAGTGTGCGGAGTTCGCAGCCAGCTCTGCATGTATTGAGTGATGCCATCGATGGTTGGCCGTTTTAGTTACATTTGTTCGAAATTTGGCATGCTTAAGCGATCACGGACCATTCGAGTTTTTATCCATCATAACTCTTGAGCGGTGTTTTACATGCAGTTTGTTTATGTGGATGGCAATCGTCATTACGGGCGTGTCGGGATGGTGATGCCCGACTAAAGCAACATCTTTTCCTCACTTTCAAACTAAAGACTTGAGAAACTGGTACTTTTGGGAATTGAGATAGCTCGATCCGGTTACGGTGTGATCCTCTCCCAGCGAGTATGCTAGACATCTTGGAAGCACGGTATGTTGGCGTAAACCGATTGACACTCCACATGGATCTGTGTCGAAGCTTGTACGGGACGGGAGTCTTCGAGAGATCTGGGAGATATCGGCCCGAGTAGGTAAAGCGGAATTATCTCACCATTACTCGGCAGGAACATTTCCTTTTCCGGTAAGTGTTGTTAGTCGATTCCTCGATCACCATCTTGATAGCCATTGGGATCTTTGTAATCCGCATTCTTGATATATTAAAAAGTACAGTGAGTGTGTTATGCGAGAATAAGTCACACGGGTTATTGGTTCTGGCAGTCTGCAGATTGGGACGGCTCTTCCCCCGCGAGATAGGCGTTCCACTTAGAGATGCGTGTTTTCATTGGTGGTAACCTAATATCTGGAAGGAGTAAGAAGCAGCATGTAGTGCATTGATCTGCCCGGCCAGGAGTGTCGAGCTATGGCCTTGGCAACATGTGAACTCATATAGGTGAGACGCCCTGGGAGTTGAGATTTGGAAAAGGGTGACAGATGGAAGCTCGTTGTGATAACCGAGCCTTTGCATATTGCATCGATCCAGTCTTCCATGAAGGACCCGAACACATTGAAGTTATTGTCGGCTTCATTAGAGAGAAGATCATCCGGGATATAGCTACTAGTTTTGTCAATTCAAATGATCAACTGCGAGACATTTTTCTTAAATCTCGGAGGTCCTAGAATTAAATACATTTGTAACGAAGCTTGGTGCATATGACATATATGCTCCCGGCTTGAGGGGAATGTTAGATATTATGCAGTCTTTCCTTTATTATGCTACTTTGTATTGTGAGTCTATATATATATAAGTCCAATATGTAATATAGAGATTGAGATTCATTATTCTGAGGAAATAATAAAAATTAGGAATTCTCTATTTTTCTCTCTTCACAGAAAGCACATTAAAAAATTAAAATGCACTTTTAACCTTCCAAGAATCATTCCTACATTGACTCTCAAGTCCCTTTGACCAACATGTTTCAAATTTAAACCATGCCTCCTCAAGGTAAAACTACGGTCATGAGAAGTAGATACTTCAATTAGCCATTAAAATCTTCAAAACTTGAAGAGAATACACTTATCACAACAAATTAAAATACTTGCTACATGCAAATAAGTGATTCACATTCTAGG
This sequence comes from Tetrastigma voinierianum, assembly GCA_016808115.1. Taxonomy (NCBI): domain Eukaryota; kingdom Viridiplantae; phylum Streptophyta; class Magnoliopsida; order Vitales; family Vitaceae; genus Tetrastigma; species Tetrastigma voinierianum. Next base: position 68,350 of record JAEQBH010003591.1, read on the forward strand.
TTCAACCTTCCGGGGCTTTACAGGGACATCCAACACAACATCTGAATTTCTAAGCAAATCATTCATTAAAGACCCACTCCAACAGCCAGCCGCCACAACAAAGGCCTTTTTACCGTACAAGATATTCTTGGAAGTTTGAACAGCTTCAATTTCCCCAGTATTATCAGATCTGTAAACATAAGATCCTATAAATCACCAATCCATATCACTAGTACATAAAACTCCATTTGAATCTCATTTTTAATAATAATTTCAGAAGAGCGCAACAAGGATGTTGATATACCTTAACAACAAAGTAGCCGGATCATTGAAGAACTCTGCATATCTGCCTTCTGATGCAAAAGCCTTATTAGCCTACAAAATCCATAATTACATTAACTTAAATAAATGCCCTTAGTCAGACTTCATTGAAGCACAAGCAAACAAGGTAATTGCCAACAGAGAAAACATTGAAGGAACCTTTCTAATAAATGCAACCGCACGGCGAGCATCCAATTGGCAGTCAACAGGAAGAAAAGCAGCCCCACCTTCTTTCTCAACCATAACTGCCGGTTCCTTTACGAGTACCTCACTGCTACACAAATATTCTGCTCTCACCCCAGCTTCAGCAAGTTTATTCACCCTTCTTTTTAACATGCCAGATTCTTTAAGAGTTCTCCCAATTAACAAACTTCCTGTAAATAAGAATACCACAAAATAATTTGTTGCCACTCTTTCATCAGAATGTAATACAGACATTAATCATTAGACAACAATCAATTATCAGAATGTAATACAAGAAACAAACACACACACATGCATGTATATATATATATATATAGACAACAGTCAATAACCCTTTTTTTTTTCTTTTTGTGAATTAGGCAAGTTGAATACATGCATACATACATAAAAAATATTGTATCAATATTTCATCAGAGTGTAACACAAGAAACACATTAATCAATAGACAACGATCAATAATCAGAATGTAATACAAGTGCAGTGAAATATAGAGGGAGACAAAGCAGGAAAATTTTTTATTGATTAAAAATGCTGATCATACACATTAAATAGGAAAGATAGGTGTTGAGAATCATAGAATATTCTCTAGATATTCTATGGTTTATCTCCTACCTTTTGTGTACATTATCCTCCTTCCTTTTATACTTTATTTTGTTTCCTTTTTTGTTCCATTCTTTTGTATATATATAGGTGTCTCTATACTGTGTTATTTCATTCAATCAATAAGAAAAATATTCTTTTCTTCTATCCTTTCACATGGTATCAGAGCCATGGTATCAGAGCCATGGAAGGTTCAGATTACGGTTTCGCCATGTTTTCTCATCCAACAACCCATTTAGTGGTTGTGTCTCCCTCCAGCCACCCCCACCTCCATCACGAGAAGCTCCAAAGCCCTCGCCTTAGATTAGAACCACTACCTTCGGAGAAAAAATTGTGGAAGAACTTTACGGTGATTGCTCGGCCTTACGTTTGGAGACCCCACCATCAAGTGCATCGGGACCTGATCTACCAACCGGAAGAAACTCCGACATCAACCAATCGGTGACGCTCCTCCAAGCACCATTTTCCTCTCCGTCGCTATTCTCCACACGCTGAGCACATAGGCCACTTTCGGTGACAAGCCTCACTTGTGGGCCTAGATCAACCGCCCAGAAGCGAGCATACAGACCCTGGTCCCTCCATCTAAAACCTGTAGAAGTGTGTTCTGCCTATTTTTTGTCTCTGATAGACTTTAAAACCCTAGTTTTCTGCCTGCATCTCCTTCTCCTCTAATTTTTCCGAGGATCTACGGCATCTTCAGGCTCTCAAGAGTTCTCCAATGCTCTCTAAAAGGTGTGTTCCTTCCAACAAATCTCTAAAACTGTGATTTCTGATTTTTCTGGCTTCATGGCTGACAAAGGGAGCTTATCCACACCTCCGGGAGTTATTCTTACACCCACCGAGTATAAGTAGTACCTCCACCTCACTCAGGTAGCCAAATTTGCATCCATTTCATATGTTGTCCAGACCGGTAATCCCTTTGCTTGCCTCTTACATTCATCTGGACCCTGGATTCTTGATTCTAGAGCCTCTAATCCTCTTTCTGGTAATAGGGATCTTTTTTCTTCCCTTACTATACAATCACCTTTACGCATGATTACTTTAGCTAATGGATTTCAAACCATGGCTAAAGGAATCGATCTGACATGTCCTCTTCCTTCCATACCCCTTACTTTTGTCCTTTATGGTCCTGATTCTCCTTTTAATATGATTTCTATCATAAATTGACTCGTGACCTTAATTGTTTGATTACCTTTTCTGATAATTCAGTCACATTGCAGGACCGGAGTACAAGGAGGACAATTGGCATAGGATGTGAGTTTCAAGGTCTCTTTCATCTCAACTCACCTTCATCTTCTCTGCTTGCACATCTATGGATACTCCTCTCCTTATTCATAGTAGCCTTGGTCATCCGAATATTTCCAAGTTTCGGATAATGGTTCCTCGCTTTTCTAGTTTGTCCTCAATTGTGAGTCAGGTAAACATGGGAAACATACTTGTGTCCCATTCCCCAGGCGCCTAGATCAACGGACAAAGTCTCCTTTCAAGCTTGTCCACACTAATGTTTGGGGTCCTTCCCGGACTGAGTCTACCTTGGGGTTCCGGTGCTTTGTCACTTAATAAATGATTATTCTCATTGTACTTGGCTATTTTAATGAAAACTCAAGCTAAGTTATTCTCTATTTTCCAGAAGTTCCATGTTGAAGTACAAACTCAATTTAATACTTCAATTCATATCCTACGAAGTGATAATGCCAAGGAATATCCTTCTAGACCATTCTTCTCCCTTTTGTCCTCACATGAGATTTTTCATTAGTCCTCTTGCGCTTACACTCTCCAACATAATGGAGTGGTTGAGCGCAAGAACCATCCTTTGGTTGAAACCGCTCGCACTCTCCTACTCCATTATAAGATTCCTCAACTATTTGGGGGGATGCTACCTTAGCCGATTGTTATTTGATCAATCGTATGCGACGTCGTCTTACATGATCAAGTCCCTCATTCCATCATATTTCCTAACTTGACCTCTCTTTGCCTTCCCTTGTGTGCATTTTTATGCATATTCTTACTTCGAAGTAGATGATATGACCAAAGTCGAAGTCTTTCTTCATGGTTATTCTTTGCTACTCTCCTACATTTGTCCATCTTGACATCAAGCCTCCACCTAACTCATCTCCTATAGTGTCTTCCTCCACAACGTCGGTCTTACCGTCTCCCGATGATCTTCCCATTGTCATTCGGAAAGGTAATCATTCATCTAGTAACCATCATCTATTATAACTTCCGACTATCAGCTTATTTTCACCATATTCTACCTTGATTTCCACCTTGTCCTTCTGTTTCTCTTCCTAAATCTGCACAAGAGGCTCTCTCTCATTCGGGATAAAAATAGGTAATGGTTGAAGAAATGGTTGCTCTCCATTCTACTGGAACATAAGACCTAGTCACCTTACCTGCTAGTAAGTCTCCAATAGGCTGTCATTGGGTGTATATAGTTAAGATTGGTCCAAATGGCCAAGTGGACAGTCTTAAGGATCGTTTAGTTGTTAAGGGGTATACTAAGGTATATGGCTACGACTACTATGATACTTTTTCTCCTATTGCCAAGATAGCTTATGTTCGTCTTCTCCTCTCTATGGGTGCTATGAGATCTTGGCCTTGTTTCAGTTGGACATCAAGAATGCATTTCTCCATGGCGACCTCGTAGAGGTATATAAGTTTGCTCCCACTTGGTTTTGTTGCTCGGGGGGAGAATACGGTTTGGTATCTCGGGTTACATCGTTATTACATGGCCCTAGCCAATCCCTCGAGGCTTGGTTTGGCCGGTTAATATCGTGGTACAAGAGTTTGGTATGACTCGAAGCACATCAGACCACTCTGTTTTCTATCATCATACGAGTTCAAGGCAGTGCATGTATTTGATTGTCTATGTGGATGACATTGTTATCCGCAGACGTGGTCGAGATGATGTCAAAGTTTGACTTGACATCTCTTTGCTTTATTCGGACTAAGGACTTAGGGAAGCGCCGTATTTTACAGGGATTGAGATAGTCAATCCCCAATCGCGTGGTTGAATCGGAGAAAGTATGCATGGAAATATTAAGAGATAAACAAGTATGCTAGATTGCAAACCTGTAGGCACTCACATGGATCGAATGTCGAGGCTTATACTGGGGCAGGAGGCCTGCATTGATCGAGGAGATATCAACGACTTGTGGGAAAATTAAACTATCTCACCATCACCCAACCAAACATTTCATTTCCGGTGAGTGTTGTAAGCAATTCTTGCAATCCGCATTATGATGAGCCCGCGGGATCTTTGTGATTCATATCCTCCATTATATCAAGGGAACACTAACCCAAGGGGTGTTATATGAAAGTAAAGATCACACCCACATTGTCGGGTATTGCGATGCAGACTAGGCAGCGTGAGAGACCGTCCGGCCATCGGCTTCTCCCACGTGGGTCATCTCCCTCCGACAGAGCTTCATAGCTCCCTGGTTCTTCCATCTGAAGCCTCCATCTTCGTGTTTTGCCCATTTTGTCTCAAGCAGATCCTCTTCTCACGAGGTACACTGGCAATACGTAGGCTTTTTCCAGCAACCCAACACCCTCTATAGGCTTCTTTCACCTTCAGCAATGTGTTTAGTCCTGATACTCTTGTTTTCTTGCTGATTTAGTTGATTGTGTTAGTTTTATTCACTTCTATGGCTATCAAAGGGAGCTCATCCACACCTTTGGGAGTTATTCTCACGCCCAACGAGTATAAGGAGTACATTCACCTCACTCAGGCAACCAAGTCTACATCCATTTCGTATGTTGCCCAGACCGATAATGCTTCTGCTTGCCTTTTACATTCATCCGATCCATGGATTCTCGATTCTAGACCCTCTGATCACCTTTCTGGTAATAAGGATCTTTTTTCTTCCCTTACTATTACATTACCTTTACCCGTGATTACTTTGGCTAATGGATCTCAAACCATGGCTAAAGGAATCGTCCGGCTTTATCCTCTTCCTTCGTACCCTTACTTATCCTTTATGTTCTTGATTGTATCTTTTTAATCTGATTTCTATCGGTCGAGTTGACTCGTGACCTTACATTTGTTTGATTACGCACACTACGATAGTGCTGTCACATTGCAAGACGCCGGATCTGGCGAGGAGGACGATTAGTATAGGACGTGAGTTTCAGGGCCTCTTTCATCTCAACTCCCCTTCATCTTCCACTGCTTGTACTTCCATGGATACTCCTCTCCTTATTCAAAGTCGCCTTAGTCATCCGAATATTTCCAAGTTTTGGATAATGGTTCCTCGTTTTTCTAGTTTGTTCTCAATTGAGTGTAGGTCGTATCTCGGCAGGAAACATACTCGTGTCCCATTCAGTGCCTAGATCAACGGACAAAGTCTCATTTCAAGCTTGTCCATACTGATGTTTGGGGTCCTTCCCAGACTGAGTCTACCTTGGGGTTCCGGTACTTTGTCACTTTTATAGATGATTATTCTCGTCGTACTTGGCTATTTTAATGAAAAATCGAGCTGAGTTATTCTCTATTTTCTAGAAGTTTCATGCTGAAGTTTGAACTCAATTTGATACTTCAATTCGTATCCTACGAAGTGATAATACCAAGGAATATCTTTCTGGATCATTCTCCTCCTTTATGTCCTCACATGGGATTTTTCATCAGTCCTTTTGTGCTTACACTCCTCAACATAATGGAGTGGTTGAGCGCAAGAACCGTCATTTAGTTGAAACCACTCACACTCTTCTACTCCATCATAAGGTTCCTCAACGTTATTGGGGGGATGCTATCTTAACCGCTTGTTATTTAATTAATCGTATGCCATCATCCGTCTTACATGATAAAATCCCTCATTCCATTCTTTTTCCCCCTCGTGTCTTTGGTTGTGTTTGTTTTGTCCATATTTTTACTCTGAATGAAGACAAGCTTTGACAACCACGCAGAAGATGTCTTCCTCGGCTATTCCCAGCTTCAATGAGGTTATCGTTGCTACTCTCGTGATACACATCGAGACTTTGTCTCTGTCGATGTCACCTTTTTTGAGAACTCTTCTATGTTCCCCACCACCCACCCTCCCAGTTCTGATGTCATATCTCTACCCCTTCTTTATCCTATCCTGAATATCTCATCTGTACCTCCGGCTACTCCATCTCAACCATTGTAGGTTTATACTCGTCGTCGGCGTACTGACACCAGGCCTCCAACTAACTCATCTCCTATGGCGCCCTCCTCCATGACCATTTGGTCTTACTTGTCTCTGCTAATCTTCTCATTGTGGATTCGGGAAGGTACTCGTTCCTCTCATAACCCCATCTTATTTATAATTTCCTAACTTATCACCGCTTATCTTCACCATATTCTGTTTTTATTTCCACCTTGTCTTCTGTTTCTCTTCCTACAACTATGCATGAGGCCCTATTTCATCCAAGCTGGAATCAGGCAATGGTTGAAGAAAATACTGCGCATTCTCTTTGACACATGGGACTGAGTCACTTACCCTGCGGTAAGTCCTCACATTGATTTGTCGTTGGGTTTATATTGTTAAAATTGATTCGAATGGCAAAGTGGACCGTCTTAAGGTTCGTTTAGTTGCCAAGGGATATACTCAAATATATGGCTCCGACTACTATGACATTTTTTCTCCTATTGCCAAGATGGCTTCCATTTGTCTTCTCTTCTCCATAAAGCTCTTGTGAGATCTTGGCCTATATCGGTTGAGCCTTGCGAAGTACATTTCTCCATGGCGACCTCATCGAGGAGGTATATATGGAGCAACCTCCTAGATTTGTTGCTCAGGGGGAGTCTAGTTTGGTATGCAGGCTACGTCGTTCCTTATATGGCCTAAAGCAGTCCCCTCGAGCCTGGTTTAGCCGCTTTAGCTCCGTGGTACAGGAGTTCGGTATGACTCGGAGTACATCAGACCACTCTGTCTTCGATCATCATACATCGTTTAGACAATGCATCTATCTGATTGTTTATGTGGACAACATTGTTATAACAGGCAGTGATCAAAATGATATTCGGAAAACTTAAACAACATCTCTTCAACCACTTTCAGACAAAAGACTTGGGAAAACTCAAATACTTTCTAGGAATTGAGATAGCTCAGTCTAAGTCTGGTGTGGTTATGTCTCAAACAAAGTATGTCTTAGATATATTGGAGGAGGCTTGCAGTATTATAACTGGGGCGTAAACATATAGATACTCCTATGGATCGAATGTCGGCTTGTACTTGAGCAGGGGAGCCTCTCACAGACTCTGGGAGATATCGGCGACTAATGGGAGGCGAGACTACTTCATAATCACGGAGCAGGCATTTCCGCTCTGTGGGGTGTAGTTGGTCGGTTCCTGCGTCGCTAGTGTGATAGTCACCGGGATGTTGTGATCCATATCCTTCGTTATATCAAAGGAACATCGGGCCAAGGGGTGTTGTATGAAAACAAAGGTCACGGTTGTTGGGGGTGTGATGCGGTGGCGGCTCGCGTAGGCCAGAGACACTCCCACTTCGGGATGTTATTGTATTTATTGGAGGCAACTTAATATCTTGGAAGAGTATGAAACAAGATGTGGTGGCCAGGTCTAGTGTTGAAGCTAAGTATCGAGCTATGGCTTTGGAAACTTGTGAACTTATATGGCTCAAACAACTTTTTCATGAGCTAAGATTTGGGAAGGATGGACAAATGACGCTTGTGTGTGATAACGAATGCCTACATTGCTGACGATCTTTCATAAGAGGACCAAATATATTGAAGTGGGTTGTCACTTCATTCGAGAAAAGATTGCCTCGGGATGCATGACTACTAGTTTTGTCAACTCGAGTGACCAATTAGCAGACATTTTCATTAAGTCTCTCAGGGTCAAGGATTAGTGCATTTATATGAACTTGGTGCGTATAGCGCATATCTTTCAGAAGCGAGGAGAAGTGTTAGTCAGAGGATATTCTCTGTTTTATTCTCTTCCTTTCTTGTATAAAATTTACCTTTTTGTACTTTATTTATTTCCTTTTTATGTCTCTCTTATGCATATAAGTAGAGTGGGACCTATCTTGTTCTTTTATCGTTTGATAAGAAAGCGTTATTTAACCTCTCGTTCGCATTTATAAAGTGTATGTCGATTTCAACATGTTTTAATTCTACCATATGGAACCAAATTATGAGCAACACTGATAGTTGTTTTGTTATTACAACCGAAAGGCTTCAATCTTAAAATATGATTCTAACTAAGCACAAATAACTAAGTTTAAAACAATTAGCACATTGTAGTCTCAGAGCTCTACTAACTAAATTTTAAAGCACCGAAAACCTGATTACCATTGCATTAATAGGATGCAAAGACTATTGTCTTTGCTTAAGCTGTAGTTGTAGTAGGTCATTGTTAACATATAGAGTTGTGACTAGTTAGAAAACTTAACATATAGAGTTGTAGTTAGGAATCCTAACATGTAAGTTAGCATGATTAGGAAATATAGTATCTCTTATATATATACGCATTAATTCAATGAAAAAAACCTGAGAATTCTTTCGCGATTCTCCCTTGGTTGTTTACATATGTGATCAGAGGGGCAGCTACAACTTGTTCACAGATTTGAGAATTTTTGGAGGAACTTTTGGAAGGGTTATCGACAATCTAAGATTTGTCGGAGGGGTGACTTTAGGCACCCACCTAGAGGGGCGTGGAAGTCTCACGCTAGCATACGGAGGATTCGCCGACGTAGGCGAACAGTTGCGAAATCCGATGGCGGATTCCAAGTGCACGAAGCTCACGTGCAGCCGCGAAGCTTTGCAGACGGAGTTCCACATATGCGCACATGTGGCGCGTGGAGTCTTATTCCGACCCGAGCTCCTCTTCCCGAGGTCATCCATCACCGGCGGGGCCTGCAGTACACTTGGTTTCCTTGTTTGGTTCTTTGGATCACGGTAGTTTTAGTGCTTTTGTGTTCGTGACCTTTTTCTAGGGTTTTACCTTGATTTTCAAAAATATAAGTTCTAGGAGTGCTTTCTACTCTTGATCTTCTTCCTATGGTATCATAATGAGTGATTCGAGAGGAGAAACCGACATCGAAGCAGAAGTGGTCTAGATGATGTCCCAAAATCACGGAAGACAAAGCGGCGGTCCCGACTATTTGAAATGGAGCAAAACGGTCGAATATCGTCGGGGAGGCGTACATATGGGTGGTCATCTCACTAAGGATCCATGCGGTAGATGATTCGAAGAGCAATGGATGGAGGGAGGATGCTCATCTGTTCATCGAATCCGTGATTCTATAAACAACGAGATGCGGGCCTCGTTAATCACTGTGAATTTGTTAAAGAGCTAATGGATTATTTGGAGTTTGTGTTTTCTGGAAAGGGGAATGTTTCTCGTATATTTGATGTGTGTAAAGCATTCTATCGATCAGAGAAATAGGATCAGTCACTCACATAATTTTTTATGGCCTACAAAAAGATACATGAAGAGCTTAATATGCTTATGCCCTTTAGTCCAGATGTCAAAGTTCAGCAAAGTCAATGAGAACAGATGGCAGTTATGGGATTTCTTACCGCTCTTCCTTCTAAGTATGATTCAGCTAAGGCCCAGATTCTGTCCAGTCTTGAGATATCATCTCTCCATGAGACCTTTAGCAGGATTCTTCACACTAAGGTATCATCCTCTTCTTCACCTACCCTTGTATCTACCCGAATGGCTTGAGTGCTCTTATTTGGACGGAGACCATTGAGTCATAGAATGAAATAAAAGCGAGTGGATCCCGAGGCGATAACACTAGAGGACACAGTTACAGAGGTGTTATTTGTTATTGCTTCCATCGAACCTAGCCATGTGATCACGAAGTTGTAAACATGTCGAAGTCGAAATTTCGGTCTGCTCATATAGCTTCTACTACTAAGGCGACATGATCGGTCGGTTCGAGTTCGGCCAGCAGATTAGCTAGGTTCGATTGTATCGGGACTCGGTGAGATCTCCATCTACTCAGGTCACGCTATTGTTGAATCGAATGGCAGGTCGTGTCTTGTATCTTCTTCATCTTCTGAATGGGTCATTGACTCTGGAGCCACTAATCACATGACAAGTAACTCTAGTCTTTTTCTCTACCTTCCCGGTCCACGACCTTCACCTTCCCACTTTGTCACTCTGGCGGATGGATCACATTCATGTGTTCTTAGGTCGAACACCCGATTGTGCTTTACTCCATCTATTCCTTTGACATCAGTCTTGAGTTTGCAATTTCTCTTTTAATTTGATGTACGTTAGCAAGTTAACTTCGAGCACTTAAGTGTTATATCTCATTCTTTCTGATTTTTCTCTTTCAGGATCTTATAATGATGATTATTGGTAAGAAGTAGTGAGTCGGGGTTTATATATCCTTGATCCTACGATCCACAGACTTTATTGCTTGGTGCAGGTCACTACACCATTTGAGACACATTGCCGGTTGGGTCATCTTTCGCTTTCATTATTAAAGAAATTGTGTCCTTAGTTTTTGAGTTTGTTATCCTTAGATTGTGAGTCTTGTCAATTTGCAAAACATCATCGCCTTCATTATAGTCCACACAGAGTCCCGATAAAGCGAATAATGCTCCTTTTAAGTTAGTCCATTCAGATGTGTGGAGTCCGTGCCCAGTTGTGTCCCCAACCGAATTTCAATACTTTGTCACTTTTGTTGATGATTATTCACGAACCACTTGGTTATATTTAATGAAAAACCGCTCTAAGTTGTTTTCTCATTTCCGTGCCTTTTGTGTTGAGATTCATACCGATTTCGTATTTTATTTTCAAAATCACGAGTGATAATGCAAAAGAATATGTTTCAGAACGATTTCAATCCTTCATGCTTCAACATGGCATCCTTCATCAAACTTCTTATGTTGACACTCCTTCTCAGAATGGAGTTGTTGAGAGGAAGAATAAACACCTCCTTGAAACAGTCAGAGCTCTATTATTTCATATGCATGAGCCCAAGCATTTCTGGGCCAATGTTGTTTCCACAGCTTGCTTTTTGATTAACCGGATGCCTACATAAGTCTTGAATTGGGACATTCCGTAGCACATCCTTTTCCAATAAACCTCTATTCCCTATTGAGCCTCGGATATTTGGATGTACCTGTTTTGTTCGAGATGTTCGTCCTCAGGTATCTAAACTTGACCATAAATCTTTATGTATCTTTCTTGGTTATTCAGGGTTCGGAAGGGGTATCGGTGTTCTTGCCTAGTCTTCGTAGATGTGAATTTTTAAGAATGTCCCTTCTCTTCACCCCAGACTATCAACGGTCGAGGAAGCCGCTTGACACCTTGCGCGTATATATTTCCTCCCAGTGGCCCCTCATGTTCCTGCTCCCGAGTAAAGCCTCCTATCCTTTCAGTGCACACTCGGCCTTGAGGCCAGCTAGTCTCTAGTCCTCCACCGGCTGCTTCGACATCAAATCCAGTTCCTGATGATCTCCCTATTGCTCTTTGTAAAGGTAGACGTTAGTGTGTTCATCCAATTTCCTCATTTTGCACTCATAACCAGTTGTCTTCTCAGTCAAGTTCATTTATTGCTTCGTTGGACTCTATTTCGTTGCCTAACACTTTTCAAGAAGCCTTATCTCACCCTGGTTGGCGTAGTGCTATGATAGAGAAGATGGATGCTCTGAATGGGAATGGTACTTGGAACTTGGTACATTTACCTACTGGGAAGAAAGCCATTGGATGTCGCTGGGTCTTTGTAGTCAAAGTTAATCCGGATGGTTCAGTTGCCCGATTGAAAGCACGACTTGTGGCCAAAGGGTACGCTCAGACCTATGGTGTGGACTATTCTGATACCTTTTCCCCCGTTGCTAAGATGACATCTGTTCGGCTTTTTATTTCCCTGGCTGCCACTCATAATTGGGATCTTCATCAACTTGATATTAAGAACGTCTTTCTTCATGGCAATCTTCAAGATGAGGTATATATAAAGCAACCTCCAGGGTTTGTTGCTCAGGGGGAGATTAGGAAGGTTTGTCGCCTTCGAAAGTCGTTATATGGCTTGAAGCAGAGTCCCCGTGCTTGGTTCGGTAAATTCAGCCAAGCAAATGAGAAATTTGGCTTGCAGAAGAGTAAATTTGACCATTCCGTCTTCTACCAGAACTCCAGTTCAGGTATCATTTTGTTGGTGGTGTATGTGAATGATATTTTTATCACTGGGAGTGACTCTATAGGAATCTCATCCCTTAAGTCCTTTCTTCACAACCAATTTCATACAAAGGACTTAGGGATGCTTAGATATTTCTTGGGTGTTGAAGTTATGTAGATGCTTGTGGAATCTTCTTTATACCGAAAAATATGTGCTTGATTTATTAATGCAGAATTTGGAAAATTGGGAATAAAGCCCGTGGTTCCACTATGACTCGGGCGTACACCTTCTTAGAGAAGCGAGTTGTTTAAGGATCGCAGAGATATAGATTAGTTGGGATGACTGCCGATGCTTCGATCCGATATACGATCTCGGCGCATCAATCTATATATTCCAGATGTTTGTGGTGTGGGCGATTCTGTTTGCATATCTAATATTGCGTACCGGGTGCAGTATTCTGCTCTGTAATCATCTGGCATAATAAGGTTGAGTGCTTCACAATCTTGATTAGGCAAGGTGAGGAAGATAGGAGATCCATCCCCAATTCGCGTGTTTTTGTTGGTGGAAATCTAGTCTCAAGGAAGAGTAAGAAGCAAGGGGTTATTTCCCGTTCAAGTGCAGATTCAGAATATAGAGCAATGGTACAGTCTGTGTGTGAAATCAAGCGGCTTCATCAACTCTTGATGGAAGTCAACACTAAGATTGTGGTCAATGAAAACTTTTTGGTGTGATAGCAGGGTTGTCGTACTATGTGCCTCGAATCTATGTATTCCGTAAGCAGACTAAGCATATTGGGAATTGGCTTTGCCACTTCGTTCGTGAGAAAATACAACTCGGTTTGATCTCTACAGGATATGTGAAGACGGGAGGAAACGAGTTAGGTGATATTTTCACGAGCTCCCCAGGTGGGGACGGATTAGCTATTTATGTAACAAGTTGGGCATGGTCAGCATCTATGCTCCCGACTTGGTAGTGTTAACATATAGAGTTGTAACTAGTTAGAAAACTTAACATATAGAGTTGTAACTAGTTAGGAATCCTAACATGTAGAGTTGTAACAAATTAGGAAATATAGACTATCCCTCCTGTATATATACACATGTTAATTCAATGAAAAAAACACAAGGAATTATTTCCTCCAATTCTCTCTTGGTTGTTTCTACAATCATAAACAAACATCTTTCAGGAAGTTATCAAACACACGTATATGTGTGAGAGGGAGAACATAACAACTGGAATAGAAAAGTGATCCACCAGGACCTGGTCTAGTGGTGATCTTCTTTATTAAGCGGCTTAATTTACATTTCTACTACCTTAGTTATTCATATTCTTATCAGAAATTAACCAACAAAGACTCTTAATGGACCTTTACTTCCTAAACAATTAGAGAAAATGGAAAATGGATGGTGACAAGATCACGAAGAAGAAACTGAATGAAGATTTGGTTATGGAACTGCTACCACACTTTCAAGGCAGCAACATCTATTGGAAAGGAAGAATTTAAGTTCTGAATAAATGGTAACTAAGTTTTTCTTCATAATTGAGATTCTCCAAGAAACTCAGTTGAGTGGGCTGTGGTGACTGGTTTTTCTGTCTAATTCTATGATAATTAAAAAATATATATGAACATTGACCAATAAGGCTAAAAGATCATTTACAGAAGAGATATGATTGGATGTTATAGAATCCTGAAGTTGCACATGACGTGATCAATTATTTAAAATCCACATCATGTTCAAGGTCATCTCTTTATAAAATAGTGGGGGGAAGGGAAAATCAATACCTGTCTTCTGCCAGCCCAATACTTCCAAAGGATTCATGCCTTGTTCCTGTATGCTCTCGGCCAACATCTCCCACAGTTTGTGGCTTCTTATTGACAGCTCCCACATATCACTTTCAGGTGTTTTATGTACCATCCATAAGGAGCCCTGCCCTAGAATCAACCAAAATGCCAAACAGAAGGAGATATCCTACAAGCAATCAGAGCTCAGGGAAATTCAAAAATAAAAATTCTTCATGCAATTACAATTGCTTAAACATTTGTACTTATCTAGAACACAAAATCAACCACAAAAATATTTTTCCTAGGAACACCTTGCTGCAAGATGTCACCATATCATACAATAAAAAGAGTAGAGCAGTACAATGTTCAAGCATTTTTCTATGTACCAAAAGTTATCCACACATTTTCATATCTAAACATCAAAGGGGTTCCAGAGAAAGGAGCGGGATTCTTGAATTCCATCAAAAGTTGTCTTCTCCATTTGGATGCATTTTGAAGAACACTTACCACTAATCAGCTTATTGAAGAGGAAAGGAAACTGACAGTCTGTCAAGGATGATGCATGCATTGTATGGCAGCTTTCTGCAGAAGAGTAGCACAAGGGGTTGAAGGACGATCACTTTATGTTATTGCTGTGTATGGAAAGAGTATTGGAGGAATTTTTTTATGGCTTAGAGAAAATTATTTGGCATTAGGAAACCTTCTAGCTATTGCTGTCTTCTTGTTTTTAAACATTCATCTAAAATAACTAACACAGAAAAAAACTACAACTTGTTTTTAGAGATTGGTGTCTGATATTTTTATCAAGGTCACACATATCATAGGACAAGATGACTAGGTTGGGGCATTGTCAAAAGAAAATCCTTTGAACAAAGATTTCAAGATGAGCCTAGAGGAACAAGGATTTCAGTGTCAAAGCAAATAGAGGTGTTGCCTTCTCTTTGGGTTTTGCAAGAAAGAGGTTGGATGGTTACTTGAGCATCTGGGAAGGCTGTTGAGTTAAAGAGCTTCATGAGTTTCAACAAAAATACAGAGGAAGGACCAGGGTTCATCTATTGGAGGTGAGTTCCAACAAATGGTAGGTTAATCACGCTGTCTAAGTTCATTTCCAACAGGAAGTCGATTTTTCTGGTAATACCTGAGGGTGAGAAATTTAAAGGACCACAGAAATTGAAACAGGTGAATTCTTTGATGATGCCATCCCACCCAAGATGTGGTTGCTAAGGAAAGACAGTGTAGTTCTAATAGCTCCTTTTACACACAAGTGGGCCTTGTCGAACCATTCATTTGCGAGTGTAGTCAAATTGAAAGGGCCAAGAAGAGGAGGTATGAGAATAGTGGTGCGCCAATGCCCTTTTTTTATTGTTGACTAGACTGAGGCGGGTCATGTTGTAGATAGATTTGGATTAGAAAATAACATGGTATTGAGAAAGTTAAGAAGATGGTGGGTTGAACTTGTTCCATTTATGGTATAAGGAACATTTGAAGCATAGTTTTAAAAGGCTAAAAGCACACTAAGGTGCAAAGTCCTCTTAGAACCTAAGGCTCTAGCAAAATGAGGTGCATTACAGCTAATATTTTATGTAATTTAATCAAAATTAATAATCATTTATATATCCTAAGCACATAGATAATCAAATATTATCCAACTTATCAAAAAAATTAGATAATTAAATATTATCCAATTTTTCATTATAATCAACAAAAAAGAAAAATATCTAGGGCCTGGAAATTTCCCTCCATTTTTCTTCCTTTTCTTTGTCTTCTTATCTTTACAAGCCCACAAAAGGCTAAGGCCTTTTTTGTTATGCATAGTCCAAAATGAGCATATACTAGGGGCTAGAAGTGAAGAATAGGTCAAAACACATCATTATGAGCTTTTGTGAAATAAATAAATAAAATAAAATCCTCCTCCTCTATACTCCTAATTCATCACCAAAAATAAGAAGAAAGAAGACCAATAAATAAATAAAACAAAATAAAAAAATCCACTTGCCTTCATGTTCTCCTTTGGCTCTAACTTATCATTGAGAAAACTTAGAACTATTGCCTAACTCATCTATTAGGAATTATTGTGCCTAACGAGAGGAGGCTAGTGCACAGCACACCTTTCTGACAAGGTAATGCTTGTAGTCAAACAAGGCGTTGAAGGGGGCATCCCATCATCTAAACCATAGGCGTGTCTTTCACAACAATGATTTGAAGAGAGTTGTGGAGTCTCAGGAGACTATGGTCGAGATGGATTGACAAACTTTAAATTGCATGATTCATAGGTGAGGTTGAGTATAAATGATAGAGCACATTGTTTGCCTACTTTAATTGAGGTGAAAAACCAAGGATGGGTAATAATCATTTTAGTTGTAGTAGTTGAAGATGATGAGGAAAGGTGTGTTGGAATGGTTGAGTCGACTCAAGGAGGAATAAGTCATTCTCAAACAAGGCTAGTGCCTTGCACACCTTTCTGAGAAGGCAATTCTTGTAGTCAAACAAGGTGTTGAAGGGGGCATCCCATCATCCAAACCGTAGGCATGTCTTTCACAATAATGATTTGAAGAGAGTTGTGGAAGCTCAGGAGACTATGGTCGTGATGGATTGACTTAAATTGCATGATTCATAGGTGAGATTGAGTAAAAATGATAGAGCATATTGTTTGCCTACTTTAATTGAGGTGAAAAACCAGGGATGGGTAATAATCATTTTAGTTGTAGGAGTTGAAGATCATCAGGAAAGGTGTGTTGGAATGGTTGAGTTGACTCAAGGAGGAATAATTCATTCTCAAAAACATGTAAAAGGAGTCTCATGAGTTGATCTCACAAATAAGATTGACTCACAAAGTGGAACTTGTGGCAAAAACCAAATATATATTTTGGGATATTCTAGAACTCAAAGAAAAAAAATGTTGTGATCATGTATCTCATATATACTTTAATAGTATGATGTCACATCCTTATCTAATCATGGTTTAGTTAGAATATGACTTATTTCAGTTTAAGTCTACTCATCTTCATATTAATATCGATAGTTCTCTAAGACTAACAAAAACCATTACAAGTGTACCAAACAAAAAGAACTTACTAGACACAATGAAGCAAATCAAACAATGTCTATACCTCCTTTAGACTTGCCAATGGATGATCTTATACCACCAACTATTTCTTTACCTCAATTCCTGATGAATTAAATCTCATATTCACACTATCTTTTTACTCATTTTGTATCTTTAGATAACTTTCTAACTTGTAGGTGTTTTCCTTGTTCCTTTTCGTCCATTTTCATCCTAAATCTTATTAGGAAAATCTAAATCATTCTACATGGAAAAAGGGCATGGAAGAAGAGATGCATGCTTTGAAAAATAGAGGTACATTAGAACACTTTGATTTACATGGCAAAAATGAAATTGTAGGCTTATGGTGTGAACTATATTGAGACTTGTTCTCCTATTGCTCGTCTTTTTTTTTTTTTTTGATAGGCTTCGCCTGTTGCTTGTCTTAATTTGGTGGATATCCTAATATCCTTATCTTTTAATTTTGGGTGGCTTCTACATCAATAGGATAGGAAGACTCTATTGTTATATGATGATTTAAGTCTATATGGATCAATCACCTAGGTTTGTCACTCAAAGGGAGTCAAAGTTACAACATAAACAGGCCATTTATAAGGTCTAGATATCACAGTTTGGTATAGTAAATTGACAATATCTTTTTATCATTTGGTTTTAAAACATGCAATTCTCAACACTCAATGTTTGTTCTCAAGAGGGAAACTAACATTGTAACACTCATTGTAATATAGATGGTATTATTGTTTCAATAGTGATATTACAAGTTTTTTTTTTTGATAAATTATAGTGATATTACAACTATTAAAAAAGGGAAACATTACTTCAGAAAAAAATCCTCGGCATTGAGTAGAGTTAAATTATCTTATACCAAAGAAAGTATGTATTGGATATGATAATGAAACTAGGATGTTACAAATAAAGCTAGCTGATACTCCGATGGATCAAAATGTGAATCTTATTGAAAATGAATGTGTGTGTGTGTGTGTGTGTGTGTTGTCAAATTCTGTGACTGGAATTGTAAAGTTTGAAATTATAGAATAATTTGTGGAGGTGGCTGGAATAGGAAAGTGTTGATTATAGAAGATTAGGTAATATTCTAATTCTAATACTTTATCAATTGTATATAAAGTTGGCTAGTTTCCTAACTTGTAGAGAAGTATGCTAGGCTACAACTTTGTGTATATATACTCCTCATTGTAACCAATATTGAAATACACGTGAAAATCAATCTTCTCTTATCTAGTTTTTCACATGGTATCAAAGCCTTTGGCTCTTTCCTAAGAATTTATGGAATTTCTCCATCTTCATCTCTCGCCGAATTCCTTTATCTTTGTTTATCCAAATATTTTTGTCCTTTCCCTCATATTCTCTATTCCATATTCCTTCCCTTCAAACAAATATGTCAGAGTCCACTGGTACAAGCCTTGTCTCGGATACTCCAACAACAGAAAATATAGTTACTACCTCAACTAAGGATGTGCAAAACATCCAAGTGGCATATCAATTGAACGGGAACAATTATTTGCAGTCGTCACAACTGGTACGCACTTTTCAGAAGGGCAAAGGGAAATTAAGCCATCTGTTGGGCAAAGGACCTTCAAAGGATGATCCAAAATTTGTGGCATGGGATGAACAAGATTCAATGGTGATGTCGTGGCTATGGAATTCGATGCTACTAGAAATTAGCAACACGTGTATCTTCCTTGGATCCTCCAAGGAGATTTGGGATGTTATCCAACAAACTTACTGCAAAGTTCATGATGCTGCCCAAATCTATGAGATCAAGACAAAAATTTCAGCAGCCAAGCAAGGAGCTAGAACTGTCACTGAATATTCAGGTTTCTTGCAAGGCTTATGGCAGGAGATGGACCATTATCAATGCATTCAAATTCACTGCACTAAGGATGTTGTAGTTTTGAAGTGATTTATGGAGAAGGATCGCATCTATGATTTTCTTGCTGGCCTTAATGTTCAGTTTGATGGGGTAAAAGTGCAGATTTTGGGAAAACAGGACCTGTCCTCCTTAAATGAAACGATTTCAATCATACGAGCAGAAGAAAATGAAGCGAAGATCAGTATCTTGAGACCCATGAAGGAGATGGATCTACCCTTGTGACCCAAGCATCTGGATTAAAGGAAACCAGCCTGAATAAACCTATTGTCCAAGCAAATCCATCCAAAGCCATCAATCAAGATTCTTTATTCTGCACATCCTGCAAAAAGCATCGTCACACCAAGGAACGATGCTGGAAACTCATAGCAAGCCAACTTGAAGTGCAAATGATAAAGTCGAAACAAATGCAGCAGCACTCAATCAAATAATGAAGGAAGTTCACAAAGTTCTGCCTTCAAACTAAATAAGGAGGGGATTGAGAAGCTAAACAATTTTTTGGAAACCCTTGAGAAACATTCCTCGGCAAGTACTATAACACTTGCATTTTCAGGTATCTCTTCCTCCTCTTTGAATTCTTATGTCTCAGAAAAATTCTCCAAAAAGATGGAGTAATGGGTGGAACGGCGACCACATGACTTGTTCTTCCAAAGCTTTCTCTTCTTATACCCCATGTTCTAGTCACAAAAAATAACCATAGCAGATGAGTCTGTTACCACTGTAGTCGGTCAAGAGGGACATTTATATAAGTGATTCTCTCACTCTAAAAAATGTTCTTCATGTTCCGAAATTGTCTGCAAATCTAGTTTCGATTCAAAAGCTTGCAAAGATTCAATTCTGAGTGTAACCTTTTCTTCATATTGTGTGTTTCGGGGAATAGGACAAGGAAGGTGGACATGCTAGTGAGAGAGACGGTCTTTACTACTTAGAAAATCAAAGTGGAAGAACTAAAGTTAAGGATTCCCTATCTACATCATTTCTTTCTAAGCCTATTATGTCAAATAAAAATAATATTTGGCTTTATCATCATCTTTTAGGCCATCCTTCTTTTAATGTTCTTAAGTTGATGTTTCCTTCATTATTCAAAGGGTTTGAGTTAGAGTCTTTTCATTGTAATGATTGTGAATTTGCCAAATATAAATGTGCTTCTTTTCAAAAAAGCAATACAAAAACTATTAATCCCTTTTCTCTTATTCATAGTGATATTTGGGGTCCTACTATTCCAAATATTTCTAGTGCAAGGTGGTTTGTTTATTCATTAATGATTGTACTCGAGTGACGTGGATTTACCTTCAGAAAAATAAATCTGATGTTGGACTTGTTTTCCCCAATTTTGACAACATGATCAAGACACAATTTGATGTGAGAATTAAGCAGTTTCGTTCTGATAATGGCAGAGTTTTTCAATCAAATTTTAACTCCATTGTTTCAAAAAGAAGGAATTATACACAAGTCTTCTTGTGTCAGTACACCACAACAAAACGGAGTGATCGAACGTAAAAACGGTCATCTTTTGAATGTCACAAGAGCCTTGTTTCACAAAATGTTCATATGTGGGGTGAAGCTGGCACAACCACTTCGCATCTTATTAATAGACTTTACAACTCCCTAGGTCCTTGACTTCAAAGAAGTCAGGTGAGAATTCTCGCAAAAATTATCAAACAATCTTATACCTCAAATTTTCAGAAGTGTTGCTTTTGTTCATGTCCATTCTCAAAACAAGGGAAAACTTGATCCATGTGCTCTTCAATGTATTTTCATCGGTTACTCCTCTACACAAAAGGGATATAAGTGTTTCCATCCACCTACTAGAAAATTCCTTGTCTCAGCAGATGTTACATTTATTGAAAATGAGTCATTTTTTCAACATTCCTATCTTCTGGGAGAAAACTTGATTAAAGATAGAGCAAAGGACCTATTTCTTCTTGATTTTTCTAGTTGGCCTAATTTACCATAATTTTATCGAAGACTACTCCTACTCCTGAGTCTAGTGAACCTAATCTCGTTTCAATATCTATCCAGCCTACTTCTACATCACCAGTTCAGTCCACTTCCTTGAAGTCCCATCGATTAAGTCATCGAGTCATGGTGATGAAAGATACAAGAAGAGACAGGGCGTTATTCCAACCACTACGAGGTTTATTCTAGGGAAAATCTGACCTCTTGAAGCATTTACAAGTACAATTTTATAGTTCAAGTTCTCGAAATCGTTCCTATACCCAACAAAAATTTCACACCATCAACTGAGCCTAATAAATCCATAGATGAGTGTGAAGAACCAAGTGATATGGATCTACCAATTGCTCTTCGGAAAGGAACTAGAGCTTGCAATAAACATCCAATATCCCTGTTCTTGACCTATCAAAAACTATCCCACACCCATAGAGCCTTCTTAAGTAACCTCCATACTATACTCATTCCGAGAAATCTATCTGAAGCATTATGGGACAAGAAGTGGGAGGATGCCATGAAAGTGGAGATGGAAGCCCTTGCAAAGAACAATACATGGGAGTTGGTCAAATTGCCAAAAGGAATCAAACCAACTGGAAGTAAATGGGTGTTTTCCATGAAGTACAAGTCTGGTGGTTCTATAGAGAGATACAAGGCGAGGTTGGTTGCTAAGGGGTATACACAAACTTATGGGATTGATTATCTTGAGACATTTGCACCGATAGCAAAGATGAATCTGATGCATAGTTCTTTGTCATTATTTTTGCCAATTTTGGGTGGAATTTACAATAGTTTATGTTTAATGCATTTCATGGTGACTTAAGAAGGAAAGGAGTTACATGGAAGTTCCTCGAGTTTGAATCGAAAGAGGGGAATGGTATACAAGAGTGAAGAAAGCACCTTTATGGGCTCGAAGAGCAGTAACCAAGAGCTTGGTTTGGAAGGCTCACCAAGGTAATGATTGCCTTGGGATACAAACAAAGCTAAGGTGACCACTCATTATTTGTGAGACATTCTGTTTCAAGGGGAGTGACAGCCTTGTTAGTGTATGTAGATGATATGATAGTTACAGGCAATGATGTTGGCGAGATAAACAATTTAAAACAATGTTTGTTAAAAGAATTTGACAACAAAGAACTCGGGAGGTTGAAATATTTCCTAGGTATTTAAGTGGCTCATTCGAAACAAGGGATCTTTATTTCTCAACATAAGTACGTGCTTGATTTGTTGAGAGAAATAGGAAAATTAGGGTGTAAGCCAGTTGATAAGCCCATTGAGTTCAATCGCTGGATATCATAATGCTCCTGATGATCCAGCGGATAGAGGTTCCTATCGAGGCTTGTTGGAAGGTTGATTTATTTGAAGCACGAGACCATATATATTACATTCGATTGTAGGTGTTGTTATGGTGTACTTTGTCTAAAGAAACACATCTTAGGGTTGTCACGAAATTTTACACAATACTTGAAGAAGCGATCCGAGAAAAGTGTTTGTTCTCAAAAATGGAGAAAGCATGATATTAGAGGCCTACACTAATCTGACTATGCAAGATCATTGGATAATAGAAGGTCAACCTCAAGATATTGTACTCTCTTAGGAGGGAAGCTTGTAACATGGAGGAGTAAAAAACAGAACGTGGTAACAAGATCAAGTGCAAAATCCAAGTTTAGATCTATGGCATCGAGAATTTGCAAATTGTTGTGGTTGAAAATTATTCTTGATGATTTGAAGATAAAATGGGAAAGTCCAATGAGGTTGTACTGTGACAACAAATTTTCCATCAGTATTGCTCGTAATCCTATGCAACATGATCGAACGAAGCATATCGAGGTTGACAGGCACTTTATTAAGGAGAAACTTGAAAGCGGCCTCATATGCACCCTATTTGTTTCATCAAAGAATCAATTAGTAGATGTTCTTACAAAAGGCCTACCAAGCACAGTGTTTCGAGACATCATTAGCAATCTGGGAATGGAGGACATCCATTCACCAGCTTGAGGAAAGTCGAGTGCATTACTGGAATTTAGCAAAGTTTGAAATTATAGAATAGTTGTGGATCTTAGATTTGGAATAGGGAGAAATGTTTTGATTTATAGGGTGGGCAGTGTCGATTCTAATACCTTATCAATTGTATATAAAGTTGGTTCTAACTTGTATAGAAGTATTCTAGGCTACAACTTTGTGAATTATACTCCTCATTGTAATCAATATTGAAATACACGTGAAAATCAAGCTTCTCTTATCCAGTTTTGCACATGTATTAGTCACCAAGAAAATTCATCGAAACTTGGTGTACTTGAAAATTCACACATAGTATCTGAAATTACAGCAAAGCATGAAGTACTCTGCAGGAAAAGGAAAAAAAAAAAAAGAAGGGTCCAAATTTGCATTGATATTTTGAGTTTTTCTATCTGCGATAGAACAAATCCTGACCTTCAAAGTCTAGTAATGGGTATTATACCTTTTTTGTTTTTTTATTATCGATAAAAATCATCTATGATCAAGAGCGAAGATTCAAGAAAGCATTGTCGTGTTATAGCATATATCTACTTTACATATAGAGTTGTAATCTATTAAGAATATTATATAGGCTTTTGTATATATATATATTCATAATGGATCAATGAAAAAATACAAGGAATCCATTCCTCCAATTCTTTTGTCTTTCTTTCTTTCTTTCTACATGATATCAGAGCCTAGGGCTTGAGTTTGCCCAAGAAAGGCAAATTTTTTTAGTTTTCTCGGAAGAACCCTAGAGGACCATAGGAGGTGTTTTTGAAACATCAATTTAGGGTGGTCTATGGTTGACACAACCACCACCAATATCGACCTATTCCTGGAATTCGGCTATCGGAAAGTCAACGAGTGTCCCTCACACACTGTCACTACCCCAGCAGGCGCGTGGGGGCACATGGGACGTCCTCCGGTCATCGGACTTCTCCAGCAGGGTCGCCGTTCGTCGACAAGCATTCCCAGCCACCTGCCTCCCTTGTCCAACCACCGGAATAGTGACTTTTAGCCCATTTTGTGATCCTTTCTTGATTTTTTCTACGATCCAACAGCATCCAGAGGTGATTTGTGGTTTCTAAGGCTAAAATCCATTCATTTGTGGTGATTTTCGTAGAAAGGTGGTTCTTTTCTTTGCAAGATCCCATTTTTCTAGTATTTTCAGATTTTAGGAGGCTTGTTGAGTTAGATTTGTACGCATGACTAACACGAAATCCTCGGGAGGAGTTATGTGTCCTAATTGCCATAATCCAGGACATGTATGAGTGTAAGTGCAAAATAAAAATGAAGATTTCAATACATTCAAATAAATCATAAATCATTTTAGATCTACATCCCACTTTTACACTTAATTACACTTTCGTCGAGTCAAGTAAGGCAAACACATGTTTTATTTCCTCTTCCTCCACATGGGTCATTAACTGCGGAATGATACGTGACAATTAATTCGATTTATTTACTACATTTCGGTCACACCCTTCTACCTGCATTACCCTTGCGGATTAAGATTAGCATGCGTAATCCTTGGAGTGGGACAGTTCGTGGCTATTTACCAATAAGAAAAACGCCATTATGAGTTCTGCGTTACTGCTTAATTTAATTTTGTGATATGAAATTCACTCGTGCGCTTAATTCGCGATATACCGTTTGCTCACGATCATTCCTTGATTCGGGATCTTTCGTGAGCGGATTATTAGTCGAGGAAGCAAGTTTGGGAGTCTCCATCCACCACAAACAAGTTGTCAAGAATGTTGCTTGTTACGGGGTTTATTACCCCATTCGAATTCATTGCCATATGGGTGTCCTTCTCTCCACTTTTATTGAACGAGTATATCCTGGGTTTGCTTTATCACCGTTGGAGCGTAGTCGTGTCAATGTACTGAGTTTCATCGAGTGCATTTTGGGTCAGAATCAATAAACAAGTTTACGCTCCTTTTGAGTTAGTTCATTACGATGTTTGGGGTCGCATCCAGTTTGCCTCTCCATTGAGTTTAAATATTTCTTATCTTTGTGATGATTCTCTCCATTGTCACTTGGTTTTATCTGTGAAAAGTCATTTAAGCTTTTCTCATTTTAGTGCCTTTTATTGCTAAAATTCAAATACAATTTCATGTCTCATGCAAACGTGCGAAGTAATAATGCGAATATTGTGGCACCGCCAAACATAGGATTCTCCATTGAGGACCTCATGTGTTGATACACCCTCTCGGAATGGAATGGCGAGATAAAAGAATAGACATCTTCATAAAATTTATAGAGCCTTTTGTTCCCGAATGAATGTCACTAAACATTTTTTGGTAGTATGATCTCCACGGCTTGTTTTTTATTAGCAGGATGCCCTCATCGGTTCTTAATTGGAAATTTACTCCTTACCGCGATTGTTTCAAATAAATACATTGTTCCCCTGATCCCAAGGTATTTGGATGCACATGCTTTATTCGGGATGTAAAATCTCGAGTCCTCTAAACTTGATCTGAAGTCCTTAAAGTGTATCTTTGTGAGATATTCTCTTGTTAAAAAAGGGTATAGGTGTTATTGTCCCACTATTCAACGTTACTTTGTGTCTACCGATGTTGTATTCTTTGAGACTACCCCATTTTCCACTTAAAATTACATTTGTTTACAGTCAAGGAGGAAGAAGGCCTTGCCTGCTCTCTTGCTTCACTAATTGTCTCCCCTAACCCTGCTTTTGTCCCTGATCAAGTAAAACCTCCTATCACTCAAGTCTACACTCGGTGCTAACACCCCAGGTCATAAGGCCCTCCACCGGTTGCTTAGACATCAAATCCATTCTCGATGATGATCTTTCTATTCTTTATAAAGTGAATTAGCAAATCATCCTCATCAATTCTCTATCTTCTATTACGTATCTGTTCTTGTTCTTTATTGCGTCATTGGACTCTGATGCATTTGCTAACAAGGTTTTTGAAGCCCTTGCTCACCCTGATTGGCGTAGTGCTATGATAGAGAAGATGGATGTCTTGACTGACAGTGATACTTGGGACTTGGTTCGTTTACCTGCTAGGAAGAAAGTCATTGGTTGTCATTAGGTTCCATGATGAAGGTTATCCGATGGATCCATTGTAGTTGAAAAGCCGCTTGTTACTAAGGTGTGCCCGGACCTATGGTGTGAACTATTTCTAAACTTTTTTCCTGTTTGCTAGAATAACTTGTTGAAGCTTTTTATTTCCCCAGTGCCACTTATAATTGGGATCTCCACCATTGATATTAAAAATGTCTTTCTTCATTGCGACCTTCAGGAGGAGGTGTATATGGAGCAACCTCTAGAATTTGTTACTCCAGGGGAGAAAGGGAGGGTTTTTCGTCTTCAGAAGTCTTTGTATGGTTTAAAACATAGTCCACGTATGTGGTTTGGTAAATTCATCCAAGCCGTTGCGGAACTTGGCATGCAGAAGAGTAAATTTAACCACTCTGTCTTCTATAAGAACTCCAATTTAGGTATCGTTCTGTTGGTAGTGTATGTGGATGATATTGTTATCACTAGGAGTGACTCTAAAGGTATCTCATCTCTTAAGTCCTTTCTTCAGAGACAATTCCATACAAAAGACTTAGGGATGCTAAGATACGTGCTTGATCTATTGTCTAAGACTGAAAAGTTGGGGGTAAAACCATACAATTCTCCTATGACTCCAAGCGTACACCTTACTAGAGAAGGTGAAACAATTGAGGATCCTGAGAGATATAGAAGACTAGTTTGGGAAGCTGAATTACCTTACAATCACTCGTCCTAATATTGCCACTTGAGTGATATTGTAAGCGATATATGACTTTCGAGTTGATCGATGGCGGTTGTAGAACATATTTTATGTTATGAAAGGAGCCAGGGACATCGTATTTATACGATGTCCCTTAGGCATAATAGACTTGGAGTGTTTCACCGGATCTTTGATTAGGCGAATCCCCAAGAAGGCATGAGGTCCACTCGGGTTCTTGTGTCTTTGTTGGGAGGGATCTAGTCTCGTGAAAGAGTAGAAGCAGTGTTGTCTCTCGATCTAGTGCGAGAGTCTAAATATAAAGTGATGACCACCGATCCATTGTGTGAGATTATGTGAGCAGTGACTCTTGATGGAAGTCGGGATTAAGACACTAGTCCCAGCAAAACTCTGGTGAAACTAGGTTGCCCTTCATATTACTTCTATTCCGGTATTCCATGAACTAACTAAGCATATTGAGATAGACTTTTATTTCGTTCGTGAGAAAATACAACTCGGCTTGATTTCTATAGGACATGTAAAGACTGGAAAACAATTGGGTGATATCTTCACAAAGGCTCTAAATGGGGACCAAGTTAGTTATCCATGTAAAAAGTTGGGCATGATTAATATTTATACTCCAACTTGAAGGGGAGTGTTATAGCATAACTTTACATATAGAGTTGTAATCTATTAGGAAACTTGTCTTATAGAGTTGTAATCTATTAGGAATATTAGATTGGCTTTTGTATATATATATTCACAATGGATCAATGAAAAAATACAAGGAATTCATTTCTCAAATTCTTTTGTCTTTCTTTATTTCTACAAGGCGTATATAAGAGAGAACCAGATAGAAAGATACAAAAAATAGCTAGCAAAAAGCTAAAAAAAAAAAAAAAACCAGGCACAAACCCAGGCTCCTACACTCTCGACGAGTCAAAATCCAACAAAAAAATTGTGTTATCAACACTAAACATATTCGCCCAAGTCCACAAATTCCTCAGGAAGTTAGCTTTAATCCTTTGAACAAAGGTTCCCCATTCTCAAACACCACCATATTTCTTTCCCGCCATAAAGTCTAGAAAAGACACATAGGTGCCGCCGTCCAGATTTTTTTGCGCTTTTTACCCACAAGAGCTCCTTAATAAGCTAGAAGGGTATGAAGAATCGAGCGTGGGAAAACCCAGCTAGTCCCTACAATCATCAAAAAAAGGTCCCAAAGCGTTCTGGTTTTTTGCAATGAATCAACAAGTGCTCTATAGTCTCCTCATCCTCCTTGTACAGAAAGCATCTATTAGCAAGAGCCCTGCCACGATGTTTAAGCTAATCCAACGTAAACACTTTTCCTGGCTCAAGCTGACAAAAACTATTTTGGGTTCGAGCCAAAGTAAAGGAACTCTATAGCGAGAGAATGATCTAACCCTTTGTACATGAACTTTACCGAGAAAACTTCACCACTAACACCCTTAGTGACATCCCTTGAGGGGCTGAAATTCTGTACGTAAAGTGTTGCAAGAACCTTCCACCCCCTCTTCTATCTCTGATATTGAGACCTTAGAAAGGTTGGAACCGACCCCTTCCTGCATGACCCCGTGTCCGCTACCATAGCCTCTTTATGCACAGCCAAATTAAAAAGGGAGGCGAAAACATAACAAAGCGCCTCCTCTCTGCACCAGACATCTTTCCAGAAGCTAACCCTCCTACCATCACCTATGGAGAAGGCCATGTTTTGGAAAAGGAAAGGTCGTTCTTTCCTAATTTCCTTCCATAAACCAACACCCAAAACCACCCCTAATGTTGCAGGTGTGCCAATCTCAGTCTCACCAAATTTACTGCAAATAACCTTTCTCCAGAGAGATGTCCTCTCATTTGCAAACTGCCAACTTCAATTGCATAACAACGCCTTGTTCAGTTTTGAGAAGCTTCTCAACCATAGGTCCCCTTTTCTCTTCTCTGTGCAAACAATAGCCCGATTAATGAGGTGGCCCATTTCTTCTCAGAGCTGCTCCCTCCCAAGCTGTCTTTGGATCCTTTCCCGATCTAGCCTGAAAACTTTATGAGGCATAAGGAAGAGAAAGATAATAAATTGGAAGACTAGACAAAGTGCTGCAAATTAACCTACCACCCTTTAAAATATATTGCATCTTTCCCGGCGGAGTCACTTAGAAACCTCTCTTGACCAAATCCTAAGCCCCTGGCATGTATGAGAGACTCGAGGAGAAGGCTTTAAGAATGGGGCGGGAGGAACCTGCGCATCAGGCGCAGCATTAACTCCTCACAGTGTGACAAGCGGCACTCTTTAGAATGATGTTACTCTTGTTTAAATTAATTCTCAACCTTGACAACGCCCAGGCCACATCAAGTCCAGCTCGAAAACTTTATGGGATCTTTTAGCCATTCACGAAGAGTAATGTGACATAGAGAGAAGGTGGGAGATGACTTGACTTCTCACCTCCTATCTACAACCACTCTTGCCGTAGAAAATTTTCTTCAGTGCTCTAAACTAGCAGTTTCTTGAGCTTCCATGCCAATCCACAGATAGGGAGAGGGAGATCACTTACTGTCTTGGGACCCTCGAACTCACGGAAGAACCTGACGAGTGCCATTGATGAATGCAGAAAGAAGGCAACGGAATACACCACTTTATCTAGCTCATCCACCATTTGCAAAGCCCATTTTGTCCATAACCTAATACACGAACTCCCAACTGATGTTTTCATAGCCTTTTTCTATATCCAGTTTGCAAACCAATCCACACTCTTTCCTTCTCAAGATTGAGTCCACTATCTCAGTGGCAATCAAGACGACATCCAGAATCTGTCTCCCCTCCACCAATCGGTTTGTGACAAAAATGACATATCCGCTGACCCTCTTAATCTGTTGACTAACACTTTATTTAAGATCTTGTATCGCCTCCCCTAATTTGTAAATCTTAAATCCTTAAAATCCTCAACAATCTGTTTCTTGAGGATCAAAACCAAAAAGGTGGCATTTAAGCTTTTAACAAATCTGCTCTAATCATGGAACTCCTTGAAAAAGCCCAGGACCTCATTCTTCACAAAGTCACAATTGAAGGACGAAACGAGGAAGCCCAGTCGGGACGAGGCCTTATCACCATTAAGCCACGGATTGATATCAATCTTCCCTTGCTAAGCTTCCACTCCCGAAGCAATAGCTCTCCAGACAATCCTCGTTGAAAATTCCGGGAAGAGTAGGCATGACCATTTTGGGGTTGAAAGCAAATTTCGGAAAGCATCCACCAAACCTTCCTTAATTTCAACCTCCTTGTCTAACCTTCTTCCATTGATATTGATGTTTTGGAGACAATTTCTTCTCCTGTGGGCATTAGCCATCCTATGGAAGAACCCCATATTCCTATCCCCTTCTTTTAGTCATGTCTCTCTGGATTTCTAACTCCAAGAAATCTCCTCCATGATAACCAACTCTTAAACTCTTCTTCGGCCTTAGTTCTTTCCTTAATTTCTCAGGGCCAATCACTTTCCTTCAGAGATCATCTAGAAACTATCCCTCTGTAGAGCATCCTTTTTGGTTTCATTTCCTACGAAACACTTCTCTATTCCAAACCTTAAGAATTCCAGCACCAAGGCCTTTAATTTGTAGCCAGTATAAATTTAAGGACCTGTAAATGTAGACTTTGCCACCACTCTTTCAAAATCTCTTTGAAACCTTACAAACTTCAACCATGTAAAGTTCAAAGCGGAAGGAGGACAGTCTATCAAACCACTATCGACAAAATGGGGGAGTGGTGAAGATTGCTTTAGGGGAGACATTTCTTAAATATCTTCTGACATTTGGCCTCATTCGACGGAGACCCGAAAATCTATCTAGCCGGGACGTAATCTTCCATTTGGCCTCTCCTCCGGGTGTAGGCCTCCTTGGAGAGAAAGTCTCTCAAGCCCCAGTATCTGGGATTTAAAAGCCTTCTCATAGAAGGAAAGCCTGCCCTCTAGATCTCATGGGAGATAGAAGTCTCATTGAAATCACCTCTCTTAAACAAGGTCCTTCCCATAGGCCTCATTCGAGACACTCCTTCCCAAAGAATTCCTATAACTCCTCTAAAACCTAGACCGTACACACCTAGAAAATGCCCACGTGCACATCCTCCACCGTTTTCTAAACCAAGCACGATATCAAAAAGCTTTGCAATCCTTTGAATCCACCAAACTAATTCTTCTTTTATCCCAGACGAGAAGGAGGCTACGTTGTCCTGTACTCGGTGACACGATGTCAAAAGCTTTCGATCGAGGGGATTAGCCCTCCCGAGGCTACGGGCAGGCTTTATTCATCTCCACATTCCTTGGTTTCTTGTAAGCAGACAAGTCCACTTCCCCTCTAGCCACAATAAAATTCCTAATAACTATCCTCTTATCAAAGTCATTTCTCCTCTAACATTCCGAAAAGATTTTGCACTTCATTTTAACTTTAACAATAAATTTACATATACTACCTCCTCCTTTATTTTTATCCTTCACATTATAATTGATGGAGCTCTCCAGTTTTCTTAGTTCCTTTCGCATTTTCGACCTTTATCACGATCCCTTTTTCTTGCTACAAGTTGTTGTCACTTTGATTTTCTCATCGATTCCATAATCATTTTCGAATCCCTTGGTTGAAATCCCAAAATTATTGAATTTTCCAAACAACTATCTTTTCAGGTTTTCATATTTACGAGATGCTTTAAGCGCTTTGAACCTCCTGCATTTCTCACCTTCTTGGACCCTTCCCCATTTCAGCCATTGTGGTAGGAACACTCGAACCCATTCGCGCCGTCGACCGCCACCACCATAGTGGCTTTCAGAGTCCCTCAAATTCAAAAAGAACCCCCATGCCTAAAAACCCACAGGAGAAAGTAGGGTAGGAATTTAAAACAAAAAAAAGAGAGTTTGTTGAGGGGTTATCCGTGTCGTGATCTGGGTGTCAAGTCTCTCAAGCAAGATCATCTTTGAATTCTCCTTCTTCCCAAGTCTGCCTGATGTTCCCCTCCTTGCCGCCTTTCAAAGCCCTAGAGAAGGAAACTCGACTTTTAACTTTAGGAGAATCTGCAAGCAAGCCCTTGCTCGACTCAAACTCCACTTCTAAGGCCTCGAATAGGTTGGCTCGATAAATGATTGGAGAAGTCAGATATTCTTTGCTTAGGCTAGGGATGTGTCTTTCTTGGCCTGACCCGAGAATCCTCCCTTAGGTTTGACCCATTACAAATCCACCTGGTGAACCCCGATCCTCAATCCGCTCCACGGGCTTAACCTAATCCTAGGTCCACCACCTCTTGCGTCTAGGACAAGGAATAGGTATGTATTTCTCTACTCGATGGGACCCTCGTTGTCCCTTCAATCTTCTCCAACCGGCTACCCACTGATCTCACTCTCCTTCCCGCGTGTGCAACTCTAACTTCTTCATCCCTGAGCCCCGATCTTGCTGCCATCTCCCTTAAGGTATTTGTAGAACTAAAAAATGGTTGAATCTCCCACCACAGTTGGAATTAGTACCTTTTAGGACCTACGAACACCTCAATGACCTGAGGAAAGGTTTTCCCATCCCACTTCACCCGTATTCTAGCACATTGTAGTTCAAACATAAACGTCATATCTTCATCCATGGCCAGAAAACCTCCCATATTGTCGTAATCTTTCTGAAAACAGGCGACTCCCGAAGGTGCATTAGTAACCTAACAATGGAAGCCACGCCTCTAGAGTCTTCTCACTGCCGAGTGTTGCATCCAACATCTTCGCTCCATTTTTTCAAGGGAAATAGAAAAATTCCCCATCTTTCTTGAACCCACCCTTTTCTGAGAATCTTTTATGCCTCTTTTTTGTTGTCAAATTTGAAAAGCCACAGCCCTTTTCCCATTTCCACAACATTCAGACTGCCTTTTAAATCCCAAGCAGACAACATTTGTCTCTTCAAAGTCTTTATGTCCGGCATGACGAACCTCCTCTCAACCATCCCAGCTGAGCGACTATTCACTTTCCCCGAGTCTCTCTCACGATCTCTTCTCTTTGCTGTCTGACTACATCATGGAAGCTTTGAACTTTATACAGTATAGCCTGGGAAGGAGTTTGGCTTTGGAGCACTCTTCTTCTTTAAAGGGACCGTCGGCTCCTTTTTCTCTATGATTTTTTTCTCAGATCCATCCTTGAGACCCACTCCCAACGTTCGTAATTTCTCTGTCATCAATGACCAACTCTTCAAAAAACCTTTTCCTTCCAGGAAACACAAACAAAACCACTTGGCGCATGAATCCCTTACTGAACACAGGATGAAAGAACCTGCATTGTTCAAACATCTCTCAAGCTTGTAAAGTCTTCCATCCTCTTCCCATCTCGTAAACCAATCTAGATTACGAGAGATCTTTTCACAATCCTCAATGCCTAGGAGCAAATGACGAAGCAGATGAGCTTGATGCAGGCGTCCGCGCCCTTGCTCCTCTCGAATGCATCCCTCGCTTCTTACCCTTCTCTTG
The DNA here is from genome assembly GCA_016808115.1 of Tetrastigma voinierianum. Lineage (NCBI taxonomy): Eukaryota > Viridiplantae > Streptophyta > Magnoliopsida > Vitales > Vitaceae > Tetrastigma > Tetrastigma voinierianum. Next base: position 101,397 of record JAEQBH010003591.1, read on the forward strand.
ATCATAATCTCAAATAGCAACATATATATATACACACACACACACGTATATACTATATTGATAAGTAAGAAAATATATTAACAGTAGGAGGAACTAGAAAAGCCATCGAGAGTCTGAGATATACTCCACCCCCTTACAAAAAGACAACTAAAAGCATGTCTGAACCCCGCCCACATCTAGCTAGAGCTCGCCAATCAATTAAATGTATAAGGGGACCCACTATCAGAAACTCTATCAGTCCTTTGCAATGAAAGACCCTCCATCCCAAAAGGGTATTAAAAATTTATCCCTCACCGATGAAGAGATTACCTGAAACTGAAAAGAAGAGCCCGACTCCCCATAACACCTTGTCTTTACTGAAGGAGGTGATCAAGTCGTCTCCTCGGTCACTTAGTGAAAACAAACATCTATTAGCAAAGGTCGAAGCCTCGTCTCTTGACTAATCTAAGTTAAAATCTTTTCCCGAGGATTGCTACTCACGCAGAAGCACATCTTTATTGCCTACGATTTCTCGAAGGGAATTCTAAGGAAGGAAGGAGGGTCTTTGTTCGACTCCTTGTACATTTTTATAGGCTTTTTTTATAAAATTGACCCTTTTCTTTATTCTAAGCTCTTGCATAGACTTGACCAAAAAACATACCATTTTTGTCCTTGTCCGCCGAATTGTATCTTCCATCCCCTCGATTACTTTCTCGCCCATAGGCGAGCAAAGTCTCTCGACATCCTCCATCTCCAGTCATTGAATGAGTGATAAAAATGGGGTTCAACATCACTACCTTACTCCACACTCTAAACTTAGCCCATAAATCTTTTTGACAAAGACAATAGTAAAGAAAACAATGTTGGAGAGTCACCACTATCTTCCAAGAGCTTGACCTCTACGCTCATCTTTGTGCGAAAAGGACTCCTTTTTTTGTCCCTAAATGGTGTCAAACTAGAAGCACTTGGTCTTGAATCTATCCACTTTTACCGCTTGAGAGCCGATCTCAGACACACAAAGAAAGCTGTTGCTCTTTAGAATGCCCACCACCTTTTTTATCAGCTCTCTCAGGTCCATGAATCCTCCATGCTGGGACATAAAATGCTCCCACCCCCATTTCTTATCCTCCATATTTGTACTATAACATCAGTCAGTAAAGGCCTCATTTTGTTTGCATGCCATACAGCTCATTATGAGAAGAAGGCTTTGTTGAGTAAGAAAGAGTTCTTCACTCCTAAACCCCATCCTTCTGTCCAAAACAAAATTATTGTGAGTGCTATGAAGTTTCCACTCCAAATACCTTTTGTCTGTAGTAGTAGTTTGGATACTTGAAGGAGTTCTAAGAAAAAAAAACAAAATGTAACAACTAGATCTAGTGGATGAAGCAAAATACAGAATTACGACACATACAGTGTGTGAATTAATGTGGATTCAAAACCTATTACAAGAAAGATTTTCTCTTGAAAATCCCATGACCATGTAATGTGATAATCAAACCACCATCCACATTACTAGTGACCTGACCGTTCATGAAACAACTAGACATATTGAAATGGACTATACGAGACAGTGACAACTCATTACATTGAGTTTATAGATCCGTTTGGTTTCTGTAGCCTTAAGGAGAAATTTTTATTCTATAATGCATTTCAAGCTGGGTGTAGCAATTTATACGCCTCTAAGTGAGGGGGAACATTAAAGAGTAATTAACAGTTAGTTTAGTCGAAGTATACATAAGCACCATTTTTTTTTTTAAATCCAATAACTTTTTTAATACAATGTAGTTAACAGTAAACTACCTCCACGCAGACTTGAATCCCTCCCTCTCATGTCCTTCTTTAACTTTTGAAACTAACAGCTGCCAATTGAGCTAGACTTAAGCGCAAAAACAACTTTTAGAAGCACCACCACTTCTTTTCTTTACTTTCCCACATTTCCCAGCAACTAATGGGCCATCAAGATCTTACCTGCACCAGTAGCGCCGGAGCAGGACGTCACTGTATCAACGACGGCGACGGAGAGGTCTGAATGCAGCAGGAACTGCCGGAGCGATACTCAACCCGATTATTTCCGGCATATTAGTCACCATCCAGACGAATGAGACGCAAGAGTGGATTCACTTAGCTGAAACACAAACCGGTCTGGATCGTTCCGCTCTGATTTTCTTAGTGGAAAATGACAGAATTCCGTAAAAATTTGGAGGCCAACGAAACTAAGATTCTCCGACAAACCACACGGAAACAGCCTCGCGGAGATGGCCAAAGCTGATTGGATGAGGGTTAGGATTTGGAGAAAGCATCGTGATCGCCGCCATGGATTATTAAATCAAGCTTTAAATTAAAAAAATGTAGAAATGTATTTAAAGAAAAATCGAAAGGAAGAAGAATAGAAAATGCGTCAGGGCAAGGATTTGGGTCTTTTTTCGATTTTTCTATTACCCATTGGCTGATATGGAAGTATTTCTCTGATTACTGAAGTGAGACAGAAGTCTCAATCAGAGTTGTTGAACAGCACCAGAAAAGTTGCGAGTCCAGACACATTTTGATTGTTTGGTTACTAAGAAAATCAATAAAAACAATTCAAAACTTGCAGGTCCAGCCACATTTTGATTGTTTGGTTACAAGAGAATCCAAAAAAAAACCAAGCTGGGAAGTGAATCGAAAATTTGTTCTTAGGTTACAGTATTTTGAACGAGAAATTATTTACACATTATTAACCTACTATCTGTACATTAAAAATAAGTATAGATGAAAATGCAAGTTCTGCTTAAGCGCCTACATACACGCAATGCCCGTGCTTTCTTGCGCCGTTTAACTTTCGCCTGCTTGCCTTGATTTATTTTTAAATCAGAAGTGTGTTCGTTTAAGCGAATAGTCGAATAGGCGAGAATGGCGTTGAAAAATAGTGAGAATGAGCGTTGAAATCGTTTTAGCCACGGTGGAGAAGGGAAGAAATGAAAGTTAGGGTTCGTTTTTTTTAAATTATAATATCTTGAATCGGAATCGTAAATCCGGATATAATAACTTATTCCGGATATTGAAATATGTAATTAGCCGGTTGTTACAAATCCGATCCCACATCACCACATCCGGGATATCAAAATCCCAGGATAGTTTTGTCTGACCGGATTGTGATGTCGGTAAAAATATTTAAATTAAGTTTGTGATATCCGTCAATTTGAAGTATAATCAGTTTGTTATATCGGATAGTTTTGTCGGCCGGTTGTGATGTCCCGTTAAAATGTTTCGTCCGGTTGTGATATCCATTAATTTGAGCGCCATAATCGGTTGTTATATCCGTTGATTCGGCTTATATTCGGACTGCCTTGCCTGCCTGCCATCCCTCTTAGTTTGTGCGGCGGTTTGGGCCTCAGGCCATCAACTCTCTTTTCCATCCCCATAGCCACTTGTTTCTTGGTAGATTGCATGTTTTTTTATAAGCTAATATTTTTAACAAATCCGGCCATCAGCTCTCTTAGCCCATCCCCCATACTATTTGCTATTTGATATTTCATACCATATGAAACTCTGAAACTGCTTGCACTTTGTTCTTATCATATGATGTGTGGATGAGCCACACCCCGTTTGCTATTCTGTTGGACTAATAATACACTATCCTGACTCTAAAAACACTTCCTTTTTTTTGTCTATTTGATGTATTTAATGCATTTTTATTTTGCGAGATGAATTTAGATCATATCATTTACAACAATTAGTTGATACTCCAGTGATGCATTTAGTAGTAATGAGGTAATTTTAATACTTTAAAGTTAGAGTAATTTGTTTTAAGACATATCGAAATTAATAAATTGTTATTATCCAGATATTTTGTAGTTTGGATGCTTTGATTGAATGGGCTCGGAATGTGGGAAGCAGGCAGTTTATTTATTGTGATAAAAGATCGGATAAAGGAGATAGTAGAAAAACTAGATTCTGCTTGCATGTAGTGGTGGAACATATAGGCATGCAAAGGAATAGAAGTCGAATGTGGAAGACTTGAATCGAAGAGCAGACGAAAAATGTGATTGTCAGAGTACAAGATAATCAGTTGTGAAGTTAACTAGTAGTGATGATTGGAGTGTTAAAGTTGTTTGTGGATTTCATAATCATCGAGCAGCTAAACAATTGGAGGGTCCTTTCGTATCTTTGGTCGATTATCGGATGGGAGAAAACTATATTGTCAGATGTGAAGGCAATTGAAACCAAGGAATATTCTCTTACATCTATAAAAAATCACATGACGAGTATAATGTTAGCACTATGAAGGCAAATATCTGATACTACGTCATAAACATCGACTACTTAATAGTGCCGGTAGATCGCAAATGCAACAACTAATGAAACAACTGAATGAATGTAAATATGTCGAATGGCATAGGAAGGATGAGTCGAACGATTGTGTGAGAGACTTGTTTTGGGCACATCCTACTTCATATTGATTGTTGAATGCATTTCACGGTGTTCTAATTATGGATTGCACTTATAAAACGGTAGATATCGCCTTCAGCCGTCCAACAAATTTGACTTTTACGGCATTTGTATACTTGGAGCGGCGTGCGAAATGACTACACTTGGGCAATGAAGTTACAAAGTTTAATGTTCTTGTCGATTACCTAATGTCATTATTCTTGATAGAGTTGGCCTTAATGAAGCGTGCGGTTAGTATTTCCTACCCGACAAATCTTAAATGCGGATGGCATATATCGAATGTACTTGGAAGCTGTGAAGTTGTTTGAAGGCGAAAAAAAGAGAAGTGGAGGCATTCATGTCGACTTTGGAGTGTCCTTGTGTTTTCTTGAAGAAGGGCGACTCACGAGAGAAATTTAAGATCATTGACAATGATTACTATACTTACCGGGACGATAAAATATGTAATGATCATGGTTGACTCCTTAAGGAAAAGATTTGTCGCTGACTTGAGACGAGATAAAGTAATGCATTTAAGCGATATCACCGCGAATGATCGTTAATTAATATGATTTTCTTTACATATCCATACATAAAAATGATTTTAATATATGTTCTATTTTTTAAAAGGGCTAAGAGTGCACATGCAAAGTTGAAGAGAGACATCTTAGTTTCATCTCGAGGGGATTCGAGTTCTTGGAATGCAATAAATGCTTTCTTATTGAGTTTTGACATCACGAATAAAGCTTCATTTGAGAGAAGTATTTCTGTTGAACATCAATTCCTTGATACTATGTTTAAAATTGCGAATTTATAGTATCTAGGGCTTCACTCAATATGATATTGATGGAGTTTAAAGAGCAAGTCAAGTTTCAATTGACAAGGGAATATGTGGTTTGCATTACTTGAGGAACCTCATATGGGTTGCCTTGTCTTACGAGAACTGCAGGCTTATCAAAGAAGGCCGCACAATTCCCCTTGATAGTGTGCATTCGCATTGGAGGAAGTTGGATCATGTGAAATGATGTCATTATGAGTTGACAATTAGTCTTGAGATTGATAGTATTTGAGACAATTTCTTGATTGTGATGAGGCGGGTAAAATAGCATTAAAGAGTTGAGAGAGTTAGAAGCGCCTGCTATTGACATTTATGTGTCCACGCTTGAAGGTTAGGGAAAGGGTGGGTCAGGTCGTTTGAAAATCAGTTTATCTACCAAGCGAGCTCCTTCTTTATTTGAAATTGTTGAGTCCGCCCACGATAGTACTTCTCCAGCCACTGCATGTTCCGTGAAAGTACCGAAGGAAAAAAATTGAAGTACATTAAATGTTTTCCACATCAAATACGTGAACATATAGTGAACATCGTGGATGTTAAGGCAGATGGTCATTGTGGATATCGCTCGATTCTTTGGGTTACTAGGAATGGGAAGACGGATGAGGCAGTTCGACCGCGATTTGGTTCGTGAGGCTTCACACTTTTTCATGATGAGTATGTTCAAGCTGTATGGATCAATTGACCGTGTTGTTGAGTTGGTTTATTCATTATCATGGTTTGACTCTTTTGCTCCATATGATAGATGGATGACTTTACCTGACATGGGTCATTTGATAGCCTCACGGTACAATATTGTGTTAGTCCATTTATCAATTAGACAATGCCTAACATATCCATGAGGTCTGTATCACACCACTGCTTCACCTGGCGATTGCACTTGGATTTGTTGAGGATTGTCATTTCGTCTGGGTATATTAAATTTTGTCTATTAAGTCATTAAGTTTAATGTTTTATATTTTTGTTTTTTGACAAAGCACGATCTTTATTGTAGGTATTCCTGGATTCGACATCACCAATACCTCCTATTGCATGCAACTGGCGTAATTACCGATACCAGTGTGCTCGAGGATGGGAGATCCCTTATGTACCTCGGATTGAGGCTTTAGATCTATCATGAGGACGAACTCGAATGTAGACACAAGAGACAATTGATTTAGATGAAACATGATGTATTTATGACGGATGATTTCTAATTTAGATGGCTTGTTCCTTCATCATATTTTATTCCCATATAGTGTCCCTTTTCTTTTAAATTGTGCATGAATCTTGTGGTCTCATGGTTATTTAATCCTTTTTTATGACGACGAATAAATCTCAATCATTATTGGGGTGCTGAAGGAGGTAATGTAATGTAACAACTAATAAAATACAATACAATTAATCACATTATCTTTTTAACATTAAAGTCTAACAAGTAATACATAAACATAAAACTAAGTCTTTTTTTCCTCTTGAGCAGAACATAAGCAGTAGTAGATGCGGTAGAATCACAGTTGCAGGTGCTGAAGGATCCATTTGTAGGTCTTTGAACAGAGCGAAGCTGGTGGAGGAAGGAATTATCGGTGGTGGAGGATCATCGATGCGGTGGAGGATCATCGATGCGGTGGAGGATAGGCAAAAGTGGGAGGAGCTAAAGGAAGGACGCGTAGCGGTGATGGTGTGCTATGACATCTTTGGAGCGGGTGATGGAGTCAGCGTGAGATCTTGGGAGTCTCATCGACCCAGTATGTCATGCGCCTCGTTCGGTGCACCCAAAATAATGACACTCGGTCTTCCCAGGATATCACATGCCTCGATGAAGTGATGCTGCGGCAATCTGTACATAAATAATATGTGAACTTAATATTAGTAATATAATAAAAAGTTAAGTATGAAATTATGTACAATTTAGATTACTAGGTCAAGCGAAGTCCATATTTAACTTACGGTATCAGCGTTGGCTATGACATGTGAGGCGAGGAGAGGATCGTGCATGCAAATAGTAGAACTTTGATCCTAGTGGAGGTTGAGCGATCGCGATCTGATATCGCAGTCATACCGGGCCATATGCTCAAAGTGCGGTCTCTCGAGCTGAATATGTAGGCATCGTCGACCTCGACTACGATCGGTCGATGGGTGATCCGTCCGTCTCTCCCGATGCGGAACGATAAGCTGCTGCGGTCGGTCGTGGAGGTGTGAAGGCCGCGGAGGAATGAGATGCGAGATGCGAGGCGGCGTAAGACCCACTTTCGGATGATATGGCTGCACAACTTGTCACTAACATGCATCCGAATACCGTACAATATCGGGAAAGGGTGCTCGGCTCGATGATCCTTATGGCTCCCGACGGACCTCGAGAATACGCAATCGATCGAGTCTCTCCGGCCCCATTTGCAAACTATCTACTTGATCACGTGCGGCCTCGGCCCGCGGTGCGTGGGCGTGACTTCGGTATGCGAACGTATCGGGAGAAAACATCTAGGAAAGTGCTCATAAATCCGGGCTACATAATAAATAAGATAATTGATATCAATATCATCGATAGTGAAAATTATCTACAAATTATCGAAAATTGTCATAAATCATTACTGTAAAAAGAGATTCGGCGTAGCCACCCTAGCTACATCGCACCTCAAACACAGTCGCGATGATCGGTTACTTTTTGTACATATATACGAAATAAGTGCACCCGAGCATAAGTACCAGCCATCTTTGAAGATCGAATAGCTGAAGTACACCTCTGCGACAGTTTACTCTTATCGTGATAGAGTGCAACCAGCCGGATGGAGCGAAAGCTCAGTAGCGAGCACTACATCATCATCGGATAGCCTTTGTCAGTAATAGTCGTGATCCCTCGGCTCGCAGTGGTAGGCGAAGGAGAGCGACGTTGCTCAGTCTCTCACAGATGCCTGTCGGTAGTGTAACCGACTCCACAATAAAGCATTGGCGCCGATCAGCGTGAAGCGTGAGAATGATATCATCGATCGATGCTTGGTATGTAAGATGGATGCCACGTCGTCTAGTGTGATGGTCATCTCACCAAACGGCATATGAAATGTCGTGGTCTCTGGCTGCCACCGCTCCACAAAAAGCCGACAACATCGATTACACTCGCCTTTCGATGGCGCAACTAGTCAGCGATGCCAACCCGAATCGATGTAACAGGTCTCATAATCTGAGACCTCTCCATGTCCCAGCTCCCATAGCTAACGACTTTTGCACCATGATTGACCCGATTTCAATGGTGCTCGATCCTCTGAAATAAAAATATGAAATAAATTACTAATTCCAAGTTATGTAACTAAAATTAACATATATATATATATATACATATACGGCTTTGGGCGATGATTGTTTTACCTCTCTGACCATATCTTACATTTCGCAATATGTTTGTGAAACTCATAATATATACATCTATCGATAGGTCCTCCCGGGAGCACCCTCGAATACCTCCTCATGCTCAAGTCCTGTCTATGCCGAGGATGCTCAGTCGAATCTGGATCTGCTGCTGGCTCAACCTCTCTCAGTGTACCGTGCGTCTACGCTCGATCCGGTGGGTCGTCTGAGGTGAACTAGTCTTATATCCTCTCGGTGCGTGGTGTATATCTATTTCAAATAAAATAAACATTGATAACTTAAATAATATCATCATTAAATAAAAATATGCGTAGGGATGATCACTCGTAGAATGTCTACTGGAAAAATATAGTTGGAATAGTATGCACTTTTATTTTTTATTTTGAGTGGAAGTTAAAATTTTGATATATGCTTATATCATCCTCCATATGTTTGAAAAACCAAAGTGATTTATTTATCATTGGGGCAACGTCAAATCAGACATGACGAGGATCAGGATTGATGTCTTCGTTATTATCACCTTTCGAAAAGATACATTTGATGACGAAATTGATGAAAAACCACTCAAATTTTATTGGATTTTACTTTGGAGGTATGATTTGTTCCTTTAATGGTTTGGTCTATTGCATAAGCGAGATATTGCGGTACGAAGTTGTAATTGTGGTGAAGGTGTGTGACTTGTATAAGAGGTATTTTTCCATAAAAGGGAAGATATTAATTGCATGAGTGATGATATACCGCATGTGACTTTTAAAGGCATCCTTCCTAAAATTCAGATATTCAAGGTTTATTTCTATATATACATATACATGGTATATTAATACAGGAGATGGTTAAAGTTTGATGACCAAAAATTAAAAAATTCTGAATATTGATAATGGCAGCCATGGATGAAAGAGCAGTGATAATGGGAATGATGGTGATCATAATGTTGGTTGTTGCAGTAGAATCAAAAGATATCTGAGGAAAAATATGACAAAAACTGCGCCCGCTCATCCATTCTTCCCACTCATAATAACTATCTCGGTGTTATTTAAAATGTTAAACATTTTCGGACCATCGAACAATCGGACATCCTCAATCCAGTTCAATTGTCTTAAATCAGAGTTACTCATAATGGACATCATCAAATCCAGATAAATTTCATTAAATCAGGACGTCGCAAATCCGTTGAAAGTGGCAATCAGGACGTTGTGAAATCAGAAATATTGATGGATTCGGGACATCCTGTGATCAAATTCCGGGACATCGTCCGTCGGGAGACAGCGAAATAGATCCGGGACATCAGAATTGAAATTTTAAGATACTACCGGGATTGATGATCAGGAGCTCAAAATTCATATTTCGAATCCAGGGAACAAAGATTAGAGTACAAACCATAAAAACCAAGAAAAATCTTTGGGTATTGACAAACTTACTTGATCTCGGTTGGGAGCTTATGCGGGTTTAAGTGCGGAGGATGGCGTGGGTTCTCTGGGTTTGGGTGCGGAGGATGGTCGGTTCTCCGGATTTGAGTTTTGTTTTGGAGTAAGAAATGGGGAGGATGGGTTTGGGGAACAAAGTCGAGGGGTGTCGATAGGGGTGGATGGAAAATTTTGTTATGGAATGGGGTGTAAAGAGATAATAAATGGGTGTACTTAGTAATGGGGTGTGTAGAGATAATAAAGGGTTGCATATAGAACTACTCATTTTGCACTCGGAAATAGGAATGCAGCTGATCAGAGCAACGATTTTGACTTGTAGTAGTCTCAGAAAATAAACTATTAATAATAATAATCTGACGGAATTCTAGTGCCATTTTCCGATAGTTTGGGTTTTATAGAAATTTCAAATATAAAATTAATTTTGAATAAATAAATATTATAAATTTTATAATATTATTTATATATATATATATATATATATTTTTTTTTTTTTTTCTTATAATCATGAATGTTGGGTTTAGCTTATCACGTACACACCGACTAATTTCACGATACTCTTGGCTTCAAAAAGACTTAAACTTGTAACCTTTGAGTACCCAACCCCAGAGTTTTACGTCATATGAACTATCATTTTTTATACAAAATCTATTATTTATTTTTCTAAATAAATCTAAATTGATTGCCCATATCATAAGATTCCCTATATTCTATTATTTATTATTATTATATTTATGAAATCATTTTTTTTAAGAAATATTTATGAAATACTTTAGTATATAAGGAATCTTATGTTATGGACGGCGTATTTAAGTTTATTTAAAAAAGAATAAATAATAGATTTTTTTATCAAAAATGGTAGATTCATTTAAAAAAACTTCATCACTTGTGATTGGATCTTTTTTTGTCTCTAAAATACCCTAAAGCTGACATAAAAAAATCTAAAAGAAATCCAAAAACACCTAAAATATCTCAAAACCCTTCTTTTAGTCATTTATCTTATCTCTTCGGCTTAAAAGTTTAAAGCTTAAAAGGAAACCATTTAGGGCTAGCCGTGGATCTCCCATTGCTGGAAATTTTTCATTCCTTACCGAAAATTGTGAAAATTCGAGTGCTTTGGTTATCTCCTACCTCTTCATTATACACATTCTCAATTTTTTTTTCTCTATTGAACACTATAGTTTGATCCATCAAGATACCTTTTTATTTTCTTGGGAAAATTTCGAATCCGACGACTTAGAGAGAATGTATGGTACTGGACTTGGCTAGACTCTGTATTGTCCAATGTTTTAAAAACCGGACCGATGATTGAATCGGAAATGTTACCGGTTCACGGTTCATTAGTCGGATAAATTAATGGTCGAATCGCAGTTAGACAGTGACATAATAAATATATTATTTATATTTTAAAATATATAATTAATAATATTTAATATATTTTTTTATTATTTTTATATAAATAAAGTATTTTAAAAATATGTATAATGTTTAAATATGAGAAAACATATTAAAAATATAACAAACTTATTTATATAAATATATAATTTTGTTAATATCTAAAATAATCACAATGACAGCAAAGTGGTAGAGTGGTTCCTTTGTAACTTCTCATTTCCATGTTCAAATCCATAAGCTTGTTGTATTTAATTGAATTTTTTTTTAGTTACAAGCCTTCTAACCCTATAAGTTTTATAATTCTAAGTAAAACGACATCGTTTCGATGTAAAAGCATAACGACATCGTTTGCTTGAAAAACAAAAAAATAATTAGCAGGAGCGTGGGTTCGACCACTTAGGTTCGATCAGCGATTTTGCATTAAATAGGATAGGTTTGTGAGGTCGGCGGTCGGACCCAGAAGCAAATCCCATTCCAGATTTTTAAAACATTGGTATTATGCATGTTCATTTATGTAGTTTCTTGTGACTCTTGTGATCTGAGAAGTGTAGTAAGATGATAGAGTGTACGGTATGTGTAACCATAGAGTTGCATATGTACACTTGAGAACTTCTTAGTATTTTAGTGTTATAATATAATTTTTAAAGTTGTTTTAAGGGGTGAAATTATAAAGTTTTCAAGAATTGTGACACTTTGTAATTAAAGAAAGTGGAGGGAGTGAAAGTATAAATTATGGAATTTTAAAGGATAATAATAATAATAAATTGTAATAGTTCGAGGAAAGTTTGAAAATTAGATGCCGGATGGCGAAGCGGATTTGTAGTTAAATTAGTCTCACGTGAAATCTAGTGGCCGAAAAGAAAAATTTCGTTGAACACTGAGACGGTCGAAAGTATTTCACAGTTTACGGGTGATAAGTCGCCAGTGACTTTAGGGATGAGATTTTTATAAAACGTCGAAAGTCAAAAAATGGCTTGATTTAAGTTCACTTACAATAAAATGAACTGAAAATAAATAAATTTTTTCGGGATAGAAATGGACCCGAATGAGATAATAAACATTTATCCAAATAATAATAAGAATAATAATAATAATTAAAAAAAAAAGGTTAAAAGTAAAAAAAAGGGATAAACAAACGGATAGGACGTGAGAAGGGCGTGGAGAGAGGTTTTATTATTATTTTCTTCTCTTTACTGTAGATTTATGGAATCGGATCGTAGATTTTTATCGAAGAGCCCAGGTAAAGTTGAATTTCTGTGATGAAATTTACTGCGTGAATACCCGATATCTTAGCATTTGGTCAAACTTTAAAAGATAGGAAATTTTCCTACTTGTGTTATTTTGAGCCTAAAGGTTATGTAATGGCTTGAAATTTTCTTAGAGGCCGTGAAATGTCGTAAACTTTAGTACCAAAATTTTTTTTGAATTTGAGTTTAGATTTTAGGAATTTTGGCGTGTTCGAGCAGTTTGGCGAATTCGGGACTATTTTCGGACAGTTTGGGGTTGAAATTTTAGGGTTTTATTCGAGACCCGATCCCCGAACATAAATTTGAAATATTTTGGGTGTTTTATTTCTATGGAAAAGTCCCTTGAATCTATAATTTAACCATATGTCATCGATGGCATTTGATGTCACATAATTTACGAAAAAAATTGAATTATAGCGCGAAGTGTGCAAAGGTATGATTGTCTTGCGTGTGTAGTTTAATACATTGGAATAGCATGTGGTCATTTTGAAAAAGTTAACTAAAACATATAGTTTTGTAGGGCAATTCATGTGTAGGGGCATTTTGGTCAATTTCACCTCATATTATCAATGTTCTTATTGAATGGGACTAGCACGTAAAGTTTTGTTAGAATCGAAGTTCGTTTCGATATAGTCGCTTTGAAAGCCATTTGTATGTTTTATGGTTAAAACGTTAAACTAAGGGTATTTTCGTACTTTGTATGGATTGTGTAGGCGATTGGAGCATCCGACGATAATCTAAAGTGCTTGACAAAAATTGAAAGAAATTAGTCGAGAAAAAGGTGAGTACTCAAAATCGTTTTCAAAAACGAAAGTGTTTAAATTACAAGTTTGTAATGTGCTTTGAAAATACAATGTAATGAGTAAAACATTTTTTTTACCTCCCACTTGTTATACTCAGAAGAAACTTTTGATTTCAGTACTTACGAGAAGCAGTTTGGCTTTAGTTTGGCAAAACTACTAGATGGCGCATTTCGGTTTTCGATCAAATGTATCTCGGATTGTGCATGGCGGAGTTATGGGACATTATGATATATATTATGCAGTGTTCGACATTGGGGGTTAGATATAATATATATTTATATAGTGAGTCGCTCTTTGCACGTCGGGGTATATAGATGATTAGCGGCGTAACATAGTACATGGCGATGAAGGTGTTGGTTCAGGGTTGCATCATAGGGCATTTTGGTTCCAGGTTCATTATGTTGATAAAGATCCTTGGTAATTTCGGGACCATATTAAGCAGTGGTGTTCGAGGTTCACTACGGGTGCCGGGTTCGAGTTCCATGGCATCACGTCTAAAGGTATTTGATGATGGCGGTGGTTGGTACTTGATTTCTGATTATAGCACTTTGAGATATTAACACCTTTGAAGCAGGTTTTGATGCGCGAGGAAATAGTTTTGAGCGGTTTAGAAATGAGCCACAGTGATTGGTACTTGATTTATAGTATAGCACTTTGGATATTAACCACCACAAAACGGTTTTCAACGGCGAAATAGTTTTGAAGCAGTCTTTAGAAATGGTTTCATAGCAAAGCTCGATTTTCTCATAGCAGGTTTACAACCATTTATGCGATTTTCATATTGGGAGAATTTTATACGAGACAACAACATTTAGAACTTATAGTACTCAGCGAGCCGTTTGGCTCACGGTTTTAATTTTTAAATAATTTTCAAGTGCATGTGTTGAAATGAAAGACCTTTCAGGGATCCTCAGTCTGAGCGTTGTGTTGTATATATATAAGATAAGGTGTAAAGTAAGCGTGGTAAAGTAAAAATGTGACTCATTTAGTATATGTAAATATTTTTTTGTAAGAAATATGCATGCATGGTTTAAGAAAAGCGATTTTAATGAAATTATGTTGGATTTATTTATATCTTATAGTTTGATGAGGACCAGAGGTCCTTTATGGTTGTAGTTGGTTTTTGGAAAATATTGGGAGTGTATTTTTTACGGGTGATTTTGTATTTGGGCTTGACAGTGCTTGTGCGCGTATCTTTGTCGGATTTCGTTAAATCTAAGGTGTGATTTTTATGTACAAAATTTTATAACCCACGTTTTCGAGGCAGTTTCAACGGTTTAGCGGCTTAACTTCATGTGGTGTCGGTCGGCGAGCTTGGCGGGAGGTTCTTGTGGAGTTCGCCGGTAATTCCTTGTCCCGATAGGAAATGGAGTGCGTCATAAAGGTCTCGGCTTTCATGAAAGATTATATGGTGTTTTACATCATCTTTGTAGCCCGTATGGAATGCAACGAGAGAATATTGTCTGTGTTGGACTTTGTTCATAAGGAAAAAAAAGAAAGGTGACTTTTCATGATCATTCATGAGAACCATTCTGAAGTGGGTAAAGTATTGTTCACTTGAACTCTTTCTCAGTTTTATATGGAGTTTTAGACTGAAATATTTTATTTGAAAAAAAAATTATAAAATTAATTTGAAAATCAAATTAATGTCTAAAGTAGTGCGTAATGCTGCTGTCATTGACAATGACAATTGGAATTAAAATTACCAAATGCCTCTGTCATGATTGAACTTATAATAATTCTGAAATTGGGAGGAAGAAGACGAGGATAAATAAAAGACTCAAATGTCGCTGTCCAAGACAACAACAATTGAATAAATTTAAAAATCAAAAAATCACCGTCGAGCAATGATGAGTGAATCAAATTAAATCATGGTTCGTGATTACGGCATTTGAACTTTTGAAGAAAAAAACGCTATCAAGAACAACAGCATTTTCCAAATACATTAGTTTGGGCATTAGTTTGACTGAAAAACTAAATTTCTCATTTTTTTTCCCCACAAACACTATTTCGGTCTAAAACTCTTTTATATCACTATGCTCCAAAGTCCTCATGAAACTTCGTTTTTTTTTACTGGTTTCTTAGTTTTGAAAAATGTTTTCCACTTTACACCTTTTTTTGTAGAATGGAACGCTTTGATGGAGTTGCCCTTGGTGTTGTTGTTCTAAATTATACAAATTACATGATATTTCTATTTGTTTATTCATTAGAATTTGCTTGAAATTTGGATTTGTCAATTGAAATATGACTCTCATATTGACAATATTACATATATGAAGGATAAATTGCATTATATCTAAGATTTCTTTTGGTACATTTCTTTTCTTTACTTTGAATTCTCATGAATCTATCAACCTTTTGTTTGATGACTAAATATGATTAGATCATGTATGTTAGAGCCAGCCTTTTCTTAGCTACTATTAGTAAGTGACTCATGTCCATACACACTTGAGAATTTTCTATTAACTATCAAACATAAAAATGGTTTTTGCTTTATTTTTCTTCTTGATCCTAAGATTATTTAATAAAAATCTTCCTTTGAACATTGAACTTTGAACTCTGATAGCTAGTTATTGTTTTTGCATAGATATGGGGCCTAAGAGTCAGCATTCCTCCTGCATGAAAAGTTGGAAAGCACCTGGCCCCGAGACATGCGGGAATGAAACGAGAGGAAAGCTGGTTTGACTGACCCTTTTATATTTTGTCAGAGGAGTTTGATGAATATCAAAGCATTTTATGAAGAGGCCAATTCTACTAGGCAAAAATGTTGATATCCGATTGCTACGGGAACTGGACATTGAACATTTTCTTGTTACGCTTGAATGGCTACCAGTTGTTAAATTGATTGAGCCAATCTATTCAACATTGGTTTGTGTATTCTACACTAATGCAGAGGTTTATATCGATTTGTACATTGTTTGCACACTTAGAGGCGTTGAGCTACGTCTTGATGCAAAGAAAATATGCAAGATAGCTAGAGTCCCATCCGTTGGCTTAAAAGTTGAGGACATGAAGATTTGGTCAAATATCCGAGGATTTGTAGTTTTGGAGGCCATTCAACATTTATGTAATATACGAGCTGCACATGGGACTGTGAAGCCCAATGCTCAAAGTCTTTTGTTGAAATCTTGCTTTCTCCATCATATCGTCACTTACTCCTTCATCCCCCGAGGAGGACACAGAGACAATGTCTCTTATATAGAGGCATTTTTGGTTGACTTCTGATTCTGGTTGAATTGACAGTTAACCTTGGTCATATAATGCTTGTCATATGATGGCTTGTTGTCGGAGCACGACTGGGTTCTCCCGCATGGATGCTTCCTCACGAAGTCTTGAGGAGTTAGGTTTTCACTTGAAATGCTTGCTTTGCGAATTATACTCACAATAGTTTATTACCAGTTTAGTGGTATAAAAGTCAAAATTGTATTTTTGGAAATTTAAGTCTTGGAAGTAAAATGGTAATTTACCAAATTAAAGACTTAGAGGCAAATAGTTAAGAAGATTATTGTTAGTAGGAATAATGATAAGTTGATTTGTAAATAGAAAGAGAAAGATAAATGACTAAATGAAAAGGAAAAATGGGGCAGAATTACATTAGAAGAACAAGTGGCTTTTTGAGAAGATAATTCTCATTTTTTAATAAGGAGGCTAGGGCATACGAGTTGAGGAAAAAGAAGCTGACTTTGGTTTGCTTGTTCTCCATTTGTTCAAGGATGCTTTAGTTAGTGGGAAGAAAGGATGAAAATTTGGCGAGATTTTGAGAAGATCAAGGTTAGGAAACTATCCTAACTCTTTTTTTGTGTTAGGAAAACCCTAACTTGTTATACAGGTGGTTTTGGTTGGTTTAAGTCGGTTTTGTGGTTTGTTTTTGAATGGATTTTTGTTTTGGAAGGAAGTTTTCAGGTGAAAGGGAAAAAAGCCTACTTTCTGTCTGACTCAATCTCTCGCAGCAGGCGAAGCTTGGTTCTAGGCAAACCCGAAGCCCCCAAGTACCGGTTGTCTCGCCTCGGCGAGGCAGCTAGCAGCGAAGGTCCTTTGCTGGGCGACTCACGATCTGTTTTCATTCATGTCTTAATTAATTCTAGAAACCATCGATTGGATTAATGTAGGATCTAATAGAGTGAATGAAATGGTTAGTATCTATATCTGAAGTTATATGTAAAATCGTTAATGAACATCGTAGCCTGCGATCTTTGTTTACGGGTAGACTTTGGTTTCTTGCCCTTATTTATTGTGTTATCAAATACAAAGAATGTGAGTAAGAAAAATATATTCTCAAAACACATATAATTGTATGTCTGCTTAAAGGCAATGAATAGTGAATGAATAGGCACATCTGATTAGTGTGACGACACTTTTTGTTGACACATTTGTATTCCTGGCCCATTGCTTGGAAAAACTCCTGGGATGGCTCTATGACGACATCTCTGGAAGTGATACTTCTGACATTTCTTTGTATTATATACGACACCTCTGGTGTGTGAAGGTGAGCCCGTATATGATTCGGCGCTTTCTATTCGGTATTGTCACCGTACCTTAATTTTATTATGTTAATATTTCACCAGTTTCATTATTTCGATCTTCTGGTAAGCATTTATATGATAAGAATCTGAATAATATGACATATGGAAATAATTATACGAAATCACAATTAATCAATTTTGTTCTGTAGTGTACCTACGGATACCCTCTATACAATATTTTTGTTATGTACTCCTATGGGAGATTGAGTATTCTGATATGTAAATTATGTTATATGTATACTGTAATTATGGACCACTACATGTGGTCATATATGTTATCTGTTTTCCCACTAAGCTATAAGCTTATACGTATTTCATCGTATGGAGATGCCAGAAGAATTAGTTAAAGACATCCTGCGCATTGGCTAGAACTGACACGGTGTTAGAGTCTTTACGATGTAAGGTCTTTGTTTTTGTTTTTGTAATGTAAATGTACTAAATTTTGTTATAGTAGAACTTGTGTAAGTACAAGTAAATGGGACTCATGAATTTATGTACAAGAACTTTTAAATACCACTACGGTGGTACTATTACAAGTTTTATATAATATATGTATTTATATTTTGAAATGGGCCATGATATTTGGAAAATTAACCCCAGAAATCCCGGTCTCGTGTGGCGTCCCTCGTCCCAGCAGAGCGGGGGGGATGTGGCGTTACGAGTTTAGTGGTATCAGCTAGGTTTAGGCATTTACGGAAAACTATTAGGTAAAATGCGTACATAGTATTGTGTTGGCTGTCTGCGATTTCCTTGTTTTGTATATTATCCCAGAATTGACCAATCCGAGGGGCTTCTCGACTTGGTGAAAGCGTCAATCCTATGGATCTTGATCCATCAGTCTCTAGTTTGTTTGGGTCAGCTAGAAGCGAACTTGCTTCAATTGAAGCGTTGTTAAAAATTTCTTAGGATATGGAAAGGGTCTTAGATTAACTCACGGCCCCTCGAGTTCCGATTGATTTTGTAAGAAAGCATGGAGTGGAAGAATTCCATAGTACAAGTTTGGAAGAGTCTGATAAAGCTGAGTTTTGTTTGGAGAAGCGCAAGGGCTTTGGACGAGAAGTGAAATGTCTCCACTGAGCGGATGGCGAATTTATGGTCTCATTGCGAGTCTGACTTATGATTGGTGAAGTTAGTGTCACCCGGTCCGGTTCGACTTAGATTGGCGGATCCGAGAACCGGTTCGGCGACAGCGAGACCGTATCTGGGACTCTTTACGATTTTTTCCCTAGCGGAGCTTGTACGTGGGTATGGCCCACATCTTATATGAGAATCAAAATATTATATACAAATCAAAAGAACTACCATAGAAGTGGTGTCCATCAATCTATACACATATAGCGAGTCTCATTTGCTTATACATAAAAAAACAACTTATTCCAATTATATTCCAGGCGTAGGACCTACGTGATGAACCCTTGATGTTGGCCCAGTATGCGGATGTTTTCGGGGCGTCTTCTCACAGCTATCTCTGCGGATTAAAAACTCGTGCTAAGTTTTACGCTTAGTGGGAAACATATCTTATCTGGCTCTGTGCACGTTATATTGAATCACAAATCACATAAAACAATAACAAATATCGGAATCTTCAGGAATTCATATAACGAGACTAATATATTCTTGTTATTATATAACAATTTTGCATACATACTTATCCTTATAACAAACTTATGCTTGTTCACATCTCTCGTATGCGGGACTGAACTTTTACTTATACTTATAACAAACTTATACTTACTTGGATCTTATACTCATAGCAGACTTAATCTTATTCGGATCTTATACTTATAGCATTCGGTCTTGCCCATAGCGAGACTTATTCTTATATGGATCTCTTGTGGGACACATGCCCAGTAAGATTCCTCGTATACAATACTGAGCTTCTACATATACTTACACTTGTCTCCGTGGGGCCAGCATTACTTATGTGCCTTGTCGGACGTATACTTGATCGGATCTCCCCGAAGGACATATACTTGAACCTGTCAGGCGATACTTATCCACATGCTCGTATATATCTATCTCGGATCTCAGTGGAGTTCACGGAGACTTAAGCTTATCTGTGGAGATGCCCTTGGGTACTACGAGGCTTTATGTTATACCATAGGGCTTATACTTATACTACGATTACCCTTGTTTGGAGAATTGCAGGTAGGCGCTACGAGGATATTACGGAATGTATCTTGGTAGTACGAACTTATCCTTATACGGAAGAATGCGCGTGAAATCTTCTGAAGCTTATACTAGTACTTATTGCCCATACTTGTACTACGAGAAGCATATCACGGTGCTTCTGAGAACTTATACTTGTCTTCACCAGGCATATACTTGTCTTACGAATCTTATACTTGTGTTACAGGTCTTATTCTTGTGCGAGAAGGTACGTGGAGTACGATAAGTCGAACGGTCCAGAATCCTATCACATCTGAGGTCGGAATCGGACTTGTACGGAATCTGGGACCGTAAGTCCTTCATAAGTCTGGATCACATCAAATACATATACCGGGTTTATCTGATTCGGAACATGTCGCCGCAATAACGAGTTATCGGTTATATTAGGTGATGCTTTAGAGCATCTGATTTCTTATGCTTATAACGGGCTTATGCTTGTCGGATCTCTCGTAGGAGTTTCGAATTTATTCGTATACAAAAGTACTAAGTAGGTACTACCGTGATTCATTATGCGAAAGTACGTAGGTACCTCTTGGTTATACTTATGATATGAACTTATACTTATTTGCGATGCGAGTACGTGGGTACTACGAGGAGATTACTCAGGATACGTGGTAAGTGGGTGCTCTGAGCAGTCTGAGGGTGCATTTGAATCTTTACTTTCTTTATTCTTTATTCGGTGTCTTTATCATATGTACATCATTTACCTAGACGATGTAAAAATGAGTAGGACGCGGTCTGAAATAAGTACCGAAGGTGCAATCGATCTTGGTGTCGTGCTTGCCGTGATATGGGACGTGCACTGCCCGCGCGGCGGGGGTGTCGTAAGCGGCCCGATCTTAGAAACGCAGTCAGCGTGGTTGCCTTGACGGGGGTTAAGTGGCACGGCCCGGGTCGCGAGCACCCGATCAAACGTGGTTGCCAGCGCAGCGGGGGTGGCGTAGCAGGCGGAGTCTTGAAGCACACCAGCGGGAGTCTTGGAAGCACCCGGCAGTGCCGAAGCACCAACGGGGCGTCCGGCTCGTTCATTTTTAGGTCTGGAAGTAGTCATATGATCACTATCTTTGAACTCTAATGTATCTTAATCACGTTACGTGTTCATGACGTATTGCTTTTCATGTTCCATGTTCATGTTTAGTTCATTTTCATATTTCATATACTTATCTGAGGAATACTGATGTATTCACATCGTTCGTGTATTCTTGTCCTCGATACGTCACACTTTTCTTAGAAATTGGAATCATTCCAATTGAATCATCAGAAACGAAAGTTATGGCATTTCATGCCAAACTAGTAGAATTTCAGATTACACACTAGGGATAGTTTGTATTACTCATTTTCGGGGTCTTAACCATATTTGACAACATCTATTTGTGCTCTTTTAAAGCTAAGGTGCCAAGGTTCTTCTCCAATTGGAATCACCCAGAATCGAACTACTTAGGAAACTCGGTTATCATTCAAAACAACTCGGACTACTCTATGCTCAAACTGATGTAGGAATTGGCTTGCACATAGCCCTATTTTGAGTGAATATTTCGACCACTTAGAGTCAGAATTTGACGATGTCTATTTCTAGATGTTTGGTTCTCCTTGAAGTCTAGTTTAATTAGCCACTTGAATCACTCAAATCGAATAAGAAATGAAAGTTATGGGTAAAATCTGGCCCAGTCGAAATAGGAAGCAGGCATCACATGTCTGGTACACCTGACACATCTGGGTACATGTTAACTTAAATATTGAGGAACCCTAGCACATATAGGTACATGTTCAAGGTGTCTGGGGCACATGTCTTGAAAATACTTGAGAATGTGTGTTTTTGTTTCACTTTTCCATATTTTGCTACCCCGATTCAACTCGCTACTTCATCACGCATCAAAACCATTTCATATTCATCTTGTAACCTCGATTATACTCAAATCATCTTTCAATGGATATCTATCTTCAAAACCCTTCATGATTTACTCTCAAAGCAACTCTAATATGGTAATAACCATACATAAACCAAACATGATGATTAGTTAGGGTTTGTTTTAAACCCAACTTCCAGTTACTCGATTAACCCGTGAATCCATCCTCGAAAGGATTTCATATGCTTCTTGTACTATTTGAGTTTACCAAGTTTACTTTTAAGAATTTTTAGGGTTAGGAAGAAATCTAACAAACCACAAGTTGGAACTCATAAACTTTTCTAGAATTCCATACAAAATCCATATGATCCATCTTGCAGAATTCATACCAGTTGGTTCATTACCTTACCTTGGCTCCCTCGCCCTGCCTGTATCTTCCTCTTCTTCTCTTTCCTCTTCTCTTCTCCTCCCTCTCTACAGGTTTTTTCCTCCCCGAATAGGTCAGTTTTGGTCTTAAATCCCATGTTTGTTAAGGCCATGTTTGGCAGAACAAGAAAACCCCTTTTTGTTTAAGTTTCCTTATTTGCTACAATCCTTAAACTCTTTTCTTTTGCAAAAACAGTTTATGTCATATTCTAATTTAACCCCTCATCTTCCTCAATCCCATAATTACATAATCTTATTGATTTATGCCTCTCCTTATCCTCAAATTGGTAAATTACATATTTACCCTTGGCTTTATTATTAGTGGGTCTCTGCTTTTTATTTCAGAAAAAACCCATTTAACTTTTAATATACCCACTAAGCAAGTTCAAAGCGCTAGGGTATATTTCGAAGTGATCTGAGTTAGTCTGAAATCCGCTACTTCTTGTCTAAGAGTTTCATGCAAAGTATGTCACCGATGACTATAAAGAGACCAAGTGGAAGCAATTTCTGAATATGAGACAGGGGATCTGACAGTGGCGAAGTATGAGTAAGAGTTTATCCACCTCAGTGAGTATGCACCAGAACTAGTTCTTACTGAAACTTTTTAATGTAGACAGTTTGAGGATGGCCTAAAGGAGTCTATAAAAAGGTACCTCACAATTGTTACATCAATGCAAGTAGTGAATTTTATCAGTTGGTGCAAGTAGTTATGAAAATTGAGAAATCTAAAATAATGAGTCGAGAAAGAAAAACAGAGAGAAAGTCCTCTAGAGGTGGTTTCTCTTCAGGTAAAAGAACTCGAGAGCCTCAAGTTGAATCAATACATGGTTCTGCTACTAGAGGTAGGAGATAAGGGCCTACAATGACACAGGGTTCCGGTAGGGGCACTTCAACCGGACAAGATGAAGACCTGAATGCCCGCACTATCACAAAAATCATTATGGTACTTGCAGACGAGTAACCATGGGTTGTTTCATATGTGAACTTTTATACCTTCATAGTGAGCTATCTGCGAGGATACGGGAGTTCTAGAAATCCTGAGGAAGTATCCAGGGAAGATCGAATGTGCCTCACATCTCGACTCGTGATAGAGCGGAGAAGCGAGGTAGTTGAGGCGGGAAGAAGGAAGAGGTATTGCTTGGAAGCGATGCGTCGCCTTACCTCACTACGGTCTGACTTAAGCTTATGCCATGAGAGCCCGTGAAGATCAGGATGCACCAAGGGTTATTACGGGTAATTTCACTCTTTATGACAATGAAATGCATGCTTTGGTAGATCCAGGTTCTACACATTCTTATATATGCATTGAAAAATTGAGTGATAAATTTCCATTAGTAAAGCTTTTAGCATGACATCACGTATTACCGGTCCTTGGGCATAGTGTTAGAGTCAGCGAGTGTATAGAGCGTCCCCTAAGGTCATGATAGAAGTTTCGGTTGATTTGATTGCATTGCCTTTCTATGAGTTTGATTTGATTTTGGGGATGGATTGGTTATCCAAACATCAAGCTATAGTTGATTGTGATAAGAAAACGGTAGTGCTTAAATGTTCTGACTTGTCAGAGGTAACTGTACATAGTATCTGATATGGACCAATGTCAAATGTAATTTCAGCTATGTAAGCACGACGTTTTCTTAGAAAAGGTTGTGAAACCTTTTTGGCTTTGGTGCTTGACTTTAAGAGGGGACATGTGAATCTAGAAGATATTTCGGTGATAAAAGAATTCTCTGATGTGTTTCCTGAGGAATTATCAGGTTTGCCACCCGAAAAAGTAGATACATCTGTGAAGTTGTACATGGGGCGGAGAAACTCTCCTACTGGGGCGCCCTCTGTGCTCAGTAGACTAAAGTTGAAGACTTAATTCTACGAGGAGTACAGACCAGATGAGGATTCGTCTGACCTAGTGTTTTGCCACAGGGGTGCACCGATTTAAAAGAAAGATCTCACTATTCGGATCTTATTATTGATTATCGAGGCAAATAATAAGGTAACAATAAAAGAATAAATATTTATTCTGAGAATAAAGTCTTTGATCGATTAGAAGAATGGCGAGTATCCTTTAAAAATAGACTTAGATCGGGATATTTATATTGGTGAAAGGAAATGTGATGTCCCAAAAAACAGCCTTTAGAACTGGAAATATGGTCGTATGGGTTTTAGTAATGTCATTTGGGTTGACATCCTGCCATTTACATTCTCATGGACTTGAATAGAATTATTCCACTTAGCATTTGAGAGAAGATAAGGGTCTGGAACATGGCAGACAACATTTAGGATAGTGTTAAAAATCCACAGGAAAAAAGTTGTTTGCAAAGTTAAATGAAATGTGATTTTTGGCTTAGGAAGTGTCATTCCTAGGCCGTATTGTGTATGCGAGAGGGTGTGAGTTGACTACGTAAGTGACGATTGTGGGTGGAAGTGCCTCGAAATGCAGAGGTGGATTTCTTGGGTTTAGTTGGGTCTTACTGACGATTTGTAAAGGGATTCTCCATCATAGCCTCTCCATTTACTAAGTTACTCTAGAAATGGGTAAAGTTTGAATGGGATGACAAGTGTCAATCAAGTTTTGAGCGATTAAAGAAAGAAATATTGGATTTGAGCTTCTTACAGTCTTATTACTTCGGAGTAAAAAGAATATGCCATATGAGTGGTGCTTCAAAGGATTAGTTTGGGATGCATTGATGCGAGATGGAAAAGTGGTGGCATATGCCTCAAGACGAGTTGAGACCACGCTGGTAAAATTATCCCACACACATGTAGTCTTGGAGTGTGTGAGGTAGTCGCTTTGAAAATATAAATGATACTACATATGATGAAAATGTAGAATATTTACATATCATAAAGTCTTAAGTGACTGTTAACATGAGAGTGGGCAGAGGCAATGTAGTTGATTCTCTGAGTGTTAAGGACATGATTATATTGACCCCGGGAAAAATCTAATATTAGTGGAGAGGATGCCTTAAGTAGAAAAACGATTTCTGGTTTGTCCCTAAAACATTGTATATGGAGGTTTGAATTTGATGAAGCTTTGTTAGCCTAATTAAAAGCTACACCTGAGTTGAGGCAAATGATGATTGATGCTCATAAAAGTGATGTCAAGTTACAACAAAGTGTACAAATAGTTAGACATTGAGACAAAACTGACTATTCTATAGAAGATGGAGGTCTCTATTACAAGAACAGATTATGTGTACCGAATGTCCAGAAATTGAAAAATAAATTGATGTATATGAAAACGCTCCCCATTATTACCATAGATCTTGGGGTAACAGATGTCTTTGGGGTTAAGCAGTCTTGTGTGGTGGCGAGGATGAAAAGGATATAATAGGTATGTATCTAAATGTCGACTTATCGACCAGTAAAAGCCCAGAACATCTTGAAGTACAATCCAGTCTGGCAAATCCCATTCGATTCCCTGATAGAGTGGGGACGACCTTATAACTATGGATTTTTGTATCGGTTCCCCTGTGAAATAAACATGATTAGGTTTGGGTAATCATTATTAGGACTTACAAAGTCTATACTGTTTTCTTTTGATTCATTTAATTTATTCCATGGATGCGATTAACATAAGCTTGTGTACAGATAAGTTGTCCGATTATAGCATTCCTTGCTCCAATGGTGTCGTAGCGATCCATGGTTTATGAGTTTGGAAAAATTACAATCGTATGATTTTCTGAATGAATTTTATAGTATATTCTATCACGACATATGAATGATACGAAAGAAGATCATTCAAGTGTTAGAAGACATGCTTTCGAGTTGTGTGTTAGATTTCCTGGAAGTTGGGACAGGTATATTCCCCTTATGGAATTTTCCTATAACAACAGTTATCAGTCAAGTATTTGTATGGCCCCCATGAAGCTTTGTATGGCCCCTTATAAAGCTTTGTATGGCATAAAATGTAGAAATCATGTATGTTGGACAGACCTAAATGAACATAAAGTAGTGGGCTGACACTGGTGAAGAATGAGGGAAAAGAAAGAAAAGTTGGATTATTTATTGTGAGGTTAAGGCGCTAGTGATGAACAAAAGTCATATCTGAGATACGAAAGAAAAACATGAGAGTATGAGTAGGATAAGGTCTTTGCATTATCACCATGGAGAGATTATGCTTATTTTGAGTATATAATAGTTTATTACATGTTTAGAACAACAATATAAATAAAATTTGCATTTTGAAATTTAAGTACAAGGTTAAATGGTAATTTGACATTAAGGACCCGAGTCATAATTCAAGAAGATAATATGTTATTATAAATTGGATTAGTTGATGTGTAAATGGGTAGTGAAGAGACTAAAATGCAAAAGGAGAAATGAAAACCAAATGTTGATAAAAGCGAACATGGTCTTAACATGAAAATATCTGTTTTGTGTTTTGAAGTCTAGGGTTCTGAGCTTTAGGAAGAAGAATCATTGTTTTGTTTCATGTTGGTTCAAGCGCGAGAAGGAAGAAAAAAAAGCTAATTAAAGTGTTCAAGTCAAGTGAAATTTCTCATTTGATGTATGGAAAATACAAGAAATATATATATCTAGGTTTGGGTAGGAAAAATCCTAATCAAAGTGTTTTTGGGTTGTTTGAAGTTTGTTTTAGAGTTGGTTTGTTTTTATTAGAATGGATTTTTGTGAAAATGGCCAAGCGATTTCCATTTCGGTTTGGGCACATAGACACACCTACTCTGGCGTAGTGCACGCTGGGTGTGAGAACTCCACCTAAGTGGGGTGCAGGCTGGCAAGCTTTGCAGACCCTCCCGAAGTTTACGCTATGCCTGGGGTGGCACCTCTACTGCGTAGGCGAACCTCTACACCTGAGTAGCTTATTATTAATGCCCTATTAAGCTGGGTTTCGAGTTTTGTTCTTTCTTCGGTTAATTCTAGAATCTATTACTCTTTTGTTTGGACTTTCAATGGAAGTTAATTAGGCATAAAATTAGATTAATGAGGATCTTAATAAGTGAATGAAATGGTCAGTACAAGTATAAAGTTATATGAAAAATGCTATGTACCTCGCCTCTTCGCTTCGCCTCAGCGATCCTGTCTTTGGACAAACATTGTTTCTTGCCCCTTATTTGTTAATGTGATGAAGAACAATATATCGAAGCTTCGATAATATATATATAATTGTATGCACATCGGAACTTCGGATAGTGAATGAATAGGCATGTCTGTTCAGTACGACGGCACTCTTGCATTGTGCTACGACACCTCAGTTACGTAGCGAGACCGCGTCATCGTTCGGTATTGTCGCAGTCATGGCCAGTTACCTATTATTGCTACGTCCACATTGTTACCATTCTTAGTACATCTGAAGCAAACATTTATATGATAGAATGCGAACAATGAACAATAAGAAAGCATAAAAATCGGTTTTGTTCGCAATGTACCCTCATGTATATACAATACAGATCTCTTATATGAACTCCTATGGGAGATATGAAATTTTTAAATTATAAGAATTATGTTATATGAAAACTCTGTATAAGTCACATTATCGTAAACTCGACATATACATTATGTTATATTTATCCTGTAATTGTGGATCACTTCAAGTGGTCATATCTGTTATATGTTTCCCACTAAGCTATAAGCTTAGCACGGGTGTTTCATTCGTGTAGGTACTGAAGAGGACATCCGAGGCATTCCGCATACAACAGGGCCAACACAGAAATAAGAGTCCACTTGATGAAGGTTTTGATTTTTGCTTTTTGGAATGTAAATAAAATATTTTGGTAATAGTGAATTTGTGTAAGTACAAGTAAATGGGACTCAGACATGTATGTACATGACATTTTAAACACCACTACGGTAGTAGTTTTACAAGTTATATTTTAATATATGGATTTGTTTATTGAAATGGGTCCACCAATGTCTGAAAATCAATTAAAGGAGTCCAAATCCCGTGTCGTGCCCTCTCTCTTTGCCCAAGCGAGGGTAGGGGCGTGACAAAGATACTCAGGTTTGAAAAGAAAGGAAAACTGAGTCCAAGATTTATCGGACCTTATGAAATCTTATAAATAATTGGACTAGTAGCGTATCATTTGGCTTTCCCATCGGAGTTAGCCAAATTACATAATGTGTTCCATGTGTCAATACTTTGGAGATACCGTTATGATGAATCTCATATGTTGCCCGTACAAGATATATAAGTGCAATCAGACTTAACTTTTGATGAAGAGCCAAAAGCTATTCTAGATTGTGAAGTAAAACAATTGCGGAACAAACAAGTCCTTTTAGTAAAGGTGCTTTGGCAACACAGCGGTATGGAGGAAGCAACTTGGGAACCAGAATAGACAATGAGGGCACAGTATCCACAACTCTTTAATTCAGGTATAATTTTGATGATGAAATTCCTTTAAGGGGGGAGAGTTGTAACACCCTAAATTATACCATAGTAGTTTATTACAGTTTAGTGGTATAATAAAAGTCAAAATTGTATTTTTCATAAATTTAAGTGCTAAGGGTAAAATGGTAATTTGGAAATTAAGGACTTAAGAGACATAAGTTAAGAAGATTATATATTCAAGTAGGAATAATGATTAGTTGATTTGTAAATGAAAGAAAGATGAAGGACTAAAATGAAAAAGGGGAAAAATGGGGGCAAATTACATTAAGAGAACAAATTGGCTTTTTGAGAAGATAATTCTCATTTTTGGCTAAGGAGGCTAGGGCATACGGTTGAGGAATAAGAAGCCAACTTTGGTTTGCTTGTTTTCCATTTGTTCAAGGATCTAGCCTGGTTCAAGTAAGAAGAAAAAAAGAAAAGGAAGAAAAGGAAGAAAAGGAAGCTAGGTGGAGATTTCAAGAAGATCAAGGTTAGGAAACTATCCTAACTCTTTCTTTGGTGATGTTTGTGTTAGGAAAACCCTAACTCATTATAAATGTGGTTTTGGTTAGTTTAAGTTAGTTTTGTGGTTTATTTTTGAATGGATTTTGTTTTGGAATGAAGTTTTCAGGTGAAAGAGGGTAAAAAGCCCTAATTTATGTACAAGCTCGATCTCGCTTCGCCTAGGCAAAGGTCGGTTCGCCTAGGCAAACCCGAAGCCCCAGTTTCTGCCTCGCCTAGGCAAACCTACAGTCTTATTTTTATTCTTGTCTTTTGTTAATTCTAAAAACCATCAATTGGATTAATGTAGGATCCTAACAAGTGAATGAAAGGGTTCGTATCTGTATATAAGTTATATATAAAATGTTCTGAATCGCGCCACCTCGGCGATCCTTTTTCTGGGTTGTCTTTGGTTTCTTGCCCTTATTTGCGTGTGTTATCCAAGTACAAGAATGTGAGTAAGAGAAAAATGAGATGTTAAACACATATAAATTGTATATGCCTTAGAACCGAGATAGTGAATGAATATAGACACCTCTTACATTAGTGCGATGACACTCTCTGTTAGTGCTTTGACACTCTCTTGTTTAAAGCTTCGTCACTTTCGATTAGTGCGGCAGCCAACTGCTGTCGATCTTTATAACACTCCTACATTACGCTATGACACCTCTATTACGTGGGTAAGCCGCGTGCGTGCTTCGGCATACATTCGATCTTGTACATGCCGGGTACCCATTATGTTGTGTCCCTCTCATTCATTAATTTCGGTCTATACAGACAAATATTTATATGATAAGAATCTGAATAATATGACATATGGAAATAATTATACGAAATCCTGAGTAATCAGTGCATGTAATTGTACCTCTGAGTACCTTACGTACCAGTTTTCTATTATGTACTCCTACGGGGAGATTGAGTATTCTAATATGCAAATTATGTTATATGTATACTGTAATTGTGGACCCCTACATGTGGTCATATATGTTATTTGTTTTCCCACTAAGCTATAAGCTTAACATGAGTGTTTCATCCGTGTAGGTGTCGAAGAGGTCATCAGAGACATCCCGCATTCGCCAAGGCCAACATATCATTAAGAGTCTTTCTAATGTAGGTCTTTGTTTTTATTTTTGTAATGTAAATGTAATAATTTTGTAATAGAGGAAATTGTGTAAGTACCAGTAAATGGGACTCGGGAATTTATGTACAAGAACTTTTAAATATCACTATGGTGGTAGTATTACAAGTTTTATCTGATATATGTATTTATATTTTGAAATGAGCCCACCAATATTAGAAAAATCAGCTTAAGAAGTCTCAGTCCCGTTTGGCGTCCCCTCATCTGCTTAGGAGGGGGATGGGGCGTTACATGAAAGCTAAGAAAGAAATTGAGAAGTCATCTCCTTTTGACACATAAACCGAATCATCAATGGGTGGGATGAGGTTTATAAAAGGATATGATGGTGTATGGGTTCGAAGGGTTGGTTCACAGACGAATGCAATTAATGAGGATGAGGATGGAGATACTTCAGCCCCAGATCAGTCTTTCCCTTTTGATATTCCTCATACTAAGGTCCCTCCAGATGTTGATGCGGGGGCATGCTTCTCCTCCCTCAATGATCGCATTGATGAGTTCAAACCCGTTTGACGGAAAAGTTTGATAAATTGGATGAGAGCTTTCACCAGTTTGAGGATCAAGTGGTTGGTGAACTATAGCAGATGTCGACCAGCCAGTGTGAAATGATGATCTTTTTTTGCTCTGTTTTCCCTCCACCTCCTCCTCAGCCATGATTCCATATTATTTATGGCTCTTAGATATTTTGTTGTTGATGGGGTAATTGCACATATTATGACATGTTGATTTTGTTATCAAATTGTATTGATTATTGAAACTTATATAACCTAATAGATGTTTAGGATACTTATATTGTGTGGGATTAACTTATTTAACCTAATAGGTTATTTTCGATACTTTTGGATACTTATGTGGTATTGTATTATCTGTGTTGGATACATATGTTGATTGAATATTTATTTTCATACAGATTTTGCAATATCTCTATTTATAAGAACATTTTAAGGCTTTAGTTCATATGTTATAAGTATTGAATTGAGGATCTATATAGTGTCAATCGGTTGGGTGATGCTTACCGAACCGATTGGTTGAAATAATGGCCAGAAGAGCACACTCATGGATTGAGTTGAGCTTCCCTCAGCGGTTGGCGAGGAAGTTTAGGCGAGACCTTTCCTCAGCGGGTTAACCGATGGAAGGCTTGATAAAAAAATCCCCCAATCGGTTGACTAAGGGAAAGCTTGGCCAAGAGTCTTCTCAACTGGTCAAGTTCACCATCCTCAACCGATCGAGGATGGTTATTCTATTTAGGCAGTTACTATTTTTCTTTTGTTGTGAAAATATGCAGAAAACAGAGATAATTTTTTTTTTTTTTTTATAAATGATAGATATTAGGGTTTCTTTAAGATTTAATGTGATGTCAGCCTGAGGATATTTTAGAGACAAAAAATTCAAAACACATGTGATGACTTTTTTTTTTTTTTTGAAATGAATCCATTATTTTTTGGTATAAAATCTCTTGTTTATTCTTTTTTAAATAAACCTAAATGGGCAACCTATAACATAAGATTCCCTAGAATACATTCTCCACTATAAAATTCTTCCCTTAAAACCATTCAATCCATATTGTAATTCTAGCTTTGGAGTTTTCTAATTCAAGGTATTCCATAGTAATTCGTAACAAACTCAAAGGCTATGTTTGGTTGTCATAAAATTTGAGGGAAAATATAAAAGAAAATAAAATAGAGAGAAAAAATAGAAGAAAAGTTTAAAAAAATTTAAAAAGAAGTTAAATCCAACATAACATTTTTACTTATTATTTCAAACTCATTTTATTTATTTTTTCGCATTAATATAAATCACAAATGATTCAATAATATGTACATTTATAAGTAATTTTATTTATATCTGATTTTTCTTTAATTTTTTTCATTTAGACAACCAAATATATAAAAAATAATTCCTTTTTTTTTTTTCATTTCTTTAATTTCTTTTTCCTTTAACATAACGTTTTTTCATTTATTTGATTGAAAGGAATTTCATTTAGACAACCAAATACTTTCCCAAAACCAAACACATCCTAAAGAAACAAGTAAAGAGGCTAACATTGCTATAAAAATATTTTGAATGTAAGTTTCATTTTATTAATGTTAGGCCTTGAAGCTTTTGGACAACAAATGACCAAGAATATCTCAATCCAACAATGTAAAGAAACTACCCTTGTAGGAATAAGGTGTAAAAATGCCCTTAGTGTTTGGTTATATGTCTAACTTGGTTCTTGATATTTTTCCGGGTCCACCACCATTGCTCTTAAAGTTTATTCTGTAACTCAAAAATGTCCCTACCGTCCACGACGTTAACACATGGACAAATAGAGCGTTAACTTTACTAATGTGTCACCCCACATGTGTTTTTAGCTTATGTGGCACCTTGCACACAATTCTTTAAACCCAAAGACAAAAATGCCCTCATCCCTACCAATCAACTCAGTCGCTCTTTTTTTTTTTTTTTAGTTTTTAATTACAATCATCATCTCCACGTCCTCACCTTGTTTTTAATTTTGGGTTGTTTCTTTTTCGAATAATTTCACAGATTCCAAATTTGTTTTTGCAAGTTTTGATGTTAAGGTTTGTTCAAGTTATGCATCGAGTTCCGATTCTTTGAGGATTTGTTAAGTTTTAGGGGTTTTTCAATTTTACAGGTTGTTTTCTTTTCCGAATCCTTTCATGGGTCTAAATTTGTTTTTACAAGTTCTGGTGTTCTAGGTTTGTTCAAGTTGTTGTCGAGGATTCAATTGTTGGATATTTTATTAGGTTTTAAGGTTTGAATTTATCTAATAAGTTGTTTTCTTTTTTCGAATCCTTTTCTAGGTCTGAAGTTGTTTTTGCAAGTTTGGTGTCTTGGGTTTGTTCAAGTTGTTTTCTAGGTCTGAAGTTGTTTTTGCAAGTTTGGTGTTTTGGGTTTGTTCAAGTTGTTGTCGAGGATTCAGCTGGTGGAGATTTTGTTGGGTTCTAAGGTTTGAATTTGTATGGAATTTGTTGGGTTTTTCTTCTAGTGTTTAGCAACTAGTACAAGTCTCTTTCTGGCTGGGCATTTTTCTTTTTGATTTTGTTTTCTGGGTGTATTGGGTTCTTGAGGTTTTCTGTGTTCTTGGATTTGTCTCCGAAAATGAGAAGCCCTAAACACAATAATGGCATGAGGGTGCCTTACAATTTCTGAAGCGATCAAATTACAGCTACAAAGCGAACTTCACGAAGCTTTGTTTGTTCTACGACCAACATGTTCACTCAACAAGCGCCCTCTCTCAAAAGCATCTACATTCTCATATATGTGATAATTGCAACTCAGAGTCGGTTTTAGTCCGATACGGATGATCGGTAGGGATGAGGACATTTTTGTCTTTAGGTTTAAAAAATCATGTGCAAAAGGACCACATAAGCTAAAAATACATGTGAAGGGTTCCACATCAGCAAAATTAACGTCGCATTTGTCCATGTGTTAACATCGTTGACAACATGGGCCTTTTTTTTAGCTACAAAATAAACTTTAAGGGCAATGATGGACCTAAAAAACATTAAAGGCCAAATTAGACATTTGGCCAAACACCCGGGCATTGGTATACCTTATCCCAATAACATAAAAGAGACCGTCAGTGACACTACCCTTTCATGAACTGAGCTTTTCAAAAATTGGAGAGTTACAAGCATATCACAAGAAGCACATTTCCAAGTTATATGTCAGAGTTCATCTAAGTTAATGATAGAGTCTCTACTCCAGTAAATCTGTGAAGGGCCTGATGATGGCTTTGTTTCAGAATCATCTTCTTCCGAGCAATGATCAGGTTCTTCCAAGGCCTTGTCCATGGCGTCTGCTAAATCCGCCTCCCGGAAACCCAGTTTGCAGGCTTTCTCGTAAGTCTCATAACCTGCTGCTCTTAGGCCTTCTGAGACCATCTTCCTTAACCGTCCCGAAATCCCATTTGAACTGATGGACTCTAGAAAAGCCTGAGACAAACCAGGCTGCCAGAAAACTACAATTGCACAGCTACGATCCACCATTCGAACATCAAATTCTCAGCGACGGGTAGGAGCCTGGAGCAACCGTTTCAGAGATCCAGCGGACATCTTGCCGCTGAGTCCCCAGATGTCAAATCTTCACTGCTCGCTTTTCTTGTGTGCGTCTGTCCAAACTCTAGGGTCCCGTCGGTTTTGTTCTTCATGGATAGAAGATGTTTGCACATAGCCTTCAGGGCGAAGCTAGATAGCACCATCAGATTGGATCATTTCGGCGTGATTTTCAGAATCGAGCAGAGATTTGCGAGCAGATGTGACACTCTTATTCTCAGCGTTCTGCGTGGATCTTGTCTTCATTCCAAAGCTGATAAACCACAAAGAAAGGAACATAGAGAGAAGTCAGATATGCTTAGCTGGGTTCTGCTGGGCATAAGAACAATTATTTTGAGATAGTATTGTTAAGGGTCAAGTCACCTATAATAAATTCACGCCGCATCTAATTCAAACTGGGTTGACAGCAGATTCACTGCTCTCTCTCTGATTTTCTTCCTTTCTCGTGCTTTCTATTTCCTCTATGGTCCCTTTCCCTTTCTCTTTCTAGAATTCTTCTTCTTCTCAAATTATTCTCTTATCAGTGGTATCAGAGCCAGACAGGTTCTAGGTGGAGGAAGCAGCAATGGACACTTGTAACAAAACTAATGCTGAATTCCGTGAGGAGGTTCATGAAGCCTTGTCTCGGCATGAATCCAATTTCGAACAGATCAACATAGCTACAGTCGATTATTGTGATATTCAATCCTTGAGAAGTCTCTCTGATCCACCCAATCACCCATTGAAGGTCAATTCCTTTGCACTAGGAGGGCTTCCTCCCCTAACACTGAGGCCTTACCGTCAGCCACCCTCACCATCTCAAGCTACACTTTCCAAAATTTAATGGGGAGGAGCCAAGCGGTTGGATCTACAGGGCTCAACAATATTTTGAGTTTCAAAACATCAGTCCTGAACAACGTGTGCAACTGGCCTCCTTTCATCTAGAGGGTATTGCTTTACAATGGCATCGATGGTTCATGAAATTCCGCAGACCACAGAATTGGAATGAGTTCACCAGAGCAATCCTCCTTCGTTTTGGACCCAGCAGTTACATTATTGCTAAAGCACTCACTCGCCTTCAACAAACTTCTACAGTGGCAGCCTATCAAGAGGCCTTCGAAAAACTTTCTCACGGGTGTGTATTTGAGACATTTCTTGTTGGATTTGTTTCATTGCGAGGACCGAGGAATGGCGTTCGTTTAGATGTAAAAATTAAGCAACCTCAAACATTGGTCGATGCTACGGAGTTATTTGGTTCTTTGACGGGCTCCAACTACGAGAAAAGGCTATTTGTTCAGTCGCTTTCAATCCGATATGACACCAAAACAACCCGATTCAGCCCCAGTCTTGGGTCCCCACACCTATCGGCGCGGTAACTCTAATCGATCCAGCTTCGGCGACTCACGCAATCAGAGGCTAAGACAATCGAGAGAAAAGGATTATGCTATTATTGTGATGAAAAATTTTCCCACAGGCCATATTGTCCAACGGCCTCAATTATTCATGATAGGAGCTTCAATGACTCGGGCATGGACAAGGATGAACCAGAGAGATTGAACTCACGAGAGCCGAAAGCATGCGGGAATCTCTCTTTCCGCCCACGATTCTTGACTTACACTCTGACACTTCTGTCTTGACGATCGATGAGTACCTTCGTGACACCAATTTGCGAGAGCTGCGATACAACTTTTCAGTGGCCCGTCAAAGGATGAAATATCAAGCAGATAAAAAACATGCAAAGTCCTATCCGAATTTTATCCTTGCGGACAAGGATCTTTGAGGCGGCACATTCACGATGCAAATAATAAGACTAAGTCAAGTGAGACTTAGTCATCTCCATTATTGGAGAGTAGTTTTCTTGTTAGTGCTCTATTTTTTAGCAATTGTGGGTGGAAGGGTTTCTTAGTGGGTTAGTAGATGCTGGAGCGGGTTACTTGACAATTGACTATTATAAATAATGTCTCGCAGTTGAATAAAGGCATGCAGAAAAGTTCCATCCCACTAATTCTCTCTCTCTGATTTTCTTCCTTTCTCGTGCGTTCTATTTCCTCTACGGTCCCTTTCCCTTACTCTCTCTCTAGAATTCTTCTTCTCAAATTATTCTCTTATCTTTCTCGTGTCTTCTATTTCCTCTACGGTCCCTTTCCCTTTCTCTCTCTAGAATTCTTCTTCTTCTTAAATTATTCTCTTATCAGCTGATAAGAGAATAATTTGAAAAATGAAAAGGAAAAAGTTAATAGAAAAGATAAACATCTGAAAAGAATCGAGAAGAGAGAAGTAGTAGTGGGATGGAACTTTTACGCATGCCTTTATTCAATCATGGGATTACTATTTATAATAGTCTATTGTTGGGCAAGCGTCCGTTGCTCACTAACCCACACTAAAGAAACCCTTCCACCCCTGATTGCTAAAAATAGAGGCAACAAGAAAACTCTCTCGATGTGGAATGACTAAGTCATAAAAGCCGGCAGTCTTATTATTTGCAATCAGGCCGCCCCCTCGAATCCAGCAGCCATGAGGATAAAATTCGGATAGGACTTTGCCTTTGTTTTTATACGCCCAGTGGCTGTCTTTGACAGGCCAGAAAAGTTGTATCGCTGACTCATAAGAGTGGTATGAAGTGCCTCATCGGCTTGCGAAGACGGAAGACGAGTGTAAGTCGATGGCTAATGGCGGGAAAGATCTCCGGCATCTTTCTTGGCTCTCGGAGTTCAATCTCGGTTGGTTCATCCTTGTCCATGCACAGGTGAAGTCTTCTATCATGAATAATTGAGGCGTTGTACTAGATGGCCTGGAAGGTGCACTCATCACAATAGCATAATCCTTCTCGGCGTTCTCTAGCCTTGATTGGTGAGTCGTCGGGTGGTTGGATTAGAGTTGTGGCTGGGTGGGACCCGGTACTCTGTTTGAGTCGAGTTGCTCTTGGTCTTGCTCTTTGTGGATTGGCGACTCACGATCAAATAACGCCCCACGTAGGCCCGGTTTATTTCGGCCAACCGGTCGTGCGACTCAGATAGCATCGATGATGTTTGAGGTTGCTTAATTTTTATCTAAGCGAGCGTCATCTCGAATCACGCAATGGAAACAACCAACAAGAAATGTCTCAGGTAAGCCATCGATTCGGTGAAAGTTTTCGAAGGCGCGATGCGCCGCGTAAGTTTGTTGAAGCAGTGAGTGCTTTAGAAGGGTCATCGTGTCTGTTGGTCAACGAAGAGGGGATTCTGGTGAACTCATTCCAATTACGTAGTGCGGAATTTCATGAACGCCTCGATGCCATTGTAAATGACCTCTAGATGAAGGTACGTTGTTCGGGGTGATGTTTTGAAACTGAATGTATTTAATTACAATAGATCCAACCGCTTGGCTCCTCCCCATTAAATTTTGGAAAGTGTCGCTTGAGATGGTGAGAGTGTGTTGTGAGTGTTGGGCCTCTCGGTGTTAGGAAGGAAGCCCTCTCCGTGCAAAGGAATTGACCTCTGTCGGGAGTGATTGGGTGGATCGAGAGACTTTCAAGGATTGAATATCGAGTTAACACATTGTAGGGCTATGATGATACAATTCGAAGTGCCATGTCGAGACAAAGCCATGAACCTCCTCACGGGTCCAACATTAGTTTGTTACAAGTGTCCATTCTTGCTTCCTCACACAGAACTGCAATACGGCTCTGATGCCAACGATAAAGAATAATTTGAGAAGAAGAAGAATTCTAGAGAGAGAAAGGGAAAGGGACCATAGAGGAAATAGAACGCACGAGAAAGGAAGAAAATCAGAGAGAGAGAGAAGTAGTGGGATGGAACTTTTCTGCATGCCTTTATTCAATCATGAGATTACTATTTATAATAGTCTATTGTTGGGCAACTGCCCGTTACTCCACTAACCCACTAAGAAACCCTTCCACCCACAATTGCTAAAAAATAGAGCACTAACAAGAAAACTACTCTCTAGTAATGGAGATGACTAAGTCTCACTTGACTTAGTATTATTATTTGCATGTAACAAAGATCAGTAATTTTTGAGAAAGTATTGTTAAAGGGTCAAGTCACCTATAATAAATTCATGCCTCATCTAATTCAAACTTCAAGATTTGACATGGAAAATTCACAAGTTGATATATGTAAAAGATATTTGAATCAGTGACCATCCCTATTAAGTTGTTTTATATTCAATCAAGTAATTCAATTGAAGAAAATATTCAAAGACAAAGAGGGAAGTAAAAGAAGAATCATGTAATCATATATAGAATGTTATCATTTTCTTAATTTACTCTACTTTTTTATTTTAAGATAATGAAGTAATCTATCAAATAAAGTCAATGTTTTGTCATGAATACATAAGTAGATTTTCTTCTTATACATTTTAATATAATTTGGCCACTACTAAAATGTGGCGAATATAAAAGTTTTAAAATAATAGCTTATGCGAAGCAGCAAATTGATCATAAATATCGTTAATACACATATATTCAAGAATGATACAAATTTTAGCACGTTTAACTTTAGTATAATCAATGTTCATAATAGTGTCAACCCTTATAATTTTTTTTTATATATAAGTTGTATCTTCTAAATTCATGACATGATTTCCCCGCTCTCCCATTTAAAACCCATACTACAAATGTCAAAGTGGTCTAGCATGTAAGCCAAAAGTAACGTTTCTCAGCTTGTCTATATGGATTGCATGGATCACATGTTTCCTCATCATGGCTACCATGACATGTCCTCAATCAAATGAATATTTATGGAGATGCGCTAATGAACATATATATAGTATGTGTGTCGGTCTGTCTACATGTGATTGTTGTTAGATTGAGAAGCTTAGTAGAGAGAGACTGACGCCATTGAGAATTTCCATCAATGGGAGACAAAAGAGACAGATCTCTTTGTCGTGAAGCAGCTGCGGATAAATTGGTGACCTTTTTCAGAGGGCCAATATCCTTCATCAAATGGTTAACATCAAGTACATAGGGAAAAACCATGCGCAAGGAGCACGTGAACTCATCAATGTTAGGAGGAAGAGGAGCAAGGAATTTTGAATGAATAAAAGCAAAATCTGCAAAAAGAACACCCAACAGAAGTACAATAAACAAATAAAACAAAAAGGGAAACAAGTAGACAGATAAGCCATTCTGGAGTTCAAAATTTTCATTTAGATATACACCATTAAGGGAGTTGTGCGAGACAACGGGTTTCTGGGAAGCAGAAATCAAATCGATCACTTCTCGAAAGCCA
Organism: Tetrastigma voinierianum; assembly: GCA_016808115.1. Taxonomy (NCBI): domain Eukaryota; kingdom Viridiplantae; phylum Streptophyta; class Magnoliopsida; order Vitales; family Vitaceae; genus Tetrastigma; species Tetrastigma voinierianum. Next base: position 141,014 of record JAEQBH010003591.1, read on the forward strand.
CACACTTTCTTGCGTTGTTCCTCTTCAAGATCTTGGAGTTCCCTCTGTCAAATACAACCCCAATTATACTATTTACATGAAGTTAGACATCATCTATTATCACCAAAGATGGAATTTTGCTTGCTACCTTCAGAAGATCCTTGTCTTCTTCTGAACTTGTCAAAATAACTCGAACTGCCTGGGTTCCCCCACCCTTTGAAGGGATTAGTAAGGCGACTAGGTCATCAAACTCCGCCAACACCTGTAGCCAACCAGGAGAATCCAGCAAAACTACTAAGATTGTATCAATATCTTTGAAGGGTTAATTTCACTCACCTCCCTTCGGGCTTGGGCCAAATACACCTATGCTCCATCAGTTTAACCTTTCATCAAAACTTCCTTTACCCTTCTTACTGATTAATTTCATTCATATTCCATTTGACTCAAAGTAAGGATGTTTTGACAAAATTTCCAACCAATGAGAGCAAGCATTTAGTTGAAACTCTCAGAGACGAAAGTGAAATTAACTCTATATTTGAATCGTGGAGATTCCAAACCTTAGGATGGGTTTGTGACTTTTCAACTCACAATTGGTTTCCATTCAACTCTTGGTCCCTATAGTGATTTATGTTGCCTGGGTTTCCTGAGTCTTATAAGGATTAACTTGGGCAATTGTTGTGAATATTGGCCTGGTGATCGGATTTGATATAATGGAACAGGTAGAAAGACAGTTTCAACTATAGTTTGTTGCGAGCAATATCTACGTGCCTAACGTAGATGCTTTCAATTGAGGAATCAAAGGCATTTTTCAATATGAATCCACAAAAAAAAAAAAAAAACACACACACACACACACACAAGAACAGAGCTCCAATTAATTAAAAAAACACCAAGACAGATTGTTTGCATCACTTCCAAAAAAGGATCTGATTCTTGAGCAGTTCAACCTACCTCTAGGACAAGCTGCACTTGATGTTCACTAGAAACATCTAAATTGATGCTTGGTCTCGATCCATACTGTTCGCTACCCAAGATCAATTTTCTCATGAACTTCGATAGAACGTCTGTAAATAATAAACAGATTATTCCAATGAAAATGACATTTTCGGATTGGAATTACAAGACTGTGGCCAACATTTTCTGAACTCTCTGTTCTTGCTCGGTCTTCACATGGCTTTTCTGCTTAACCTGTGATTTAACTCTTCCATAAAACAGTATCAGCAACTGAAGGGTAGAAGATGACGCCTTCAAATTATTATCGGGTATTGGATTCCCTGTCAGGTGTTACTTGCCCACTCTGCACCTGGATAAGTATGATATGCCTGTCACAAGGAAAGAATCTCAATTTGCATATAGATCCCTACAATAACAGGATAGTTGATCATACCTGAGCAGCATACAATTTATTGTCTACAGTTGTAAAATTTTATGTTAAAAAACTAAAAAGATATTAAATATATTATATTTTATTTGATATAATCATAAAAGAATTTAATCATCTTCCTTTTGGAAATGGAGGATTCGGTAAATACTATTGATTGAGCCTCAAGGGGTCCTTTCTAAGGGAATTTTTTCCCTCGCTGATGCATGATTAGTAAATCATTCATTGTTGTTTATAGTTTTAATCAAATCTAGTACACTATGGAATGATATCTCAACCTTTTTTATATACTTTTACTTTTTTATAAGTAAAAGCAAATGTATTAAAAAGGTGCTAAAGTAGCAACAATTGTTGAAGAATTTAGAAATATGATTCAGACTGTAATTCCATCAATGATTCATCATAATGCAAACATTGGAACTAAACCTCCCGAGCTATGGATGTCAAATATAGATGCTTGATACACGAAACCGTATGACGGCAATCCTTATATTTAACTCCATTCTGGGGGGAACAAATGGAAAGTTGTATCTGCACCAAGAATACAAAATTACTGTCACAAATCAATGCTTGCACATGCAAAATTAGAAATAAAACGTGATGAGGAACTTAGAAAAAATAAATTTTTATTAGAACAAAAAGGACCAGTTTTTACTACACTAATAATAAAAGAGAGAGAGAGAGAGAGAGGCGCAAGGGGGCGAAGTATATGTGATCACAATTCAATCAGGAAATAAATTACTTGCGTAGTTACTAGTATTATGACTCAAAATGATGGAAGGGGCCCACAACTTAACAGTGTCCAGAAAACGTTTTTTAACAAATTTTAAGATAGAAATTAATTTGTCTCCATAATTCCTTATTGATTATTTATTTATTTTTTGATCGGTAAAGAGCAAAATATATTGATAAAAAGTGTATACAAGGAGGTACAAGAAAGGGCCTCTAGAGCCAAACAGAAGGCTAAGGGGAAAAGCAAACAAACCAAAATTCCCAATAAGCCAAACAACCCTATTGGATTAGAATATTTACTTTATTCAAAATTTCAATAATTTATCTTCTCTATCAGATAATTTTTTTTTTTTTGTTAAGTAAGAGAATGTATTAAATAGCACAAAAAGAGTATACAGATCATATATAATGAGCACTAAGAGGCTAAAAAGAAAAGGGAGAAAAAAAAAAAGTATTCCCTCTCTCAACAAAAATCCAACCAATCTAGAAAATCAGCCAAAGGCATAGAGCCCCCACCAATAAACACCTTAACCCAAAACCTATCAAAATAATAATAATAATAATAATAATAAACACCTTAACCCAGAGAGGCCAATGTTAAGAATTTTTTTTTTTTTTTGAGTTTTTGGTCCTAACCTTCTGCCCCTTCAAAGCATCTTTTCATTTCCTTCCCTCCAAACAGTCCCAAAAAAATACATATGGAATGACTCTCCAAACCTTCATGCACCTTCTACCCAGAAAAGAGTGGTGTTAGCCTAGGAGAGTCTCCCCATTCAATGTAGAGATAATACACCGAATACTGAGAGTAGAAAACACCAACTTGCATAATATCATAATGAAATAAAAATGTGATCAATGGTTTATGACTCCTCTTTGAACAAGACAGACTTGTTGCCCACTATCCAACATCTTCTTTGGAGCAAATCTAAGGTCAATGCCTTATCCCAATAAGTCTCTCAAGAAACAGCTCATCTTATAAGGAATCTAAGAATTCCAAATAATCACTAATGAGAGGATGACACAATCAAGCCAAGAAAATAGAACCCCTTTAGAGAGAACCTCCCTTTGATAACACTCTTCCACACTACTTTGTCTTCCTCCTACCCTCTTTACTGATTAATCTTGGAGTTCGCAAAGGAATCACTCCATGATAAGCAACTCTTGATTAAGGGTTTTTTTGGATTAAAGGTCAAAATGTAATTAAAGTAGATCCCATTTCCAAGTAACTTTCACTAATTATTTCCAAAATCTCAACAGAAACCAAAGACTATTTTTTTTAACACGAAAATCAGCAAGATATATTAGTAGAAAAAAGAGAGAAGCCTAAAGGCAACCCAAAGCATACAGGGAGTATACAATAGACACCAAAAGGCCTATACAAAAACAGCAAGGAAAAGGTTCAACTTACCAGCCCCTATCCAGAACCCAAGCTAAACAAAAAGTCATGTACAAGTAGAGGCTCAAAAGCTATAAAGTCGGCCTGACTAGAACGGATGGAAGAGGAGCTTTTCATCCTTTGAGCTAAGGTGCTTCAGATAGTCATGTTTCTCTCTTTCCACACCGTCCAAAAAAGGCAAATAGGAGCTTCCATCCAGATCTTCTTTAGGTTTTCCTAACAAAGAATCCTTGCCAACCAAGATTAGTCTCTCTAACTGAACAAGGGAGAACCCAAGCAAAACCAAAAAGAGCGAAAAGAAGAGCCCACAAATCCTAATTTATTGTGGACTAAACCTTTTTTTTTTAAAAGGAAAAGGAACGATATGACACCCAAAAAAAAGTTTCATATCATGTTATTAAAAATTGCTTACAATAACATTACTTAACCTATCAAAAGTGGACAATAAACATTAAATTGGTTACAGCATATCGGCAAGTTGTGGCCTTTCTAGAGGACGAGAGGAAGGCTCTTGAAGCTGTAGCGGGTGAAAGGGCTAACCAAGTATGCACGGGCAAGCAAATGATCGAGGCATTGGAAGCAGCAGTAGAGCACTAGTCCTCTAGTAGCTTAGCTTAACCTCAATTGATGGTTGGGCTTACCGACAAAAGATTAGAGGCAGGTATTTTAACCCTTCTACAAAGATAAAGACCACAAAGGAGAGAAAAGGTGGGGAGAGAAGGAAGCCTTGTACATATTTGATAGAGAGCTCAAGAAACTAGAAGTGCATACACTCGTGGATTGTAAGGGATATTAGAAAGCATGAAAGGTTTTAGAATGGAAGAATGGAAACTCTCTTCAATTAGCAAATGAAGCTCTGAATCGTTCCTTGGAATGTTAAGGGTTGGACTTATGACAGCAGTAAGAATGAGAAATTTCCAATAATTAATTTCATATTTCATAAATTTGGGTTCCTGAAATTTGTAATTTTTTTATTACTGATTTCTCCTGCATATTACACAAATTTGGTTTTAAGCCCAAAAGGAAAAAAAATACACCAGAACTAACATGAATAACTGTGGTTTTTAGAAAATATCAGAGCAACATTAGCAACACTCAATGAACATTAACAACTACATTTTAAGAAAAACTAAACCCCACACACACACACACAAAAAGAAAAAAAATTACCACTGGTATTGGACAAATTTTGGCAGCTGAATATTTTGCATTTTTGTTTTCTTTTCTTTGTTGCCTTGCAGCCTTTTCATTGTGTGCCTAATCCAATTTATATTTTTCTTAATCTACATAAAAATAAATAAAAATCTTCTTAAAAACAAGAAGATAAAAATAATGTAAAATCACAATAAGGTGATGACCACTCTGAAATATATAACAACAAGAAATATAAATAAAGCAAAAACAGTAGAAAGCCAGTAGACAATGTATATCAAGCTGACTAGCCATTAACACTCCTGATCTAGGCTATTCCTCACCAGGACGGTTTCAAGTCTGACCTTAAGGCCCTGAACAACCAATGCCCATACACTAATACAATGTAAAACTACTGATAAACCCAGCATATATTATACATCGTTTCGATAAGTCAACCTAAAATCTTAAACTTATGAGGAACAGGCAACCTTATGCATTAAGATAATTAAAAGCTAACGAAAGATTCAACATTGCCCCAAACGCATGAGTAGGGTACGACATTGGAAGTCAAATGAGGCAACAACATATCATGTTAAACTTCCAAATTAACCTGAAAATTTTTAACTCGCATAGAATGGACTAAAATAAAAATGTATGTATAGCCAACCGACAAAGCACAGAATGATTCAAGAGATTGAACATAACATGTTAAACTTCCACATCAACAGAAAAGCTTGAACTTGCACAGAATGAACCAAGAATGTATATCAAACCGACTAACACCAACAGAAAAAAAAAAAGAGAACAGTATTGAAGTTTGATGAACTCACGGATAGGCAACGACCTTGGAAGGCCTAACGGAGAAGGGGCAAACGGCGAATTGAAAGACCTGGAATTCGTCGGCGGCGAACCTGGCCTTGGAGTAGGCGGTTTGGGGCGTGTCGAAGGGGAAAACGCGGTGCCAAGGAGCGGAGACGGAGCCGGTTCTCTGGAGAGATACGGCAATGAAATCGGATTGGGATATTTGGGGCTTGAGAGATTCTAGGGTTTGGGAGAGGTTGGATTTGGTCACTTGTTTTACTCTCCATTCCCGCTTCGTGCATAGCCATCGTCTCTGCAACACCATTTGAAGGTGCTTCAGAGTGAGCCCTGCCTGCTGTACCATTTTACCTTTATTTTTTAAAATAAATAAATAAATAGAAATAGAAATAAAAACAAAAAAACAAAAAAACAAAAATTATAATATCATTAACGTGTTTATAAATAATTTACTATGTACTATTTCTATCAATTTTATTTTTTCTTTTTCAATAAAATAACTATTCCATAAAAATTATAATATCATTAACTTGTTTTTTCATATTTTTATCGTCGTTTTATCCAATATTTATGTTGTGTTTTCTTAATACGACGGTTTAGTTTTCATCGATTAATTGACGTTACAGAAATAGAGTTATACGTATTATAGTTATCATATAATTTTGAAATGTATAGGCTTTAAGTTGATTCATTATGTTATTAACATGAGTTTTTGATGAATTTGATTCTATATTTTTATTGAATATATTGTTAATTTGAATCAATAAAATTACTCTCCTTTCAAAAAATAATTTATGATGTAAGCACACTTTTAACATTTTCAAGAGTTTTGTGGGTTTTTAATAAAAAATCCTTCTTTAAAGTATCACTTAGGTACTACTTTTTTTACTTAATGCTCGATATAACTTTTGTTCTTAATAGTGTTTAATATGATTAATCATTTAGTCATTTGTTTTATAAAAAAAATCAGTAGTTTGTTTTAAAAAAATAAATAAATCTTGTAATTTTTATCCAAATTTTGAAACAATAAATTTTTAAATAAAATTTAAGAATATACATGCTTTTATATAGTGGCATGAAACAAAAGTTTCAATTGAATCATAAAGAATATGATTTACTTATGTTAGAATTTTTTTTTTTAATGGAAAAAACTTTAAGAAAAAACCAAAGATTTTGGTTTTTTCTATTCAACAGAAAATTTCAAAATTCAATAATAAATCATAAAAATTTTTAAAAAACAAACAAACTGAAATGCTTAAAGCATATTGTTATCAGCAAAAAATAAAAAAAAACAAACGCAACCTTAGTATTGACGCATTGCCCAATGCATTTGGACGATCCCCAAGTACGTTAACATGAAGGTTTTCTCTTGAATATAACACACGATAATGTAACTTCATTTCACATGTTATCATATACAATTTTAGGAACTTATGCAATTTGGGACTCTATTATTAGTTGTATATATTATCTTACCATGTATAAATGCTAAATATTAAGAATCTGTTAGTTACCATGTATAGATGCTTACCATGTATAGATGCTAAAGACTAGATAATTTGGGAGACTATATGTATGGTAGAGATTGACGGAATCAAATGAGGAACTTTTCCAAAATATCTCTTCGTATTTTTCTGTTATCTAGTATTTTGACATGGTATCAGAGCCCAGGTTTTTTATTTCTGGTATGTTTGAAAAAAAAATTTTCTCTTGGCTTTATGGGTTTCTCTTGTTCGGCACACTCTGGGTTCCATCTTGGTGAACTCGACGTGAATTTCTGTGGTGTTCTCTTGTTCTTAGCGTCATCTGCGGGAGTTCAGTTCTTGCTCTTATTTCCATTGCCTTTTTCGGTTGTGGCTTTCGGAAATTTATAATTTTCGACGTTCCTGGTTTATGTCTTTTCTAATTTTCGGTGCAATAAATTGTTTTTCTGGTGGGTGTTTGTTTGTGTGTTTTTTCTCGCGATTACCAAGCTACAATTGTGCAGTGGGATATTCTTTGTCTCTTGGTAAGCATCATGTCATCGGATAAGTTGGAATTATTCCTATTGGTTTTTTTCTTGGTAAAAATTATTAAACAGGAGTTCTAATTTAAATTATTTGTCAAAGGAAAAGAATTATGGGGTCATATTGATGGGAGTGTTCCCGCACCTCAAGGTGTCGAGGCTTTGTCTAAGTGGGAAATTCATGATGCTTGAGTTATGACTTGGCTCCTTAGCTCGATTGAGTCTCACCTTGTTATCAATTTGAGGCCTTATAAAACTGCTGCTGCTATGTGGACTTATCTTAACATAGTTTACAATTAAGACAACTTTGCTAAACGATTTCATTTGGAGTATGAGATGGCTAATTTCACATAAGGCAGTCTCTCTATTGAGGAATATTTTATGGTTTCAAGCTCTTTGGCGACTATTCTTTATGCCTTGAGAAATATACCCTATCGGTTCGGACTTGTTTAGGGTATATTAAAAACTAAATGGAATTTTTCGAAATAAAATGATGAAACAGGAATTAATAAGAGCAAAGGGTAAGTCAGCAATTTTACCACTTGAGGACCTAGTGGTCATAAATGGGAAAGACAAAGTAAATTGGTCATTTCTGGTTAGGACCTAAGGGTAATAATCTCATAAGATTATATGCCAAAATAGAAATTGAATAAGTTAGATTGAGAATAATAATGAGTTAAAGGACCTAAATACAAAAATGAGAAAAAGAAGTTAAAAATGCAAAGGCCAATGGCCTTAACTCAAAAAGATGGATAAGGTTAATTGGTCTCTCATTTTTTGAGAGATCAAAAATGTAAAAGAAGGATCCAATAGTCATAAAGTTAAAAGTTGATAGGCTAAATTAGAATATAGGATGAGTGTGATGCAAATAGAAAGAGAATGAAAGAATTTAAATAGCAAAAATGAAACTAAAGCGAAAAATTGGCTTTCAAACGTGGCCTTAAAGTGGATAAGATGAGACCAAATTGGTATAGTAGAGGAGAATTTTTCTCACTTTGAAAAAGGGAGTGAGGGCTCCTACGTAAGAGAAGAGAAGAGAAGAGAGAAGAGAAGAAGAAGAAGAAAGAAGAAAGAAGTGTTTGCAAGAGATATAAGGTATGAAACTTTGTATAGTTTTGTATGGATACATGTTTGTGGGTTGTGGGTTGTAAGAAACCTAACCCTAGAATGAATTTTTGTATGGATTCTAACATTAAGTATGGAAATTATGAAATTTTGTATGGGATTATGTGTATTTGGACCATGGTAGAGATTTCTATGGTTTTCAAACCTAGGGTTTTTGTTAAGTTTCATCAAAACACTAAAATTATTGAAGGTAAGGTTGAGTAGAAAGCGCCCAGAGTAGTGCAAAGAAAGGAGAATGTGGAATCCTACTTTGAGTTGAATTCATGGTTTAAGTTCAAGTAATGGAGTTGGGGTTAGAATGAGCCACCCCAACAATCCTTGTGTTTGGTTTATGTATGAGTTATTACCCATATTAGAGTTGCTTTGAGAGTAATTCATGAAAGGTTTTTGAAGAAAGATATGTATTGAAAGATGATTTGAGTATAATTGAGGTTACAAGATGAATATAGAGTAGTTTTGAAGTGTATATTGATTATTGAGTTGATTTGGGTAGCAAAATATGGAAAAATTAGAGAAAAACCACCGTCGAGGAAATTTCGGGTGGTACCGGTACCAAGCAGTGGTACCGGTACCCAGTGTGTTATATCATTGTGATGCAGAATGCCGTCTGGGAGTACCAATGCTCTATTTTGAACAATTTTCGTATTTTGGCCATAACTTGGTCATTTATGATCCGATTTGAGTGATTCAAGTTGTTAATTAAACTAGACTTCAAGGAGAATCAAACATCCTGAAATAGGCACCTTCAAATTCTGACTCTAAGTGGCCTAGAAATTCACTCAAAGTGGGGCTATGTTCAAGCCAATTTCTGGTTCAGTTTTGATCATAGAGTAGTCATGGTTGTTTAGGACATAACTTGAGTATCGATGCTCCGATTTGGGTGATTCCAGTTGGAGAAGTACCCTTAGCACCTTAGCTTCAAAGGAGTACAAAGAACCAGTGTCAAATGTGAAGTTAAGATCCCCGAAAATGACAAAAGATAGTGGTTGTTGCTGCTGATGCAGGTGCTGCAAGTAGCTGATTTTTGTCACGGCTTGCAACTTGCATAACTCTTTCGTTAGGACTCCATTATGGGTATTCTTGGACTCAATGGAAAGCTCATTGAGTCTAGAATCTAATCATATGCTATTTAATGGCATTTGGTGCCCACATCTTGTCTGAAAATTGAATTATTGTACCAAGTGTACTAATCGCTTCGTGAAAGTTAATTGGAATACATGGTAAGAAAGGATGTAGATATGAACAAGAAATGCAATATGTATAGATGTGTTCATGAAACATGAATACGATATGAAAAACGAAAACGAACTGAAACATGAACATGAACATGAAAGACAATATGTCATGAACACATAATGTGATTAAGTTATATATGATTATTATCACATATAACCAGAAAAAGATAACAAATGATAGGAAATACATGAATGAACAAGTGATAGCCAATTAAGAAGGCTATGAATAGATAAAGACTTAGTAGATCTACATAAATGATAGGAAGACAGAATGTGATTATGATCGGTTATGAGTTCTATTTGTGAAATATATATGTGTATATATATATATATATCGATTTGAATTATTGTTATTCGAAATGTTTGTTCTTTGTTCCCTATTTGTTCTCAGTTTGTTCTCTATTTGTGAAATATACATATATATCGATTTGAATTATTAGTATTTGAAATGCTTGTCAAATATATGCATGTATGCGTGTATTTGAACTATAAGTGAATTTATTGCATAAAAGTAAATTGATTTGAAGTGTAATATTGAATGACCCGACATGTGGGATTCACCCAGTGGTCGTCGTGAAGATGCCAAATGGTGTTGGATGTGGAATCACATTGCTCTTGAATGACAAAACAAGACATGATTCGCAATTGAATGTCGTGAATGTCGACTTCTATAGCCATATGTGAGATGGTAATATTGAATGTGAAACCATTGCTCTTGAATGACAAACAAGGCGGGTTCCACCAAGCGAGGCTATCGTGAATGTAATGGAAACCTTAGCCATATGTGAGATGGTAATATTGAATGTGAAATTACATTGCTACTGAATGACAAACATGACAGGATTCACCAACTGAATCTGTCATGAATGTTGACTTCTATAATCATATGTGAGATTGCAATATTAAATGTGAGATCACATTGCTACTGAATGACAAACAGGACAGGATTCACCAACTGAATATGTCATGAATGTTGACTTCTATAGTCATATGTGAGATTACAATATTGAATATGAGATCACATTGCTCTTGACAACAAACATGGCCAGTTACCGGCGAATGCATCGTGAATATTGACTCTATAAGCCATATGTGAAATCACAAACAGCGAAAAATGATATAAAAAATGTATTTGTATAAGTATTTTATCACATTATGCGAACATTGTAATAAGACATTATTTTGTAAATGCGTTTTGTTAAAATGTAAATGTTAATGAGCTTTGCAAAATGGAAACCTTCGCATAATTAAAAAGTCTAAATGGAATAACACAAACAAAATGTTTTGAGAAGATAATTGAAAATATGGGAATGCTAGGGCTCGGCTTGGATCCATGTAGAGGTCAGTCGGGGATTCGGGTCGCGACACTTTTGAAAACAAAAATTTAATAAAACGATAACTAAAAGAATTAAACGGGCGTCCCCGGATCATGAAATGTAATTGCTAAAGGGATTTGATTAATGGCTTCGGTTGTGATAATGATATGGAACCTAAAAAGGATAAAAACCTACATGTGTAATATGATATGAGTTAGAAGTCACATAAGAATAGGCTTCGTGATATGCATAAGAAAAAGTAAATGTAAAGAACGGTGACCGGCGATTATTGTGTGGTCGTTCTTTGTTTATATGTTCCCACTAAGCGTAAAAACAGCACGGGTGTTCAATCGGTGTAGATGCGAAGATGAGATAAAGGACGGGACATTCCACACGGCCCGATGCGGAGTACATCTCGAGATGGTGCTTACCGAAGCCTTGTTTTCGCGATCTCTATGTTTGTATTAGATATGTACATGTATAAGTATTTGTATAAGTAAATGGGACTTAATATATGTGTATAGATTTTGATGGACACCACTCCGGTGGTAGTTCTTTTGTGTATGTAAATGATTTTTGTTATTACAGAAATTGTTTGTATCTGCGGTACAAGTTCGACTTTGAAAAAAAAAAAAAAAAAAAAACAAGTAAAGAGTCAGTAATAGTCTCTCGCCTTTGAACTCGGTTGGTTGCCATTCGGGTCGGATAGGGAATGCAGGTGTGCGATTACGACATTGTTTTATGCTAATGTTCCCCCCTTCATGACTCTCTCGCTGTAGAAGTGCATGCCACCAGCAAGCAAGATCAATTCTTGATGAAGTTACGACTCGACTTTGAAATTACACGTTCTAATATGATGAACCGTCATCCTGTCCCATCTCTGGATGCTTGTTTGAGTGAACTTCTTTATGAGGAACAGCGTATCATTACTCAGGCTGTCATGGAACATCGGGCTACTGTTAGTGCACTTGTTTTTACGTAGTATGCAGCCTGAGGAAGTATTGACGGGTAGAGACGCATGCGTGTTGTCTAGTGCTGGCACCCCAGTTGTAAAGCTTTTGGCCATATTGCTTAGGATTGTCCCAAGAAATTATGTAACTCTTATAGAAACGGGTCCTTATCATCTTTACTTATCATTAGCCACTGAAGAAAGACGGTACTACTTATCATGCCTCCACGCTACCTCTGAATTACTGTTTGCATTGCTGTTGCCCGCGGTTGTTCCCTGCTTCCTGCTCCTACGGCTTTACTTGGCTCAAGAGCACACTCGCTCTGAAATGGTACAACAGGATGATCCTTTATGCTTTTCTTGGCACGAGCTCTTAGGTAATCATAAAGTTTATTCTAAGCCATGGTATTTTGACTCCGGAGCCTCTAACCATATTACTAATATTGTTGTTCCTCTTTCCAATATCAGAAATTATGATGGAAATCTGAAAATTAACACCGCTGATGGCAGCTCTTTGCTTATCAGTGTTGTTGGTGATCTTTCCTCTTCTTTAACTGATGTTTTTGTGTCTCCTGACCTCTCCACAAATCTTATTTCTGTTGGTCAATTGGTTGATAACAATTGTAATGTCCATTTCTCCCGTTTTGGTTGTGTTATGTAGGATCAAGTGTTAGGGCAAATGATCGCGAAAGGGCCTAAAGTGGGACGACTCTTTCCTCTTCATGTTTCTCCTTCCACTTTTATTCATAGTTTTCCTTTACTTTCATTTGCATGTAATGTTGTTGGTTACGGCAATAAGATGTGGCATAGGCGTCTGAGCCACCCAAACTTCTGATAATCCCTTCGTACTTTGTTTAGTGGATTATTGGGAAATAAGCATGTTCTTCTATTGATCTTTTTTTTTTTTTTATTGTACATCATACAAACTTGGCAAAGTAAATTCTACCTTTCCTCATCATGCATCTCGTGCCTCACAATGTTTTGAGCTTATTCATAGTGATGTTTGGGGGATTGCACCTGTTGTTTCTCATGCGCATTACAAGTACTTTGTTACTTTCATTGATGACTTTAGTCACTTTACTTGGGTTTACTTCCTCCAGGCTAAGGGTGAAGTTTTTTCAGTTTTTCAGCGCTTTCTTGCACTCCTTGAGACTCAATTCTCTGCTAGCATCAAGGTCTTGCTTGCGTTTCCCCGGTGGCGGCGGGCTATGTCTAATGAGTTTCAGGTTTTTCTTCAAAGCAAAGGGATCATCTCTCAGCATTCTTGTCCTTCGACATCACAACAAAACAGTGTTGCTGAGAGGAAAAATCGTCACCTTCTTGATGTCGTAAGAACTCTTTTTTTAGCAGATAATTTGCTCTGCCGTTTTTGGTGTGTGAAGCTCTTTCCTGCGAAGTTCATTTTGATCAATAAAGCACCCACAAATGCGACCTTTATATTCCTAATCTTCATACATTTGGTTGTGTTTGTTTGTGCATCTCCACTCCTCGTGAGCGAATAAACTTACTTTGCTCGATACGGTAAGTGTGTTTTTCTTGGTTATCTTTTATCCCTACGCAAGGGGTTATGTTTATTCACGATCCCATTGCTTCGTATATGGGTTTCCGAATGTGATATTATTTGAAAATAAATATTTCTTTCCATCTCTGTTCATGTAATACGCATCTTGTATCTCTTACGTACATTTTTACGAATTTCCAACAATTGTGGAACGGTTCGACACGGTTTTGTGTATGAGGCGTAGTTAACATGGAGTGCGGTTCCCTTCGCTTTGTGCCTCCTTAGATCTTGACTTGGCTCCTGATCCACCCTTGCTTCCACCACTCTTAAGTCGGTCCTACTTGTCCTTCTCGACCCCACAATTAGTATGGTTTCTTCCTCCTGTCTCTTTGTCGCTACTTTATCCCTTTATTTCCATTCCTCTTGCTATAGCGGGCCATGGAACATGAGTGTTGGCAAATTGCAATGCAAGCAGAACTTCAAGCACTTGAGTAGAATCACACTTGGGATATTGCTCCTTGTCCTCCTACAGTTAAACCTATTGGGAGTAAATGAGTTTTTTCTATAAAACTTCGTTTTGATGGCTCTTTGGATCAGTTCCTGGCTTCATGTAGCTAAGGTAACAAGTAGGAATATGGGGTTGATTATGAGGAGACCATTTTTGTGCCAAAATGACCACGACTCGAACCATCTTAGCTATTGCTGCTTCACAGTCATGGCGACTACATCAAATGGATGTGAAGAATGCATTTCTTCATGGTGATCTCCAGGAGGAGATTTACATGAAGCTTCCTACAGTATGACTACTTGCTTCTCCTCATGATGTTTTGTAGCTATTCTCTGTATGGGCTCAAAAGCCCAGCGCAGTGCTTGGTTTGAGAAGTTTCCTTGAGTTTTACCCTGAGAGTCAATATGATTCTTCTCTTCCTTCACACATTTTACATCGGGTATAGTTATTCTCTTGGTTTATGTGGATGATATTATGTTATTGGCAGCCGGTGTGGTTTTGATTACTAAGCAGCAGTAGATTACATGCAACTTTCCATATGAAAGTTCTTGGCTAGCTCACATACTTCTTAGGATTGGAAGTTCATTATCAATCCCATGGCCTTTTCATGAACCATCATAAGTATATTCAAGATCTTATCACTTTGGTTGGTTTGGAGGGGACCTTCTTACGGTGATACTCCACATGGAGGTAAATGTCAAATACAGGAAAGATGAAAGGGACCTTCTGAATGAACCTACTCTCTATCGGCGCTTGGTTGGGAGTCTTATCTACTTGACCACTACTCGACTTGATATCTCCTATGATGTTCATCAGGTCAGTTAATTTATGTCTTCTCCTCGGCATCTCCATCTTGTTGCAGTTCGCCGCATCATTCGCTATCTTCGAGGATCACCTACTCGTGGGTTGTTTTTCCTACTGACACCTCTCTTCAATTTGTTTTCTATAGTGATGCTGATTGGGCTGGGTGTCCGACGTCGATATACTACGTGTATGTTTTTAGGTGATTCATTAATTTCCTGGAGATGTAAGAAGCAAGATCGTGTTTCTAAATCCTCTACTAAGGCTGAGTATCGTGCCATGTCTTGCTTGTTACGGAGATTGTATGGCTCATTAATGGTCTCCTTGAGGAGCTTGGGTTTCCTCAGACTACTTCTACTCCTCTTCATGCTAATACTAGTGCTATTCGGATTGCACCACCAATCCCGTTTTCCTTCAAGACACAAGCACATTGAAGTTGATTGTCATTCAGTGAGACACTTTGGAAAGTGGGTGATATCTCTTCCTCATATCTCGCCGATCTCTCCAAGTGGGCGATGTCTTCCTCTTCGACTCGATAGCGGCACCAATTTCTTGTTGGCAAATTGTTGCTGACTGACTTACTAGCATCAATTTGAGGGGGGATGTTATCATATACAATTTTAGGAGTTTATGCAATTTGGGACTCTATTATTAGCTTTATATATTATCTTACCATGTATAAATGCTCAAGATTAGGAATATGTTAGTTACCATGTATAGATGCTAAAGATTAGGAATCTGTTAGTTACCATGTATAGATGCTAAAGACTAGATAATTTGGGAGACTATATGTATGGCAGAGACTAATGGAATCAAGGAAGGAACTTTTCCAAAATCTCTCTTCGTATTTTTCTGTTATCTAGCATTTTGACATTACAGATTTAATTAAACATGAAATAATTATAAAGATTCTTTGTTTTACATCATATAAGACATTTTCTTTAATATTACACCAAGTATTTTTCTTTTAAAATGATTTCTTAACGAACATGATGACCTATTTCAAAATAAACCATTTTCTTCGCTCTTCCCATGTAAAAGACATCCCTCGACTTTTAAGGATTTTAAGGTTTTTAGGATGTCACAAGCTTTTCTTCCTTGTTTGAATGGGAACCACTTAAGGTATAAGAGAGGTGTAGACCCCAAATTTTGTTATTTATTTATTTATTTTTATTATTATTAATTTTTTATTTTAATTTATTATTATTATTATTATTCAAATCCCCGGTCTCTATAACATGAAATAAACTTCTCTTGTAATATCTACCATTTTAGTTTACTAAGTATATGTTTGTGATATTATGTATTTTTATGCACTTTTATGGGCTTGATTATAATGATGGACTTGATAATTGTAATATTTGAAACTTGATAATTGTGATATTTGTGTATATTGATATGAAAATTTCTTGATAATGAAATTTATATTATTTAAGCTTGAAGTTGGCATTATGGCTTTATTGTGTCTGAGTTAATTTTGAGATATTATGTAATTGTTGTTTTGCACGAAATCTAAATTTGGCAGGTCAATAAGTGGGTTAACGGGCTAAGCGACCACGTGAATAAAAGTCTAAATAGAAGGCTGAGATTCACATTTGTATAAGCCCATAAAAGAAGTCCAATGGTATTTCTGAAATTTTTAAATTTTTTGGAAGTCAAACGAAACTTTATCAGATGTGGCAAAAGTGGGGCAGTTATGTGTTAATGTAGAATTTTCTCGAGGAACAAGACTTCATAATGAAGACGTGGATGAGTTCTTAAGGAACAAGTTTTTTTAATGGAAAACATAAACCGTTACTTCAAAATGTGGAGAGAGTGGAGAAATGAAAACTTGGACAACAAGTCGTTTATGTCAATAAAAGGAGCAGAAGGAGAACATGGGGAAAAGACAATGAATCAATTAACGAATTAATCAATCAACAACTCAACAAATCAATCAATTCAATTTCAATTTTCTTCAGCAAATCTTAGCTTTTCAATAAGCTTTCAACAATTTTAGCATTATATTTCTTAACTTTATTCAAGTTTTGTCAATTTTTCAACACGATATTATTTTCATATTAAAATCCAATGCTTATTTAAGCAATTCCATCACTCTATTTACAAGTTTCAGTCAAGTCTGTTAATTTTCAACACCGTGTTATGTCATTCCTTTATAGGAAAATCTAATATTTTTCTTCAGTATTTAATTCCTACATTATTTTTCATTCGATGTTTTTTACTTTGATTATGGGGAACTATCAAAAGAACCAGGGAGTTTACATAGCCAAATTAAAAGTTTGATCTTACGCTTATATTTGAAAACACTTTAATTTCATGGGACACCTGCACACTTATATTTTGTATGTTGTGTGAGATTCAAAATACGCTCTGACAATTGTAATCTTGAGTTTTAATAATTAGATTGAAGTATTTTGGATTTGTCAAATATTAAATTAGAAGTTTTTTTAGATGTGATTTAGTCTTTAATAAACCAAATTTGTCTGAAAAATAAAATTTTATAATACTTGAATTTACTCTAAGTTGTCAAATCTTAGAACTTTTGGAATTGTTGATTCACATAATTTTTATTTAATTTAGTATGATTAAATAGTATAATTTTATTTTGAATTAGGTTTAAATTATTAAATATTTAAATTGAGTTTGTTAATTTTAAATATTTAAATTTAAATTGTTAATTTTGAATTGTTAGTGAAATTTATAAATTGGGTTCATATATTGATTAGTAATTTGGAGTTGTGGACATATATTAAATGAGACTTATTAATTGGTATGAAATATGTATTGGTGGAATTTATCAAATTAAATATATATATTAATCATTAATTTAGGATTATGGAACTTATTTATTAATTTTAGCTTATTAGCATGAATGAAATTAATTGGATAAGTTTATATGTTGCTTTTAGGCTTATTATTATTAGACTTAATATTTATTTTGGCTTAATTAATTTTTTTCCTATTTTACTACCCTTTTTCTTTTTGACTTATTTTGTTTTACATGTGGAATTCCTACTACTTTTATTGATAGAGTACGGATTCACGACACATGGAAGACCGGATTTCAAAAAAGACTCAGGAATACTATAAATTACAAGTATGACCTTACCTTTTGAGTATATTTTTCCTCTCTTATTGATGTCTAATTTTATTTTTATATATATTATTGTAAATTCATTTTATATTAGTTGATTATATGTAAAATTGAACATGCAGTTTTATAATTCACGTGTTCATAAAAAAAATAATTTAATAATTTAAAACAAGTTCATAATATGTTTTTTTAACTAATAAACATTTTTCTCTAATAAAAGAAAGATAGAAAGATGATTTTTTTTTATAAAGAATCTGAAAATTGTTTTAAGAAAAATTTTAAATTTTGTTTTTAATCGAAGTCCTTCATTTTGTTTTCAAATAAGATTGTCCATTTTTTGAAATAAAATAACTTTTAAAACATTTTTAAATAAAATTAATAAAACAAATATTTAAAAAATAAATAAAGTTATAAGTTTAATTTCCTTTCTAAATTAGTTAAATAATTTTTTTTGATAAAGTTGAATTATAAGTTTCATTTTTTTAAAAATTAAATGGGATCTCTCTTTTATAAGTGAATAAGTTTATTTTTTTAATCCAAGGTTTTTTTTAGATTAGTAAATTTTTTTAGAAATTATTTGAATTTGTTGTGACATTAGAAACAATAAAAAACAACTTTATTAAGTAATTTAATAAGTTTGATTCTTATGATTTACTTTCTATTTATCTTGCACATTCTTGTAATTTAGTTATATCATTTTTTTATAAATATTAATTCATGTGATTCTTTTTCTCTGTAATTCATAATTAATTAATTAATTTTCATAATTATTTAAACCTGTTTAGTAAAGACCGTTTCATGCCCGACTTAGAGGGTCTTATGCCTCACCAGTACCTTATCTATTGGTAACACGTTCCTCGGTTCGTTTGGTTTTTCATAGACTTGTCTTTTTCAAAAAAAATAGTTATTTTAGGATTTTATTTTTTATTTTGTTTTCCCTTAAAAAAAATAAACAAAAATAAGTGGGAGATCCATTTTTTATCTTAAGCGATGCCAAGTCGAGAATGGGAGCAGCATGTAGAAAAATACGAGGTCCTAAGAGGGCTATTGTTTTTTTCTCTTCTCCGTAATTGAAGGTAGAAAAAGAGGTGAGGGACATTTATTTCTTATCAAATGAGTTCATGCATATGTGTTTGGTTTTTAATGCACCATAACATAATTCCCCTATCATAAATACTAAATACTAATAATATCACATAAAATTTGTATAATATATATATATATATATCATATTATAGCAAAAACGAATAATAAATAATATAAAGTATATATTACAATAAATGTTTCCTTCCATTTGCAATGGTTAATCGTTTAACTATTAAAAATGTGTGATTTCATTCTTGAAATTATTGAAAAATGAGTTATATCAACAATGCACTTAGAACTTTTTACATATATTAATTATCTGCATATCCATATCTTGAAATTATAGTGAAAAAATGCCGTATGTCCATCACTCATGCTCGTATTGCTTTATCTTTATAAGTATAAGCTTTCTAAACAACACATTTATAGGATGACACCCTTCGTTGACATTCAAGCCAAAAGTAAAAAACTCGAAATTTTCTTTTTTTTTACCAACAAAAATATTATAATAGGCTGTCATTTATATTTATGAAAAGTCGGGTAATAATGATTAATCATACATGATAGGTTAACTAATAACAAGTTTAACAAATGAATTCTTATGGAATTGTTATTCAAGTCTTAGATGACACATGGTGTAAAGAGTTTTGTATAATAATAATTGGTTTAATGCTTAGAATAAGTGAAATAACCATTATTTAAAAGGCATCAAATAGGATGAAGAACGTGCAAAAAATTACATAACAATAAAGAATATTTCTTCTTTCTATAATACCGGGTTGTACACCAAGTATGTTATAGTACACGTTGCAAAAAATGATTGATTACCTATTATATTAAGGGTTTTCAACTTATTGTACATATTTGTAGGGGTTCTAAGCAATTTTCATTGTGTTAGTACCGGGTAGTACATCCAATATATTATGGTAGTACAAATTGCAAAAATGATCTGAGCCAAAATTCACCGTTTTTTGACGGTTCATATTTTAGTTCTGATGTAGTATATTGTCCATCTATTTGAGACTCGAACGGATCCCTCCCCTCCTTGTCTCTACCTTTTGAAGCATTGAAGCTCTATGCACATGACTTATTGTACATATTTGTAGGGGTTTTAGAGAATTTTTATTATGGTAGTATCAAAAAGTACACCGAATATGTTATGATAGTACACCCAATATATTATGATAGTGCATATTGTTAAAAGGATGCGAATAAAGAATTTAGTGTACCTACATATGTTTCAGCAGTACTTGAATTATATTACAGTCATACCTACTATATGTTATGGTAGTACATAATAGTTGGAGTCAATACTCATTTCCATTACACCCTAACTGTTAACTAATTTCAACGAGATCGTACTATAGTCTAACTTTTCCCACATTTTTCAACAATACACAAAAATAAGGAGTTTTAGATCGAAATACTTTATTTGAAAAAAAAAATTTATAAAATTAGTTTGAAGCAATTAATCACTGAGTAGTACGTAATATCATTGTCGTGGACGTGATAATTAGAAATTAAATTATTAATCTGCATTGTCGTAGCGGCCAGCGATTAAATTAAAATTATCAATCTGCGTATCCATGATGATGGTGGACTTTGTAATAGTGTATTTGTACATGAGCTATATTTTCGATAGTGTAACTAGGCTTTTTTTCCCTTTTCTGAATTGGTTAAGAAGTTTTCATTGCGCTTTTTTTATTGAAGTTTTATATTTGGTAATTAGTTTGACTATTTCGATTATGGTTGCAGATTTTATTTATGTATTTTGGTCTTTATTTTAGTTTATCTTATTTATTTACTTAGCATTGATTTTTTAATTGGACGTGGCAGCTGAGATGGATTTAATGAGTGGTAATTGTTTTTTTTTTTTTTTTTGCAATCACTATTTTTTACCTCAAAAGCAATTATTTTTTTGTTGGCATAGTCCCAACCATGCATTATAAATTCTTCACCCCTACTTTTTTATTATATTTCAAAATTGATAACCTCGAACACAAGTTTCCTTAATTTTTCTAAAATTATTTTAACTTTTTCATTTTTATAATTATTTGCTTAACTCTAATGATGTGGCAGAATGTTGGTATAAAGGTCTTGAGGTTTATCCCATGGGCACCCGAGTCCCCTTACAGTAAGATTAGTTAAGGTAGTCGGACATCTACAATTAGCAAAAAAATAATAATAATTACATCTATTTTTTTTTATATAAAGTTTTAAAGAATTTATTTTAATTAGGTAATTCGATTAAATGACCATTTGAAAACCCAAAATTTGAAATTTGACACTTTATTAATTTTTTATTTGATTTTTACAAAACTATTTTTGTTTTCTTATGAAATTAACCACTTATTTTAAGGGAAAATTAGTTATTTTTAAGAAAAACATGAAAGTTGAATTGTTATGAATTGTTGATGTCTTTTAAGTTTTAACCAAAAATTTCATTTTAATTTAGTAATGAAAATGAACTCTTTTTTTTTTACTTGATCATGGTTTTTTAATAACATCAATGATAAAAAACGCAAATTAGGGTGGTAATTGCTTATGTCGATGGGTGGAGTGTTTATTTAGGTAATGTATGAATCGTGTTAATAATCCGTTACTTGTGAATCCAATATATTTATTATTTGTGTTGAGCGTATTATGAGAATATAACTCATTTAATTTGATTATTTAAAATAATAAGAATTATAATTAATCATCTATATATGTTTAACACAACTAACATATTAAATTTAACATGTTTATTAATTTTATTATTTAAATTAATAGAAATTATAATTAATAATTCATATTTAACACAAATAACTTATTAAATAGGTTCATTAATTAATATAATAATTAAACGGGTCAATTTGGGTCAAATTCGTATTAAGCATTATCGATACGAATATGACGAACTGTCGCGTGTTAGGGAGTTAACATGAATATGATCACGAGAATATGATTATCTTTATTCAGCCAATGAGAAAGCCAAGTGTTGAGAACCGTATTGCGTGAATTTTTTGTCCTGTGTATTGCAAATAGTCCCAAACTGCCGTTTGAACGGTTAGTTTACTGCTTACCAACGTCTGCAAGAACTACGACGCTTCCTTCCGTGTGATAATTTCCCTCAAATGCAACGGTAAAGAATCCAAGTCCTCCATGGAACCACACCTTCATAGCTATGAACCACACCAAATCCCACATCTCCGCCCTAAGAACTCGTCTGTCCACCATCTTCTCTCCCAAATTCATCCATTCTCTATCCCAAACCCATCTCTCCCTTCATCATACTAAACAAACCCACGCATCAACTCTCCTCCACGCTCAACTCCCCCATAACATCTCCCTCTCTGCCTCCCTCATCCTCGGCTACGCCTCCCATGGCGACCCCACATCCGCTCGCCTCCTCTTCCAACAAACTGTGCCTCATTGCACCACTGCCTTCCTCTGGAACACCCTCATCCGGGGTTATTCCATTGCTGGGGTGGGTGGTGGATTGGAGGTTTATAATCAAATGGTTAGAATTGGTGTCAGACCGGATGACCACACCTTCCCTTTTGTCCTGAAGGCGTGTGCTGATGGCTGTGAGGTTCGGAAGGGTCAGGAGGTTCATGGGTCTTCTGTCAAGTTGGGTTTTGAGTTTGATGTTTTTGTGGGGAATACCCTTTTGTGGTTTTATGGGGTGGGAGTTTGAGAGATGCGGAGAGGTGTTTGATGAAATGCCTGAGAAGGATCTCGTGTCATGGAATACGATGCTTGGGGTGTTTTCCGTTAATGGGTGTTGGGCAGAGGTGCTTGATTTGTTTAGGGAGATGAAGTTGAGGTCTGGATTCAAGCCAAATGCGGTTAGCATCGTGAGTGTTCTGCCAGTGTGCGCTGATGTTGAAGATCAGGTGACTGCAGGAAAGATTCACGGATATATTGTTAAAGTTGGTTTGGATTTCCAAGTGACTGTTGGCAACGCTTTGCTTGATGTGTATGGGAAATGTGGGAACGTGGACGCTTTGAAGCAAGCTTTTGGAGAAATGGTCGTGAGGAACTTAGTTACTTGGAATGCGGTTATTATAGTTTTGGTTCTAAAAGGGCATTATAGAGATGCATTAGATGTGTTTAGGTTGATGATCGATGAAGGATTGAAACCAAACTATCACCATTTCTAGTTTCTTACAATGTTGGTTGAATTAAATTCTTTAAAGCAGGAAAGAGAAGTTCATGGTTTAGCATAGACGGGCTTGGAAACTGATACATTCCTTCGCCAACTCACTGATTGATATGTATGCAAAGTCTGGTCGTTCAACTGAAGCATCAAATGTGTTTTACAAGCTGGATTCAAAGAATGTTGTTTCTTGGAATGCCATGGTTGCTAATGTTGCTCAAAACAAGCTTGAGTTAGCGGCTGTAAGACTTGTAAGACAAATGCAAGACTATGGTGTACTTCCCAACTCAGTCACCTTTACAAATGTTCTTCCAGCTTGCTGTGGTGGCAAGTTCGTCCAGGAAAGGAAATCCATGCAAGATCAATTCGCATGGGATGTGCATTAGATTTATTTGTCTCCAATGCTTTGACAGACATGTATGTAAAATCTGGACACCTAAAGCTTGCTCGAAATGTATTCAATATCTCCCTTAGAGATGAAGTATCTTACAATATATTAATATTAGGCTATTCCCAAACTAGTGATTGCTTAGAATCTCTGAGTCTATTCTCAGAAATGCAGCTCATGGGACTGAAGCAGGACAATGTTTCTTTTATGGGAGCTCTCTCGGCCTGTGCAAATCTTATAGCTATCAAGCAAGGGAAGGAGATCCATGGATTTTTATTGAGAAAGCTATTTCATATACATCTCTTTGTTTGTAACTCACTTCTGGATTTTTATATCAAATGTGGGAGGATCGGCCTAGGTAAAGATATCTTTGACAGGATGATAAACAAAGATGTAGCGTCATGGAATGCTATGATTATGGGTTACGGAATGCTAGGTGAGGTGGATACTGCAATTGATCTATTTGAGAACATGAGGAAAGATGATGTCGAATATGATTCAGTTTCATTTATTGCTGTTCTGTCAGCTTGTAGCCATGGTGGGCTACTTGAAAAAGGGAGGAAATATTTCGATGAGTTGAAGGCTCGGGGAATTGAGCCAACACAAATGCACTGTGCTTGTATGGTTGATCTTCTAGGCCGAGCTGGCCTTATGGAAGAGGCAGCGGAGCTTATCAAAGGTCTACCAATTGTACCAGATGCCAATATTTGGGGTGCTTTGCTTGGAGCATGCCGAATCTATGGAAATCTAGAGTTGGCAACTTGGGCAGCTGAGCATCTGTTCGAACTGAAGCCTGAACACAGTGGATACTATACACTTCTTTCAAATATGTATGCAGAAACCGGGAGGTGGGATGATGCAAAAAGGATCAGGGAACTCATGAAATCAAGGAAAGTGAAGAAGAGTCCTGGGTGCAGTTGGGTTCAGATTGGTGACCAGGCTCATGCTTTTGTAGTTGGAGAGAAAATTGAAGGATTGGATTTGGGTTTATGGCTGGCAGAATCTGGTTGAAATTGGTTAATCCTTAAGTATTCAGTTTTCCTTTAACTTGGGGTTGAACTGAGAAATTAATTACGGTATTAAGTTATTTATCCCTTTCAGTTACTGTCCAAGATATTTGGTGGGGAGTTGAAACCAATTTTTAGTAACTTCAGCTTCTGAGGTGTGATCTTCTCTCCACTTTCGACCGACATCAGCATTTTGTTCTGGTATTGAATCTCCAATTTTTAGACTTGACAATCACTTAAAATGTTTAAAATGTTGGGCAGGAAGTGTTTCCAGAGCTAGAATGGAATTGGTATAAAGTTTGGGAATTTTGGGAATCACTTCAGGAACCATCTGGAGTCTCCTGAAACTTTCTTGAAGCTTTGAGGGAAACTTGTCTAAAAAACCCTTTTCGATAATACCACATATTTTAAAATGCTCTCTGAAGCCTAAATTCTCATGATAATTGATAGAATATCTTACATATTTCTTTATTATTGTACATGGTTTGCATGCTCGTATTTGTGAAGCCATGATATTCATATTAAATACAAATCCTATAAGCTTGAGGTTTTAGGAGAGTTGGTCATTTAACACGGTGTTAGAGCTTGGTTTGGTAGGAGGTCTTGGGTTCAAATCGTCTCCTTGCAAATTTGAATATTTGATCCTCATTTGTTGATTTGAAAGTCCATAATGGATTCTAACTCTCCACGTGCATGGGTATGGGGCCACATGCACGTGAGAGAGTGTGAAAATATGATATTCATCGTAAATACCGTCTTGTAGACGAGAGCTTTAGTAGAGTTGGTCGTTGCTTAGCGATGTCGAGCTTGGTTTGGCAGAAACTCTTGGGTTCGAACCCTCTCCTTGCAAATTTGAATATTTGATTATCATTTGTTGATTTCAAAGTCTACAATGAACTTTGACTCTCCGCGTGCGCGTGTATGGGGCCACATGCACGTGAGGGAGGGTGTGAAGCCATGATAGTCATATTAGATATAAATCCTACAAGCTTGAGCTTTTAGAAGAGTAGGTCATTTAACAGTATCTCATACGTTTCCTAGGCTTTATAGTCATTTATGTGCATTCCTCTAACTTCCATTTAGTTTTCTACTGGGCTCCAAATT
This sequence comes from Tetrastigma voinierianum, assembly GCA_016808115.1. Classification (NCBI taxonomy): domain Eukaryota; kingdom Viridiplantae; phylum Streptophyta; class Magnoliopsida; order Vitales; family Vitaceae; genus Tetrastigma; species Tetrastigma voinierianum. Next base: position 166,715 of record JAEQBH010003591.1, read on the forward strand.
GTTCCTTGCAATTTGCATCACATATACCATTCATATTTTCAAATGTCTTTCCATGTTCATTTCCATACTATTTCTAGCTTCTGCTTCCCATCTCCTAACTATGATCTGATATATTTTGAAGTGCTAGATTCAAGCCACCACAGACTCGCCAACCCGTCTTCTCTCCCTGTGGTAGACTTTTCTGGGAAAGCTCCTCCAAAGATTAGAGCCCCAATCGATCTTTCATCAGTCGAAGAGCAGAGATCAAGAACATTGTTTATGTTGAAGTTTGATCCAGTATGCTTTCCAAAGTGCCAAGAAGAAGGGTTCTTCAAGGAAAGCCTGCACTTGCTCGCACTCAACAATGGATCGGCTTCCATGACGAAAATGGAATTGGAATGGATGCTTCAAATTTGTTGATGATGATGAAGCTTATAATATTTTTCCATGACTGCAATCATGGGTGAGACTATTGTTCGGAGTTTGTGAGTTTCTTGATCTCCATAATTAGTTCTTAATTATATGAGCTTAGTTGTGCAGCCACTTGTTTTATTGATTTCTTTTTCAATTATAGTTCTTTTTTTGTATAGTCAATAATTAAAGAGTCGAATAGAAACAATTTATGTCAATCATAGTCTCTACAATAATAATAATAATAATAATTATTATACAATTCTTTGATTATGTTCCTTGTTTTGTTAGCCACTTATAATATCTTGTGATGACATTATTCATGATTTTTTTTTTCTTGGTCTTTATTGTTACTTTATTTTCATGTGATCAACATACTTAAGCTTACTTCCCTAGTCTCTAATGCTTTAAACCAGAGTTTATATATATATAATATGAGTCTATTTCGGAGTAATTCTTTAAGGATTAGAAACATTTCTTAATATGTTAAAGAATTTATCCTTGCAAAAATAAAACATCTAATGAAGTTTTAAAAGTTGCTTCTAAGTTCATAGGATCACTTGGAATTGATGTGTTATTAAGACTTGATAAATGATCTTCTAAAAATCAGTTTTCATATTAGGATTTCCTTATAAAAAATATTTATTTATTTATTTATTTGGTGTATGGTTGAACATTAACAATTCACACAGAAGAAGTTCTATGAGTTAAAAAGCGCTTTTACTGAAATAGGCTGGAGTGACTTAACCGGTGTCAGTGCTTCTTTGTTGTTGCTTAAATCCATTCAAAAGTAATTGATACTCTCTTACCATCATTCTCCTTTCTTCCTTCAAGAGTTTCTTACTTTGAAAAGGTAGGAGTTTGATGATTACTTAATAAGGAGAGAAAAAAGAGGCCATGGGTGTAGGGAAGAAACAAAATATCGGTAATTACAGATATATCGGTACTTGGATTTTACGGATATATCATAAATATCGGTAAATGTCGGTGGATATTTTGACAAAAATATCGGTCGCGAATTAAGCAATCTTTGGGGTCACGGAAATACTTTGTTAAGTATAAAAAGAGCGTAAATAAGCAAATATATACTTATTGAAAACAATATTCATTATAATTTATCGAGAAATTATATTACAATATTCATAACAAGATCTTCAAAATATTGAGATCAATCACAAAAAAAAATAAAATTTGAGAGTTAAATGGAGCTTGAATGTGTATGGATGAGTTTGTTAATAAATTGTATGATTTTAAGGGTATTTATAGAATTTTTTGGAGTCAAAATAGTCATTGGATTGTCAAAAATCATTGTGATTTAATTCTAGTTGGTTGATTTAAGTCAAAATAATCGATCTTTAGATATTTTTCTTGAGTATATCGCGATATTTGCAGATATTTCTTAGATATTTTTTTAGAAATTCCAGCACATATGCGCATGAAATAAAGTCCCGAAATTTTGCCGAAATTTTAGGAATTTCTAATATTTCGGCAACTTTCCGATTTTTCTCCGATTTTTTGGCCAACCGACTATCGGTTAGCAATATCGTTTCGGGGCCCGTCGATAACCGATATTTCGATTGAAAAAATCAAAATTTTGTTCCTTGGGTGTAGGTAGAGAGATGAAGCTATATGATTTTGGTAGTCATTAAAATTTCTTACTTTAGTTTATCATTGAGAGATAGAATGCCTTAATCTACCTAATGTTTGGCCGCGTATGCAACCGACCTTTGAACTTTTAGGTTAATCTTGTGCCACGCGTTTATTCAGTAACTTCCGATTATACTTTCTCATCAACGGGATGAACATTTGGGCAAATGGGCGTCTAACGTCGTTGACAAGTCACCCACGTTGCATAATTTGTTAACGGGTGACACATCAACAACTTTAAATGCTTGTTTTAGTCACGTTTCTTTCTGTTATTGATAAGAACGTATTTGAGCCTACGAAGCAATTAAGAACAGCATTGGACTCAAAAAGTTGGATATATAACCAAACATTATGAGCATTTATGTACTTTATCCCGCTAACCGTTTATTTTATTTCATTATGGGAAATATAGGGACTGCTTAATCATGGAAACCATTCTCTCATTAAATAGAATAATTTCTTGATAAAATATGCATCACTTATAAATAGTAATAAAGTATTATCCATATTCATGAGCCACAATAGCTGTAGATATAAATAAGATGTTCCAAGTGTGCTCTGAAATAGAACTCCTTCATATAGATTTTCCTGCCAACCATCTGCTATAGAAGGCCAATGCCTCTCTTGGCTTGTATTCTGGTACAGTATGCCCAGAACCCTGCATCCCCGGGACCGTATTAGAACGAAGAAGTGGAACAATGAAAACCTTAGAGCTCTGTTTGGAACCCGGAAAGTACTAAGAAAAGAAAATAGAGAGGAAAAGTGGAAGGAAAATAAAAGATAGGTTTAAACTTAATAAAATAATTTTAAATGTTTATTCAAACTCATTTTATTTATTTTACTCTATCATATAAGGACTAAGAAATTTAAAAATATGTAAGAGGGTGATTATATTTGATGATTTTATTTTATATTTTCATGGGTGAAACCCAAGCGTGAGAAAAATCATTTTCCTTATTATTTTCCAGGTTTCGAATAGAGCCTAGATATTATGAACCGGGTAGGGTTTTTGTGTACAGACCTTTACAGTAAGGAAGGTGAGGTTGTTATCATACCCTTGTATGTACCTGCAATCAGTTGGTAAAAGAATTCAAATTGAGTTAAAGAAAGAAAGATGGCCTTATTTCTGTGGAATTCTGAACAAAGTTCTTCCTCGCTGACCAAAACATTCTGATATCGATTTTTTTTGATAGGTAAGCACAAGAAAGAAATATATCGATGAAAAGGTGACGATACCCTGCAACTTGTTCATCGAAAAACCAGGGTCTCCATTCATCCACTACTTTGTATCCAACTGATCTTGTCCATGCTTGGCTCCCTGTGTATGGAACACACATATCATGGTCTCCACTGCAAGAAATGAATAGGATCGATCATTGTCTGTAGTTACAGAGAGTATAGATTACTCAAGCTGTCGATCAAAAGATGAAAACTTAATCCTCAAACTTGGAGAGCTGTATGAAGCGATTGTAATCTTGGAGTGATATTTTGCTTCATCGAGCTTAAAACTCAAGGTGAAGCTTCTGCATTTGGATATGTTAAATGACCACCTCTTTTAAACGTTCAAGCTTGTAGGATTTGGATTTTATATTGAATATCAGACTGGACCACTCCCTCACATACTTGTGCATGTGGAGAGTCAGAGTCCATTATGGACTTTCTAATCAACAAACGGAGTTCAAATTTGCAAGGAGAGGTTCGAACCCAGGACCTCCGGTCAAACCAAGCTCTGATACCATGTTAAATGACTAACTCCTCTAAACGCTCAAGCTTGTAGGATTTAAATTTAATGTGAGTATCATGGCTTCATAGGCTCAAACATAATTGATGTCGTATAAGTTTTTCTTTTACTTTGATAAATTATTCCCTATAGGGGCTTGAACCTAGAACATCCCAAGCCTCCCCAACCTTACAAAAGAGGATTGCTAAACCATTTGAGGACAAAAAAAATTATTAAACGGCAACGATGTTTAGGACTTTAATAGGTACCCAACCTCAATAGGAGAACCCAATCCAAAAGACTGGCCTGATAGGTGGGAGAACCTCTCAAGCTTAATTACCACTTCACAATTTCTTGTGGAACCGCATCATTGCCCACCCCTAGAGAAGCCCAGGGCTGGATGGTACTACTGGGACCCTCTCTTGGGGCACCAGGTAGCCCTTTCCAGGTAGCACCAATGATAGGTACCTAAACCCAATAGGAAAGCTCAACCCAAAAGATTGGCTTGATAGGTGGGAAAATTTCTCAAGCTTAAGTACCACTCCATAATTTCATGTGGAATCGATGTGGGATTGTATCATACTCGAGTCTTGTTTACTACATAGGTCTTCTCGGGTTTGCTATATGTTTTCATAGTTTTTCCACTCTACTACCTAGGCTGACATGTTATGTCGATCCTCTGATTGTGATGGCACCAGGTTTGCCCAAAACCCAACATGCCATAAGCAAATGACTTCTCCAGTTCTTTGGAGTGTATTTGATCTCTACATGACATTCTATGCTAAATTAATTCATCGGTAATGTGTGAGAAAAACTGGAAGAAAGATGGGATCTTTTACAGTCCTAGTAGATTTCTGTTGCAATCCAGTGGCCTAGAGTCCTTAAAAATTAACCAAGAACCTTTATCCTCCATCCTCAGAACATAGGAAGAAATCAAAATTCGTGTTTTGATATCAACCTCCTATGGTGGTAAGACATACAACAGGTTTTAGCATAAGGTTGGACAGGCTATGTTTGGTCCTTGAAAAGGGGTTAAGGAAAGGAAAAGAGAAAAACATACAAAAATAAATTTAAAATCAATCAATAATTTTTATGCTAGCAGAACATAGAACTGTTGAAGTTGAAGATCTACCTGAATATAAGTGCTCGATATCCGTTGGAAGTTAGGTTTTTGTGGTACTTGATCATGCTCCCAGCATCATGATAATATTCGATTCTGTCGGTGCATAACTCCCAGCTACCAGCCACACTTTCCTAATATATACAGGGACAGTAAGGAACAAAATACTATGATGTATATCAAAGTGAATAGTTGTCAAAAGAAAGTTATAAAATTCTTTAATATACGTAAATGGTTCCGATCATCGATAGCTAAATACTATGAAAAAATATACATAAATTCAAATGAGACATGAATAGAGCTAACCAGTTCAGCATGAATTGCTTCTCTAACTGCTTCGTTGTTCAGCCATGAAGTTGCTACTTCGTCATCCTGAAAATTAAACCCCAATTTATAAGAGATTGTTATTTGTTGACAGGCCTTGTTAAGGTGGCAAAAGATCAAGATCACAATGAAAACCATCCAACATTTCAATGGTAAGAATTGGAAATAGGCAATAGAATTCCAAAGAGACAGGTGAAATCACAATATTCTGAAAACTGACATGATAAAAACCAAAAAACCAAGCAGTAAAATGAACTTAATGATTCCCAAATGCGAAGTTAATAGTGAATATAAGCACCATTCTGTTGATTTTTCGAAAGACAACACTACATTATTTTAGATGACATACATTGTTGAGTTGTCAAATTCAAGCTTTCTTACCATATTGAGTAATCAATTTCCCTAAAATTTCAATTATTCTCTCTAATGCCTCACATGCAGTTCCATACCCGACACAAGAACTCAAGACCTTTAATTAACTAGAGCTATATTACCATATTGGGTTACCAACTTTATTTTAAAAGTTTAAATTGTTAGGATTTGAATCCATAACGTATGTCATACTCCAACAAACATATATTATAATTTCTAACAATTTTATCAGTCTTCTGATCGTAACCTTAGCTAAACTCATGTTTGGTTTCAACTGTTTCCAGACAACATACATGAAATTGTCATCACTCAAGAAAAATGCAAAGAAGAGTAATTCAAGCAACTCACGATTGCAAGGCGTTCCCTGCGGTGGGATCTGTGGCCATGTCGGAGCGAACCTTCTCCTAGCGGAACTCTAAGCGACCATGACCAAACATCCTTTCTCACGCAATGGCCTGCTCGGTCTCACCTAATTTTACGAAAGCGATGGTAACCTAATGTTAGCCATTGAGATCTTTGGGCTTTTTTCATGATAGCAGGGTTCAAGAATGTCGTAGATGTTCAAACCTTCGATGTCCTGAGGTTAATCATATTATTGAAACTAAATGTAAGATTAAGTAGTTTTAACTAATGGAGATTGTACCCAAGTGAAAATTTTTGTGACTTGCCTCATCAACTTTTGAGAGCTCGCTTTCACAATTTTCATCAAGGGGATTATAATAGTTCCCCTGGCATGAATTGCTAACCTCCTGCACCAAAAATCACAAGGATGAGAACCCAACATTGAATATGTCCCTAACTCAAAAAAGAAAGAAAGAAAAGAACGAAAGACACTAAATTATGTTCGGGATAAGGTACACAAATGCCCTTTAATGTTTGGTCATGTCTCACTTGGCCCTTAAACTTTTTTTTTGGGCAAATAGAGTGAATAGTTGGTTGGTCGTGTGGGCGACATGTCAATGGTGTTAGACGCCCGTTTGCCCATCTGTTCATTCCGTTGATGGTATGGACATATTTAAATTCTGAGCCAAAAGTTAAGGGTAACGTGGACTCAAAAAGTTTAAGGCCAAGTTGGGCACATATGTTATTTGTCGAAGCTCTTGTGTACCATCGAAGTACTCTTCAAATACCTGAAATTTATCACTTGAGCATAGTTTTTAAAAGAAAAAAAATATATATAGATAAGGATTGCCTCTAGAACAACAAGATCCTTTATTAGATGAAATACTATAGCTAGGGATTGGTTGCGCTTTGAGCTTAGGGTGATTTGATTAAAAGACATTTTGAAAGCCTAATATCGGAAATTTGACCCTCCATCAATTTTCAACATGATTTGGACAAAAATATCCTTCTTATTTTCTTGCAAAAATAACTCTTTATTTTAAGAGATAGTGTAAATACATGAAATGAAAAAGGATATTTTGGTCCAAAGTGGATTATTTTTCAAGAAAAAACATGGGGAAGGTTAGAATCATAAATTTTGAATTATTTGTTGTCTTTCAACCAAATATTTCTTGAGCTTAAGTGTGCTTAAGTATGTGATAACAACTATACACCCAAAATCAAGATGAGAGTTGTCATGCACCTGAAATAGATCGTCTGAGATTAGGCCCATGCCATGAGCAAATGGAACAAGAGCATTGCCATCAAACTTGTCATCGGTAACCCCATTTCCAACTATGTAACCCTATCGAGCATGGGATAATGCAATCACAATCCAAAATTTAAACAAGTGAAGCTTTCAAAAAGACATACCTTGAAGTTGAGAGTAGGCTCTATTTTATCTTTAATTCCTTTACAAGATTAAGAAATTACTCGTTAGTTCTCGATTCCAAACCATATGGAATTAATGGTATGCTCTCAAATTTGCAATAATCATTATAAGTTACAAGATCAGAGGGTGATACAATACCTTCTGCTACTTCATAAGCAAGAGTTGGAACATACACTCCAGCATATGACTCCCCAGCAATGTAGAATGGATTGGGGAGGAATTCTGGGTATAGCAAACCACTGGTCACAGAAATCAATTTATTGAAACAGTATCATTTAGAGTTATGTTTTGTTCTGAAAAAATTAGAAAGAAAACAAAATGAAAAAAAAATAGAATAAACTGTCAAAAAATGCAGTCACAGGAAACAGAAAGAAGAAAAAAATCATCTTTCCTTAGTAATTTTTCCTGCTTTTCTACAAAATCTAAACAAAAACAAATAATTTTCTCCGAAGAACTTTTTTTAGGTTCTCACCAGTACTCTTTAGGGACAAAGTGTAATCAGAATATGCTAATTTTCCAAGTGGTTGCTCTTCTTTACCTTGAGGATAAATGCATGGGAATCAGATGCAGTCTTGAGATCACCAGTTTTGTAGTCAGTCTTGTTTTCAGAGTAAGAAAACCCAACCCCAGCTGGAGAATCCAGATATATGATGTTGGAAATCTGAAATGTAAGACATATCATGCATAAATCATCTGGGTTTACAGGAAATGTGGAAAAATAAAACAGAATCATGGAATTTAGCCTGTATTTGTAGAATGATGTTTGGATTTTCAACCTTGGACCAGCTGTATGGATTGAGATGCAGTTTGGGGATGCCTCCTTCAGTCCCTGTCTCAAAGTTGAATGGCCCTGAAAAATACGATCTAAATTTTAGTCTAGACAGTGAAATGCTTTAAAATCATTTGCTTCAAATTCTGAGTTGTATTTGGCAACTTGTTGCAAAGATAACTGAAAATTTTGGGAACGTTTAGAAAAACAATTCTCAAAAAATAGATTTTAAGAAAATTTTTTAAAAGCGGTCAATTTGTTATAAAGATAGGATTCATGGGGGGAGAAAAAAATACACACAAAAAAGCCTAATCTTTTATGAGTCTCAAGAAATATACAACAGGAATTTCAGTTTTCTGTTCTTTTTACTATCTAATAGTTCAATGAGAGATGATTTAGGATTTCCTTTGTCTTTCCAGGAGATTGGACTGAATCTATGTCTTGGGTTGATGTTTGTTTAGATAGAAAACTGAAAAAATTTCAAACATAATAATTCTCATCGTTTTCAGAATTACAATAATCAGGAGGAAAGGAAAAGAATTGCTTGAAATTTTTTTATGCCATTATTGGAAATCAACTGAGGTAGTAACAGAAAGGAATTGAGAATTGGCATGAGTGTTTTCAACCATTCCACTAATGATATTCCTTTTTCTCAATGATTTGGTTCAAAAACCATTGCAAAATCACATAACTCAATCTCTAATTTAAGAAAATTCATATCTAAGGTTGAAATTCATACCATGCTCATATACAAATCCATCAAAACTGGAGCAACCAGGTCCTCCATTGAGCCACAGAACAACTGGATCATTTGATGGGTTGTTTTCAGACGCCACAAAATAGTAAAACAATTTCTTCCCATGATTTTCATCAATGGTCACATACCTTCAGATAGACAAACCCACAAAGAATCAAACATTATGATAGCATAAAAATCATGAATGAGCTTCAAAACCCACAAAAAAGTCAGAAAGAATCAATACCCAAGAAGCATAAGAATCATGGATTAGCATAGAAATGGAGACACATATCCAGCAAATCATTCATACCCAGAATAATTTTTGGGTGGAAAATGCCATTAAAGCATGAACATCATGAATTAGCTTCAAAGTTCACATAACCAAGAAAAACCCAGATTTAATCAATGATAAAAAATGCACAGAAATCATTATTGACACAGTAACATTGATCAAATAAGCTTAAAATCGCTCATACCAGATTGATGTTGGATGGAAAATATTATGAAAACATAAAATCAAGACAGCATGTTAAGACCACAGAGCGAAAGATCATTACCAAACATCAAGATATGAATCTTTGATAACATTGTAAAGGATCCGCGCCATGAATAGTGTTGCGGATGAGACTGCCAATTAAACAGAAGCATTGATGGTGGAGCAACCACAGATTAACACAAAAATCAACAACATACAAATCGCATAACAGATGTGGGATCTTATATTGTGCATTGAAAGGGATGAATGAATCAGACAGAAGAACAACCTTTGAAAAATTTGTGTATAGATGAAGGTCACTTTCAGACTCAGATATTAAGATAATATCAATACATTTGTTTTAAGAAAATAAATATAAAGTGCAAAAGAATAATTTTCATGATTCAGTTATGACAAAATCAGTGTGGTGTTAGAATCTATAAGTGATCACTCATATATCTCTCTCTCTCTATAGATACTATATATCTACATCACTTTATCTTTTTAACTATAAAAGATAATGTTTAAATAAATTTGTTTATGAATCAGATCTAAATTTATATATGTTTGATACAAAAACTTTAAAATACTCATTATTATTTTCTGAAATTTTAATTAGTTTAAAATTTTAAATATGATGACATTTAAAAATCAAAATCAAAATCAAAATCAAAATTAAAATATAAGTTAACTATTAATTTTTATTTTGAATTTTCAATAAATTATTTTAATTAAATATTTTTCTTTTACATTTATTTTTAAGTAAATATTGACTTACTTTTTAATTTTTAATTTAAATTTTTTAGACTTTTAAATTAAATTGAATCCTAAAATTTAAAATTAAATTCAAAATTGAAATATTTTTAAAACTAAAGTTAGTTTTTATTTTCATTTTAAATTTTAATCAAAATGTTTTAAATTAAAATTTGATTTTAATTAATGAAAAATAAAATAAAAGCTAACTTGATTTTAATTTAATTTGATTTTTTTAATATTTACACGTTTAAATATTAAGTGATATCGGTTATGTTATGTATTTAGCAACCAAACAAATAAAAAACATATAATAAGTTAAAATGATAAGTTTTTTAAACTATTAGTTAAGGTAGTACATTTAATTAAGATGTATAATAATACGTTGAGATGTACTAATATAACATACAACACGTATTACCATAACATTTCAATGTATTATCATAACATATTGCCGTACTATCATAACACCTTTGTATATTATCAATATGAAAAGTCAAAAAAACTAATCATTTTAGCCCATTATATGTTTTTTCTTTGATAGTTTTAAAAATATTTCAATTTTGAATTTAGTTTTAAATTTTAGGATTTAGTTTGTTTAAAGTCTAAAATTTATATTAGGTAAAAAATAAGTCAATATTTACTTTATAAAGAAAAATACGTAGTATTAGAATGATTTATTGAAAATTCAAATAAAAATTAATAGTTAACTTTAGTTTAAGAATATTTTAATTTTAATTTTAATTTTTAAGCACAATTTAAAAGTTTAAAATTAAATCTGAATAAAGGAAAATAAATAAATATATATATGAAGTTTGATTACTTTAATTTTATATTAAAATTTATTTTAAATTATATGTTTTTGGGTTAGAAAGAGATGGGAGATGAGACGAGAAGAAAGAAGGAGAGGGCGAAAACGTGTAATGGCGTCTTTGCGAGTGGAAGCAGCGAAAAATGAATCTTGAAACAAAAAAAGCTGCGTCTCCGATAATGGAGCAATCGGCACACAGCGAGGATTATTTGGTGAGCTGATTTGTGATATTTGAGCGAATATTCTTGGAGCTATTCGTAAGCGATATTAGGTATATGATGGAAATTTGCATTTTTGGATGTATGGAGTGATATAAATGAATGAAGGGTATATGATGTAATTATTAAGGAAGAGAAGAGAAATGGTAGGATAAGCTAAGTTTTTGAATCTTTATTTGTTAGATGTGGCATTTTTAGGCACCAAAATTGTCTCGAAAAATTATTTTTGAGTAAAATATAAACTTTAAATGCAGTGCTTTTTTGTTAACTTCTTGAAGATCTTGCAAAGACATTTAGAGATTTTTGTTATAATCAATTATTTTCTTTTACTTGATTCTGAGGTATTTTTGTATAATATAAATCATAAAAAACAAATTCTTTATACCCCATTTATTTATTTTCAAAATAGACCAACAAATGATGGGTGAAAGATGCTTTTGCTTATGCTTCTAAGGCAAGTGTTGGAAAATGATGAAAAAGAATCATTAAAAAAAGAAACGAATTTTGGCTAAAAAAAGAAAAAAGAAAAAAGAAAAAAAAAATTCCAATTGGACAAATGGGGGTTTGATTTTTTGGAGCTGTGTAGTAAAGTAAAGAAAACGTTTGGATGGGCACTGAATGCGTAGGTTAAAAGTAGATCGATCAGTTATTGGGAGAATGGGAATGACGATGATGATGATGATGATGTTGATGATGATGATGATGTTGATGGCGATGTTGATGATGATGATGATGTTGATGCCATTATGGCCACCACATGAAAGGCTTGGTGATGTTTTTTTTAGTCATGCTGTTGCAGCTTTCTGCTGGTCCGTTAGGGCATTTTTGTCTTTGCAATAAATATCTTTTCACTCCTTCACGTTTCTTTGCTTCAGTTATAAAAAACTCGTTATTATATGAGAATGAGCTTTACATGTATCAAACATTAAGGGTAAAATTGTATCAAAAAAATTAAAGGGCAAATTCGACATATGTTCAAAAATCTTGCGCATTTATGTAGGCATAGACAAAGAGTAAAACAAATGGTTTAGGTTTAGCTATAAAAAGCTTATTTTACATCGTTAAATGATGATTTTTTTTAACTGAGATTTATATTTTTGAACAAGTGCCAATGTCTGTAGTCTTCGAGAGATAAAATCGTAGTTTAGCGATATAAGCAGGCACATAACTGTACCTTTGTTTTTACTCTTTGTCTATCACCTACATAAATGTGCATGGTGAACATATGTCAAGTACCCTTGAACTCCCACACAGTACAATGTTGCCCTTAATGTTTGATGCATAGCTCAAATATGTTCTGATATGGGCAAACAAGCTTTTGATGCTACTGACGTATTATCTACACAAGCAACCAATTGTTTCGCTGCATTTTTTCTTGGATTGGAGTAGCAGCGTCAGCGATTGAGCGTCTGTTCTTTATTTTGTTGTTATCTATTGAAAGTGCGTATTTAAGTTATGTAAGCAAATGTTAGAACAATGTTATATATAAAAAAGTTAAAAAATCAGATTAAGAGCGTATGGCTGGAATAATAAGGCGTTGTAACTTTATCCCCTCTATTTATTTAGAAGGAATGAATCCGTGAACTATTTGCAAATCTATTCATTTTCTTTAAAAAATTTGGTTTAAAAAACCCAAATAATCTAAATTTTGTAAATCTAACTTTTTTCCATGTTTTTGTCCCAAAGAATAACTCATTTTGGATAAATATACCCTTTTTTATTTTATGTATTTACACACGTCTTGTAAAAGAAAGAGTTTTTTTTTTAATAGCAATAAAGATATTTTTTTGTCAAAATGAGGAAAAAAAACTCATGTCCCTTTGTCATTTTATGTATTTAGATATGTCTTATAAAAGAAATTTATTACAAGAAAATAATGAAGATATTTTTATTAAAATGAGGTCAAAAATTGATGAATGGTTAGATTTCCAAAATTCAATTATAAAGGTCTTTTAATCAAATCACTAAAAAAAAGAAAGAAAATAACACATTTTTGGATAAAAATACCCCTAAAGATTTATTTCTAATACGAGGATGGACAAAATGCCCATAAAGATTTAGTCATTTAAGGGTATTTTTGTCGAAAATATGACAAAAGGTTAGTATTGTAAATAACTTTTGGATTTATCAATTTCTCATTATTTTTTTTATGAAACCATAAAGTGTTTTGAGCAGGCAGATTGCACACAAAGGCGCCTTTAAGAGCATTTTCAAATATAAATCTCAATTTCGAACTCCATATTTGATCATATTTAAAGAAGCCCAGTATTTAAGGCTATGGTAGAAGTGCAATTTACGGAAAAAATGAATCTTAATTTCGATTACAAAGTTGTTAATTTCGGTTAAAAATCCGTAATTTATTCTCTAGATCTCGGATGAAGAAACGGATTTCATCGTTGGAATTGTCTCGCGAAATCTAGCTAACACGTAAAATTTCGTAGAATTAGAGAAAAATTTCGTAGACCCGGTGATACGGAATAAGACGCTTTTTCGAGGCATCACTCGCCGGTGTCAGAACATTTTCGATGCGACCAAAGTCTACATATGACGTGACTACGTACATAAATTAAAACAGTAGAGAACGATGAAAATTGACCACGAGATAAATAACGTCAAACTCGAGTTACGACATGCTCACTAATCGCTTGTCGTGATAATAAGACAAAAGAGATACAGTGTCATCTCTTTCAAATTGAAAAGGGGAAAACGGGAGAGAAAAGGGGGATTAGATGCAGTAGGTTGGATATCATTGTTTTTGGAGAGAGAGAATGGCCTCTCCTTCTCTCTAAGCTTCATGATCCGACCGCTTCAGCTGACAAGAAGCGAGAACCCGCCTACGCGTGAGTAAGCCATAAAGTGCACTAAATTTAGGAAGTTTCAAACTCCGAGAGGTAAGTGGAGCCCCTACTGCGCTTATCCCTTTAAATACTTTAAATGTTTGAGCCGACGAGGCCGTGAGGTCAGCTTGATCGGTCCCAAAACTCGGGACCGAATTGTTTGACGCATGCTGAATCCAAATTTACAAATTATGGACCGTCACTTCCACTCGCTTCGTGTCTATGGCAGGATTCATGCCATGATTGTAATGCTGCTCAGATAAGGCCTAAATGGTTAGAAATGCGGGTTCACAGTGAACCAATGAATCGATGATGATGAAACCGCAACCCTGTGGTTTTATCGTCTTGTGAATAATGACACCTAAAAATCTATTGTGTAAAATGTGTTTGATCGAAAGGGATTCAAATTGAATTGGCTGTTGCTGATTATTGTACTCTGCCAGCCTAATTTATTTATGAATTGATTAATTACACGACATGATCATGCTGACGGGATATTGGCGCTGATATGTGCACGTTACATATTCGCATGTGATTGGGACCGTATCGAATTGGACATACATGATTCCATATGCACCTGAACATCCTGCACTAGCGGGGAGCAGTACGAGATGAGTCTGGTATAAAATTCCATTTGGAGGGTAGTCTAAAATATTAATTATCTGAGGGTGTCCAATGAAAAATATCAATCGCCAGCGGCCCAATCGATATTCATCGAGGGGTAGTCCATTAACAAATAATATATCAATCGCTTCCGAGCGCCCAATTGATATATATTCATCGGGGCTTATTATCCACAAACTAACAAAACAATTCTCATACGAGGCTTAGGCGAGTGTGAGGAGTCGATGAGGACTCGATCCAGTCATCATGCATATTCAAGTATGACTACGATTTCCGCTTGAATGCGCGTTTATTCAACATCAGACCGCACTTAGATGTTTATACGTATTAATTCGCAGATTTAATATATGTCAGATAAGAGTAAAATATTTGAACCTTGTAACTACTGGATCTAGCTGGTATGTTTATAAGCCCAAGTGGTCGCTTTTACTCATGTTGGGAATATATCAGACCGCCGACAGTATATGCAGTGTATCAGACTTGGGTAGAGCCTCCATACAAATGGCATCACCGATTTTCTCTGCCATTGCACCCGACATCCACTCAGATTCGCGGCCGACGGCAGCCAACTGACCCTGCCGCACAAAGACCAAATTGACATCTTCTCCATATTTGAAGATGATGAGACCTATTTTTTTTTGAGTTCCAACTCCAACCGACAATTTCCATTTTTAACTCAAAATCATCATTCATTCTTCAAATCTTTATTTCATCAAATTAGAATATTTTTGGAATATGATATATGAAATATTTTTATTTTTATTTAAACATAAATATGAAATTATATTAAATAAATAAAAATATATTAAAACCTAAAAATGTATTTTAAAACTAATAAATATTATATTAGAGAATCTATATTACATTAGAAAATAAAACAATATTAATAAAAGTTATATAATAAAATTACATTAACCAAATGATAAAAATACAATATAAAAACTAATACTGTGGTATATAACTTCCATAATTTCCACCGTCGTATTCATTAAAATTATTAAAATTATCATCATCATGACCACTTGATCCACTTGCTTGGGATTTACGAGTCATTTTTTTTAATAACCTCCATTTTTTTCACCTTAAAATACTCACGCTTGAATGAATTAGATATGGAATCAAGATTTTTTTTCCATAATTTTTTTTCTTGTCTTTTACGTTCCAACTCATATTTGTTGCGTTCATTTTTAACTTGTAGCATCATCAACCGGTAACGTTTCTCCGACTCCTTGGTCATTTTGGTAAACCATTCATCTCTTTTATTTTTTCATCTTTTGAATGTCTCAATGATTTCGTTATTGTAGCTCCGACTCCGATTCCTTGCTTTTTGTTTCTCAAATGTATTAGTTTAAGTAATGATGTATAAAACATCATGTGATGTAATCTCTTGTTATTTTTTATTTTCGATTTAAAGTTGTATTTTTATTTCTAAGAAATTATCAAATTAGTTAATTAAAATAATAATGCCTTATATTTACAGTATAAATAAAAATGTATTATATCATTATAAAAAAAAAATTATTCAAAATTATTAAAATCATAATGGAAAATAATTCAAAATTAATAAAATAGTAAATAATAAAAATAAAAATATCTTAAAAAATAAAATATGTTATAAAAATATTATTAAAATAATTATTTTATTATTATAAGAATAAAATAACGATAGAATAATAATATAATATTAAAATAATAGAAGAATAGTAGTTACTATTCACATCTCCGTATAATATGGAGATGAAAATAGAGGATGGTTAAAGACGCTTAGTTCATACCATACCTGTGACTAACTTTCAGATTCTACGAACGGACTATAATTACTGCGAAAGCCTTTACCACATAATACGCTTACATTCTCAGCATTTTTAAACTCGATACTACTCAAGCAAAGCTTGCAGATTCCCAACCATTTCACTCCATGCTCGCGCATTCTCATTATTTTAAAGCCAAGCTTTCAACAAATTTTACAAATTTGAATTTTATTTGGATTTGAAGTTAATTTTGGTATATTTCTGTCGTGTTTGGTCAGGAAAATACTAATACAAAAAAAAAGGATAAGCACAATGATTTTTATCTTGTAACAGCATAGCGTTAACGTTTTGGGTTAGTTGAACGTTGAAGTAATGTGTGACATGCAATAAGCTAAACAAATCGACATTATATATATACCAAATTTTTTTTTATTCTTTAGAATACCATGCTAGGTTAATTTGGATTTTCAATACTACATCGAATCATAAAGTACTTACACATACATCTATTAAAGAACCAGAAGATTCTATTGCCTAATGAATGCTCACATGCTGTTTGCTGACTTTACAAATTATTATGAGATTATGTTCCTACTATTAAGGAGGAAAAGTCAATTTTAGAAGAATAACAATAAATTACATAAAATGCATCTATGAAGTCTCATCTTAATCTTCATATAAACGAATGTGAACTAGAAGTTCAAAGGATCATTTATTTACAAAAACTTGCAAAACCGATCACCAGATGCATTCATTAATAAAGAAAGTGACGAAGCCACATATCAAGATTTTTAAATATTCTAGCACAGATTGATTTCCTTATAGGACAATCAACAAATGAATATAAAACACGCCTGAAGCATAGGAAACCTATTGTCTTAAAGACATAATTCTTCGAAAGAGGAGAAAACAAGCAAATCTTAATGCTCATGAAGAAGAACAAATAAGACAAAAGGCTCTTGTAGAGGCACACAATAAATGAATAGCCTTGTAGAGGCTTATAGTAAACGAGAAGCCCCTGTAGAGGTACATAATATACCAAAGGCCCCAGTGGAGGTGCATGATGAACAAAAAGCTCTTGTATAGGTACATAGTAAACGAGAAACTCTTGTAAAGGCGCATAGTAAACGAGAAACCCTTGTAGAGATATATAGTAAACAAAAGGCCCTTATAGAGGTATATAATAAAAAAAAAAGGACCCAGTAGAGGCACATGGATGAATAATAAGCCCTTGTAGAGGTACGTAATAAACAAAACGCCCTCGTAGAGGCGCACAATAAACAGAAAGTCTCTATAAAAGCACATGATGAGAAACAAGCCCCTATAGAGATATATAATAAACATGGAACCCTTGAAGATGTAGGAAATGCACAAAAAGCCCTTGAAGAGGCACAAGTACCTGAAAATAATGAGCTCTCAATAAGTTATGTGCATAAATGAGAAAAATAGGGTAGAAATAATATTGTTTTTTTTTTAATATTTTCCAAGTGGCCTTAGACATCATACAAAATGATGAAGATCTCGAACCACAAAATGTGGAAGAATGCCGAAAAAGAAATTATTGGCCAAAAAGGCTATGCATGCAAAATTACAATTATTAATAAAACAAGAAGTTTTGGGCTTGTAGTCCAAATGCCTAAAAGTATAAAGCTTATTGGGTACAAATGGACATTTTTATGAAAACGCCCTAACAATCTCTGAAGGACTGGATGTGAGTCTCATGACTGTTATAAAATTATATTTATATAAATCCATAGATAATGATATATACATGAAAATCCCTAAAGGATTTAAATTGCTTAAAGCAAATAGTACAAACCCTCGTAACATGTAATCAATCAAGTTACAATGATCTTCATGGGGACTGAAGCAATTCATACACATGTGGTATAATTGCTTTAGTGCATATTTATTAAAGAAAAGGATGAGTGAACAACCTTATATGCTCGTGCATTTTTATTAAGAAATCACAAACAGAATTTGAGATTATTGTTGCATATGTTGATGATTTAAAACTTGTTGGAACTCCCGAAGAGCTCATAGAAACTGCAAAATATTTGAAGAGAGACTTTGAAATGAAAGATCTTGGAAAAACAAAATTTTGTCTCGACCAACGAATCAAGCATTTTCCAACTAAAGGGTTGGTTCATAAATTAACATATATTAAGAAAACCCTGAAGCGTTTTAATATGGATAAAGCACGTTCATTAAGCTCCCTAATGGTGGTCCAACCAATTGATGTGAAAAATAACTCATTTCGTCCTTGCGAAAAGGGTGAAAATTTACTTGGTTCTGAAGTACCATATCTTAGTGCTATCGGTTCACTTATGTATCTTGATAATTGTATTGTCCATAAATTGATTTTCTGTCAATTTATTAGTCAAGTACAGTTCCGCTCCAACTCGAAGACATTGGAATATCTTAGTGCTATCAATGCACTTATGTATCTTGATAATTGTATTGTTCAGATATTGCTTTTCTGTTAATTTTTTAGCCAGGGACAGTTCCCCTCCAACTCGAAGACATTGGGATGACATAAAACATGTATTGTGTTATCTTCGAGGAACTATTGATATGCGTCTATTTTACTCAAATGAGTCAAAGCTACAATTACTCGGATATGCAGGGCTATCTTTCTAATCCACACAAAGTCGGATCACAAACTAGCAAATACGCTAAAGTGATAATCTAGCAAATCTGGTTACAATGTCACTATCAACCTCAACATTCAAGAAAATTAATATATAAGATTGGAATGCGTCAACCGAAGATATCGACATGCAGAGTATGTACCTAAGTTAAAGGTATCGTACTCTTTTTCCTTGTTTGTGTTTTGTCCTATTAGGCTCTTACTGACAAGGCTTAACGGCATAGCTCTTAACAATTTTTCTTAAGTTCTATAATGATCATTCGCTTATGTTCGTTATGTTAAAATGCAATGACACTTAATGTACAAAAGGAATGTTGGCCATATTTGTAAAGTAAAATATATTAGTTGTCTAAAACAGTGAGATTACATGAAGATTTGAATTCCCTAAATAGTCTTTTTTTTTTGTATTTTTATTTTATGGAGATTGGAATAAAACTTCATTATCTCATTATCTCTGTAGATTTATTTTTCTGAATTTATATTCATACTTTCTTTGATTTGTAACAATTCTAAGAATTTAAAATCCCCACAAAATTTATTCTTTATAACTTTAAACCTAACTATTATTTGAGAATTAACATTAATTTATATAATAATAATATTCAAAAACATAAATAGACAAAAAAAAAAAAACTATTAATATATTTTTTTTAATATTCATTCTACAAAAATGGACATTTTATTTATACCCTTCCAAGGCCTGACAATATCGATTTGACCCTTTTCTTCCAACTTTTAAATAGCCATATTAAAAAAGAAAAAGAATCCATAGTGCCAAACCACTCCTTCAAATTTTTATGAATAAATATTTCATATAAAATTTCCTTAAAATATATTTTTTGAAATTAATAAATGTGGTTAAGATAATTTTTCCTTAAAAACAAATATAAAAGAATGAACATTTGAATCATTATCCAAGGTGAGAAACATTACTTAAAAGTTAAAACACCTCAAGAATCATCTAAAAAAGAAATAGTAATATTGAATTATTACTTAAAAAATCTCATAGGACCAATAATTACAACAAAACACTATTTTCAAAAAAGTTCTTTTAATCATTTTCTTTAATTAGAAGTTCAAATGAGGACACCTTTTCTAAACACTATAAGTACATAAATTTTTTATTAAATATAGGATGACTTGTTCTATAAGTATACTTACTATTTTATTTAATCTTTTTGAGAAATGAGTTCTTAAATAGGTCATAAGAATTCACATCTAAACATATAAGCTGTTGAAATATTGTTTGTTGGTGCACCAGTTGAATAAGGAAGCTTTGAAGGAATTAATTTTGCAAATAAAATATGGAAAATTGGATCAGATTGGGCGAGATTTTTATGGAAACAAAATATTCCATTATGATAATTATAGAATATGATCATAATCTCACGGATGGAATATTGGAACTGATTTGGAAAATTGTAGCAATTAAAAGAATCTTTTTATAAATACGGATTGAAAATCATTTTGTAAATAAAAAAGAATATTCAAAGAGATCATGAAATACTAGAATCAATATGGATTAATATGTTTAAAGTGCCCTCCGGGATCATAATCGAGTAGAAGTTTGAGATTCAAGGGTCGAGAAGTTTCCATAAGGATTAAGAATTATTTTATCATAGAGAGATCATTCTTATGTATACATGAGTCTTATGGGGAGAATTTGTGCATGTGGTTGTTAAGATTGTTGTTGGGAAATGAATGGATCTCATGTGTCACTTTGAGAGAAATAAGTGAAAGAAGACGTTGAAGAAATGAGGAGTCTTGTCTCATATAAGTCCAAATATAACCTGATTAAAATAATAGAACCCTTACATTTCAAGAGATACCATGACAGGCTTACGAGGAGCATAAACAATTTCTATGTGCTTTCTGGTTCATGCATCTAATTTTTCTTGTCATTATTGCTTTTAAACTCTTTATATTTGATAGATGGTCCATAACTTAATCGAACATCTCTCTCTCTCTATATATATATACCATCATTGATCTTGAAATTTAATAACACGTAGATTTAGATAAAGACATAAATATAAATAAATAGATGATATTCTTATTAATTCAAAAGAAAATACATAGCATTATTCAATATTGACATTTTCATCATTTGTTAAATAATTGAAATTTTTGTTGTGACCTCCAATAAGATCTACATCATAATAAGATAGGTCTAGCCCATTGATGTTTGTAAAATTTATCTCTACATTTTTTCCTTCGTCCTTTAAATATGCTTGATACAGATCGACTAAATGTTTGGTCATACAACAGGTACATGACCAATGCCCTTTAATTCCACATTTATAACAAGTCTCTTCCTGAATCTTGGAGGATTTACTCTGTATATTTTCTTCGTCTTTTTCCACAGACCTTTTTCGCTTCTGGGGGTGAAATGAGGCTTTCCTTTTCTGTGAGTTTGAAGGATTATTATCATAAGCATGATATTGAGAATTTCTTCCATGACCACGTCCTCGTCCACATCCACATTTATAAGACGATATTGCATTCACTTCAAGGAATGAGTAAGATCTAGTTGGACAAGACTTTTGATTCTTTATTAATAACTCATTATTTTATTCAACAAGAAGAAAATATGAAATTAATTCAAAATATTTGGTAAATCTACGTTCTCGATGTTGTCGTTGTAGGAGCACATTCGAGGCATGAAACACAATGAATGTTTTTTCTAACATGTCTTTTTCTGTGATTTTCTCTTCGCAAAGTTTCAATCTGGAACTTATTTTAAATAGTGTGGAGTTATATTCACTAATTATTTTAAAATCTTGCAACCTTAGGTACATCTAGTCATACCAAGCTTTTGGTAAAATCATAGTTTTCTGGTGGTCCTTTCACAGTTAGGTATTCATTTTTTAGATCCTCATGAAGATGATGCCAAAGGAAAATCAATGCTTTTGCACGATCTTGCTAGAATGTTTTATTTCCTTCTTTTATTATTTCTCCTAAATTCATGGAAGTCAAGTGTACTTCAACATTTAGGATCCAAGATAGATAATTTCTTTCGGAAATATCAAGTGCCATAACATTGAGATTTGTTAGATTAAACATTTTGAAAGACCTTTTAATATATGAAAAAAATAATAATTAGAATCAATGATAGATTGATAATAACAATATCGATTTTGACTTATAATCAAAATCAAATAGTTTTCTTTCAAGTTTTGATAATATATAATAAAATCAAAACTAATATAAAATCTGTACCAGTTGGTAACAGATCATAATTACCTTCAGAGTTGAGACCCGCACTGATAACGCTAGCCAGAATCAAAGAAAGTATGAATATAAATTCAGAGAAAGAAATCTACAGAGAAAATGAGAGAATGACGTTTTATTCTCTTCACTTTGATATCCATAAAATAAAAATACAAATAAGAGAAGATTATTTATAAGTGTTTAAGGGAATCCAAATCTTCATGTAATCTTATTGTTTAAGTCAACTAATATATTTTACTTTATAATTAAAGATGACCAACGTTCCTTTTGTAGATTGAGTGTGATTGACACATTTCTTTATAACAAGAATAAAAATATCATATCCATTATTTTATGTGTATCTATTTTAAAATATATGAAACTTTTGTCACACCTCAATATCATTTTTTTACTCAGGTTATCATGAATATGAAACTTTCATTTCAGAGAGTTGGGAGGAACTGAGACAGTTCAATGTATATAGGGCTTTAAGGCAGATTGCTTTGTGGGATGTAGAGGAGTCTTCTAAGAGACGGAAAGAAAAATAGAAGCCAAAAGGAACTTTTAAGTAGTGGGCTCTACTAGAAGAGATTCATTGGTAGTAGAAATCCGGGAAAATGTGGCTCAAGGAAATGGACAATGAAACGATTCCACGTTGGTTCCTTATAAAGTTATGAAATAGTACTTTAAGTTTGAGATATTTTCTCATTTATCGTTTCTAATTTTTTGCCGACTCCTATCGGCTGATCGCTTTATACTAAAAATAAATTTTGTATTTCAAATGTTATTTAAATAATTTTTTGGGTCCAAAGGGTAATGGAATAGGTCAATAGAGCACGCAAAGGCCAAACTGCATGGTACCTCAACCCACCTGGAAAACCTGCTCTATGAGAATAGCGTCATGAAAAGGTTCAGGGACATTTCTGGAATTTTTAAATAATTTGTCAAAGCTATCAGTTAAGAATATTGAAACTTTGGCGGCGTTTGTTTTTTGTATTTAATGCTAAATATATTTTTTTTTTGAATAAAGACCAATAAGATTTAATAAAGACAAGACGTTTGTTTGCTTTTTAACATTGGGTAATGAGTAGAGATGACTACTGACTGGACTATTTGCTCACCTATTCCGCTCTTAATGAGACGGTTTTGTTTTAACTCAGAATTAAGTGCTTTTTACGGCTCTGATTATTTCTCAATTTGAGATGTGTTCAAGGCAAGTCTCTGCATTATTCGCCCGCCTGCACCCGCCCGCCCAAATTTCAATTATATTTTTAAAATATTTTTTTATTATTTTATTTTATACTTTAATATAAATAATAATAATTAGAATGTTTTTTAATAAATAATTTATTGTGGTTCATAATATTTTATTTTTATGAAATATATTAATTTTAATATAATAAAAATAAAAATAAACAAATAAAAAAAAAAACAAAAACCAAATGTAAACGGGACGAGTTTGAGAATTTTCCCATCCCCGCTAACTCGCACAGTTTAATTTTTTAAATGGAACAATGTGTTTGGGAATCGAAAATAAACGAATGGGCCAGATATACGCTCTTTCCCAAACCCCATGTCCCTAAGAATGAAAAGAGATTGCCACTTTCCTCCTTGTCGGACAATGACGAGGTTTTTCTTGCATGAAGATGACTTTACGAATGTAAAATCCAATTATTTTCATTTTTCTATTCGTAACTTTTTAAAATTTTAACAATAAGTCGGAAAATTTTAAAATGAACAGCTAAATGTCAAAGCTATTCAACTTTCGCATTCACTAAACAAACAACCCCTACTGCCTCAGCCAGAAGACGGAGGAGATTGCTGGCATGGCAAGACAGAATAGTTATTGGAAGTGAGGAATGTCACACTCATCTGGCCCGACCTGATCATGATCCGAACCTGAGTTCGGCGTAAGATCAGTGGAACTGTATCTCCGATTTCGGGTTTTTTGCCAACCAGACTTTTGCATGCCCAAGTCTTATAACAGAATCAAAATATCATATACATATCAAAAGAACTACCACCTAGTAGTGTTTACAATATCATATACATACAGTCCTGAGTCCCATTTACTTATACATATACAAAAACAACTTTACATTTCAATTACATATTCAGAGCGCAGAACCTACTGTGATGAACCCTTACTAGCAGGTCGCCTACCAGATGATGTTTTCAAACGTCTTCTCCTGTACCTATATGGATTAAAAACACGTGCTAAGCTTTACGTTTAGTGGGAAACATATCTTATAACTTATACTGATACACATGCATTTATACTGAATCATAATAACATATAATAAGAATCGATAATGTGACCTTCATGAATTCATAACAAATTTACATATAATTTTCTGTACCAAACTACAAGCTGTTCAAGACTTCGATAATGTATCAAACTTATAAGATATACTTATATTTTGTTTCCGTAGATACATACTTAGGGCTTGTATCAAACGTATACTTATTCGTATCTCCCAAAGGACATATATTACCTGACTTATAATCGATACTGTCTCTGACTTATAATTATCTCGTATCTCCCAAAGGACATCTACTTGAACTTCATGACCGATACTTATTCAGATCTCATAGAGTGAAGGTAGTTTATGTTATACAGGTAAATTTATAGATCACAAGGCTTATACTTATACCATAGGGCTTATACTATACTACTGAGTTTACACTTGTTCGAGGCAACTTTAGGCACTATAGAGATAGACATAATGAGTAATCATATTGCGAAACTTATGCTTATACGTGAAGTACTGTAAGTACTACTTGTTCTGATGTCCAAAGACACATACTGCGGCTTATATCAAACTTATATTTAATTAAGCAACCCGTGAGGGTACTACTAACTTATACTCATACCTGGGGTACTGAAAATTACGTAACTTATATTTATTCTTATATTTCGGATCTTATTCTTGTATTACGGAGCTTATACTTGTCTTACGAGTCTTATACTTGTATTACAGAGCTTATTCTTGTATTTCAGATTTTTTTTTTTGAGTATTACGAAACGTATACTTGTCTTACGGAACTTATACTTGTGTTACAGAGCTTATTCTTGTATTTCGGATCTTATACTTGTATTACAGAGCATATTCTTGTACTTCGGATCTTATTCTTGTACAAAAGTACCCATAGATACTACACGCATTCATTATAATCGAGGTACCGTAGGTGCCACTGGACTTATACTTATATTACGTAACTTATAATTATTTTATCGATATTTGAAAACTGGAGGTACTAATATATAGATTTTACTTACAAAGTACCCATAGATACTAAGGTATCGTATACAAGAGGTGTTCACAGAGGCACATTCGTATCTTTACCATATTCATTCTTAACTCTTATTCTTTATTCGTGAGTCTTATCATATAACCAATGACTACCTAGACCAATCATAAGAAATGAGTAGACACAAAGACAATAAGTACCCGTGAAGGTACAATACGCATCAGGTAAGTCATAGCAATAAATCGTAGAGTATCAAGTACTAAATAGAGTACTATACTAATCGTAGAGTACCAGTACTAATGTGCCAAGCACCTACGAGAGTTCCGTCGCGACTAATCGTAGAAAACAAGTATTATACGTGCTCGCCACGCAATGTAGGTGCCATGTCATTCAATATCTGGTCTTAGGTAGTTCTACAATTATATGTGATAATAATCATATATGATCTATTTTTATTCGTATAGAATAATTAGTAAGATTCTAGCCACATTACGTTGCCTACGACATATTTGCCTTTCATGTTCATGTTCATGTTTCAGTTCGTTTTCATATTTCATATCATATTCATGTTTCATGAACACATCTATACATATTGCATTTCCTATATCTTTCCTGTTTTATGTCTGTTGCATATGGCAT
Organism: Tetrastigma voinierianum; assembly: GCA_016808115.1. Classification (NCBI taxonomy): domain Eukaryota; kingdom Viridiplantae; phylum Streptophyta; class Magnoliopsida; order Vitales; family Vitaceae; genus Tetrastigma; species Tetrastigma voinierianum. Next base: position 192,790 of record JAEQBH010003591.1, read on the forward strand.
TTCATATACTTGTACGGTATGAAACCTATGCATTCACACCTCATTCATGTATTCTTATTCCTCTATGAATCTACTGTACTTAGAAATTGGAATCATTCAAATTGAATCATCCAAACTCAATTTATGGCATTTTTATGCCAAACTAGTCAGTTTACCGATATTATACTAGGGACAGTTTGTAATACTCATTTTTCAGGAGGCTTAACTTCATACCTGACCCTGGTTCTTTGTATTCATTCGCTACGGCGGTCCATCTCCAATCTAATCACCCAAATCGGAGTTAATCAACTCGAGTTACGCCCTAAACAACCCTAATTACTCTACGATCAAAATTGAAGCTTCGAAATTTGTTCGAACATACCTCACTTTGAGTGACTTGGGCCACATGTAGCCGTGACTCACGTGAGCTATTTCAAGATGCTTGTCTTCCTTGAAGTCTAGTTTAACTAGAAACTTGAATCACTCCAACCGGATAAGAAATGGTATGCTATGGCCAAAATACGAATAATCGGGCCGTGTCAGAGCAGAAATGGTACCCTGGTGATCATCGACAGAATTGAGGGTACCTACCACTGTTTCTGGCACGGCACTCACCCTTCGAAAATTGCCTAGAAAGGTGGTTTTTCTTCCCTTTTTTTATATTTTTCCACCCAAACTAACTCAATAATCATTACTCACTTCAAAACCACTCCATATTCATCTTGTAACCTCAATTCTACTCAAATCATCTTTTAATACACATCTTATGCACTCTATTGAACTCAAACATGCTTTCTATTCATCTCTTATACAAGGCCTAGGGTTTTACTCAACCCAACTTCAAGAAACCTAGGGTTCCTATCAAAACCTAGAACAAGAACAAACATGTCCATGCTTTACATAACCCTTAGAACCCAAAAAAAAAAAAAAAACACATGTAATGGGACCCTAGGTCCTCTCATAACAAAACCCTAAAAAACAAAGGATTTGTGATGATTTACTACAAGACCCATTCTAAATAGTTTCCTACAACCCACAACCCACAAACATGTATCTATACAAGAAATCCAAGTGATCTATACAATTCCATACCAAAAATCATAGAAATCCATACCTTTCTTGGCTCCTCCATCTTTTTCTTCCTCTTCCCTTCTCTTCTTCTCGTCTCACGCTTGTCGTCTCCCAAATGAGACCAAATTTGGTCTTAATAAAAAATATCTCCTTAGGCCATGTTCTGGCTCCTAAAAACCCATTAAGTTAAGTTTCCATTATTTCACTTTAGCCCTAGGTTCTTTCTTTTTGCAAATCAAGCAGGCTAGAATTTAACAGGTCTCCTAGTCTTTCCCTTTTATGACCACTAGGTCCTTAAGTGGTAAATTACATATTTACCCTTTTGTTACAATCCCCCCCCCCCCTTAAAATAAATTTCGTCCTCGAAATTTTTCCTGAACTGAAGAGATGAGGGTACTATGCCCCCGTACCAAAAACTTCCATTTTCATATATGGCATAATCAGTCTTGTCTCCAATACTAACTAACTGAACTATCTCTTGTAACTTGACATCATCTTTCTTAGCTGGATTGGTACTTATCCATTCTAGTCAATATACAGGACAAGGACATCCGCATTAGGCCAACACATTACTATGTAGGTACATCCTTTATCTAACACTCATCCAGAAACGCCTAAACCCAGTTCGATACTAACTCAGGTTGGCACTCAAGATCTCAGCAAAGCCTTAAAGCCATCGTATACCCATGCTCGATACTCAACTTGTCACACTCGATTCCCCGAACCGACCCGATTGGCGATCCGAACCGAGTTCTGGGGCGTGAGATCGTGAACCGAGACTTTAATTGCTTTTTTTTTTTTAAAAGTCGAACTCAGACTGCAAGGCATGGCCCAAGTCTTATAACAGAATCAAAATATCATATACATATCAAAAGAACTACCACCGTAGTGGTGTTTACAATATCATATACATACAGTCCCGAGTCCCATTTACTTATACATATACAAAAACAACTTTACATTTTAATTACATATTCAGAGCGCAGAACCCATCAGGATGAACCCTTACTAGCAGGTCGCCCAACAGATGATGTTTTCAAACGCCTTCTCTCAGACCTACACCCGATTAAAAACCCGTGCTAAGCTTTACGCGAGCTGGAAACATATCTTATAACTTATACTGATACACATGCATTTATACTGAATCATAATAACATATAACAGTAACCGATAACAGAATCTTCATGAATTCATATGACAAATTTACATACATAATTTTCCTTATACCAAACTTATGCTTGTTCAGATCTCTCATATACGGTATTGAACTTATACATATACTTATACTTGTCTCCCGTAGGACACATACTTAGGCTTGTATCAGACGTATACTTATTCAGATCTCCCAAAGGACATATATATCGGACTTATACTGATACTTGTCTCGGACTTATAATTATTCAGATCTCCCAAAGGACATCTACTTGAACTTTTATTAGACTGATACTTATTCAGATCTCTCATAGGAGTTATAGAGCTTATGCTTATACAAAGGTACCCTTAGGTACTACAAGGCTTATACTTATACCATAGGGCTTATACTTATACTACGGAGTTTACACTTGTTCGGAGGTACCCATAGGTACTACAGAGATATTACGGAACGTATATTGGTATTGCGAAACTTATTCTTATACGAAAGTACTTGTAAGTACTACTTGTTCGGATGTCCCAAAAGACACATACTTGTGCTTATATCAAACTTATATTTAATTAAAAGTACCCATAGGTACTACTAACTTATACTCATACGGGGGTACCCGTAGGTACTACAGAACTTATACTTATTCTTATATTTCGGATCTTATTCTTGTATTACGGAGCTTATACTTGTCTTACGGGTCTTATACTTGTATTACAGAGCTTATTCTGGTGTTTCGGGTCTTATACGTGTATTACTTTAACGTATACTCTGTCTTACTTTAACTTATACTTGTGTTACAGAGCTTATTCTTGTATTTCAGATCTTATACTTGTGGCTACGTATATACTCTTTGCACTCCTGATCTTATACTGAGCTTATTTCCTTGCATACAAAGGCACCGTGAGATACTACGTATTCATTATAATCGAAATTCCGTAGGTACCATCGACTTATACTTATATTACAAAACTTATACTTATTTTGGTCGATACTGGCACTGTAGGTACTAGCGTAGATTTTACTTGTACAAAAGTACCCATAGGTACTATAGAACAGATATAGAGGTACCCGTAGGTACATTCAGATCTTTACCATATTCATTCTTAACTCTTATTCTTTATTCAGAGTCTTATCATATAACTGTTTGACTACCCAGACCAATCATAAGAAATGAGTAGGACACAACACAATAAGTACCCGAAGGTACAATACAGTACTGAGGTGCCGTAGCACAAAGCAGAGTGCCGAAGCACTGACAGAGAGTGTCACGTGACCGATCGTAGAGGCCTGGCATAAACAGAGCCTAAGTACTAATTGTAGAGTACCGAAGTACTAATGTGCCGGCACTACCGAGAGTGTCACACTAATCGAGTACCGGGCATTTCAAACAGAGTACCAAGTATTTCACTAGAGAGTACCTGGTACTAGTGTAGCCAAGACGGTCGAGAGTGCCGCGCACTAATCGAGAGTACCGAAGTACTATACGTGCCTCGTCTAATGCATTAGAGATGCCAAGGCTATCTAATATCTGTCTGGGGTGTTTCTACAATTATATTTGGATAATAATCATATATAATCTATTTTTATTCGTATAGAATAATTAGGGGAATTCTGTACACATTATGTGTCTGGCGACATATTTCCTTTCATGTTCATGTTCATGTTTTCATTGCTTTCATATTTCATATCATATTCATGTTTCATGAACACATCTATACATATTGCATTCTATATCTTCCCGCTCCATATCCGTCGTATATGGCATTCATATACTTGTACGGTATGATACCTATGTATTCAGCCACCTCATTCATGTATTCTTATTCCTCTATGAATCTATCAGACTTAGAAATTGGAATCATTCCAATTGAATCATCTAAACTCAATTTATGGTTTTTTATGCTAAACTAGTCGGGCCACCGATATTACACTAGGGACAAGCTTGTAATACTATTTTGTGAGGTTTGAATTCATACAATTCAATTCCTCGGGTTTTGTATTCATTTCAGCTAAGGTTCTAAGGGTCCATCTCCAACTGAATCACCCAACCGGAGTAATCGAAACTCGAAGCTATGTCCTAAAACAACCCGTACTACCTATGATCAAAATTGAAGCGTAAATTTGCTCGAACATACCCAATTTCGAAAGTGAATTTTTTTTGGCCACATAGAGTCGAATTTGAAGGTAGCTATTTCAGATGTTTGCTCTCCTTGAAGTTTAGTTTAACTAGAAACTCAATCACTCAACCGGATAAGAAATGAGTGTTATGGCCAAAACACGACACTGGCCAAATAGAGCAATGGGTAATCGGGTGCATCAAGCCGACAGACCAGAGGGTACCTGGCATTCACTGCTTTATGACTGTACCACCCTCTCGAAATTGCCTGCAAAGGTATTTTTTCCTTTTTTATATTTTTCCACCCAAACTAACTCAATAATCTCATCATTACTCACTTCAAAACCACTCCATATTCATCTTGTAACCTCAATTCTACTCAAATCATCTTTCAATACTTATCTTATGCACTCTATTGAACTCAAACATGCTTTCTATTCATCTCTTATACAAGGCCTTGGATTTTACTCAACCCAACTTCAAGAAATCTAGGGTTCCTATCAAACCTAGAACAAGAACAAACATGTCCATGCTTTACATAACCCTTAGAACCCAAAAACACATGTAATGGGACCTCTAGGTCCTCTCATAACAAAACCCTAGAAAAACAAAGGGATTTGTGATGATTTCCATACAAGAATTCATTCTAGGGTTAGGTTTCCTACAACCCACAACCCACAAACATGTATCTATACAAGAAATCCAAGTGATCCATACAATTCCATACCAAAAATCATAGAAATCCATACCTTCGCCCTCCCTTCTTCTTCCTCTTCCCTTCTCTTTCTCGCCTTCACTATTGTTGTCCCTAAATGAGACCAATGATCCACAAAAGATCTTAAATATGTTATCTCTGTGTCCACTTGCCAGCTACTTATTCACTTTATCCTGGGTTCTTAAACTAATATAATGACTAATTTGGCTATTCTCTTGAGATCTGATCAATTGATATTTAGTCGATTTTTATCTGCATTATTTTATTATTATTTCCCAAAAATTCATATTTAACTTTCATTAAACCTTAAACATGTCCGAAAACTGTTAGGGTATATTTTGGGGTGTTACAAGGAAAGTTACTTAGGGAACAAGACTCTAGTGGGGACATGGGTAGTTATTGGAGAAAGTGGGTTGGTGCAGTTACTAAGAAATGTCTATAAAAGGAAGACTCAATATCAGAGCAAGGGTCCGATCATCAACAAACACTCAAAACAGAGCATTTCAACATTTTCTCTTAGTTTCCTACAAGTTCAATAGTCGTCTTTTCCAGATTCCTAGCTTAGTTTTAGATGTTCTTTCCAAGCATTTTGTTATTTCCAGGCTTTCTTGCTTATGCAATTGATTTTTAGTCCAGTTTTATAATAAAATTTGTTATTTTTCAAGTTAGTTCATAAAGTTTTCTCTTAGCTTTCAATTCAGCCCATGAAATCTAATTTTCAAAGCATTGTTTCACTTGGAATCTAGGGAACTAGGGAATCCATTTTTCTCTTGAGTAGAAGTTAGATTTCGGAACAGTTTCAGTTTGGAAATACTATAATTTCCTGGCATGCCCGCGCATTCACCAAGTCCCTTGCTTTTTGTATGTTCTAGAGCAAATCAACCGAAACAAATTTTTGGCATGCCCAGTGGGATACATCTTTGTGGAACATCGATACATTTTTTTGTTTTTATATAGTTGTGTATATATTCCATACCCGGGACACGTTGAATAATGCCACCAAAATCGAGAGTAAGACGTAACCGTAGTCTTTAGATTTCAAGATCTTATGCTTCAAAAGCAGCATAAGAATAAGAGTTTCAAATGACAGAACAAGATAGAAAAACTCGATGAATTCTCTAATACGACAAAAGAGGGAATCCATCCAATGTACTCTATCAACAAGCGAAAGGAAAAGGTTTGTGTAATGGACGTGCCTATTCTTTTCTCTATTAATTATAATGAATTTCAAGCTCTCATGAAATAATTAAAGAGCCAGCGAGTGATCATAATTGCCTTTATGGAAGAAATGAAGCAACAATTTCAATCCATCCTAGAGAATCTTAGATAAAGGGGGCAACCAAGGCATGAAGTTGCTTCTAAGCCCCGAAAGACAATTTTCTAATGAACTCGGGAGGAGGAGGGGGGGGAGGATGGTTGGCAGCATTATGAGAATATATGAGAAGCTGGTAAATTTCACCACTCACCTATGCAGGTAGAGGTTAGATACCTTCCTCCCCATAGGAGAGAGGATGGTACTTTGAGAACGTAGCAGGGAAAAGACCTAATCCAGCCAGAGCCACAGTCCCTCAGAGGATTTTTACTCAGACTAATCCAATTACACAACCTGGAGCATATGAAGGGGACTTTATTTTCAATGGAGGTTCGGGGGGTATCATGCATTCGCCTACAGGAGTGAATGACAATAGGGGACAACAAGTTCGACAAGTTCCACAACAAGTTCAACAAGTTCCACAACAAGTTCAACAAGTTCCTCAGTAGCCTTTTGGGCAACTAGCCCCAATACCAGATTTAGGAGCAATCAAAGAGGCGGTGTAGGAGTTATATGGGCCAGCCTCTGCAATTACTACTAAGTTCTACAAACTCATCCGTAAATGATGTGACATGGAGAACCCTACCCATAAACAATCCTTGATTTCTTCTTATTCTTTAGAGAAGATGGCCAATCCACCTTGAAGCATGTTGCTAGATTCATTATGCAATGTGGGGAGTTGGCTAACTACGAGAATTTCTATCATTTCTGCTTAGACTCAAGCTTCCTAACTCTTTTCGACAGGCAAGATCACTGTATACAAATTGCCAAGGAACTCCATTTGAAGTTGGCAGGAGATGAAAAGGTAGTTTCCACACTCAGTTCCTCAAGGTTGAGCCTGAAGTGTGCATTGCAGAACTGTCCAGAGTGACTCAAAGAAATGGGGAGACCGTTGATTTGTTCATCTCTCAGTTCAAGAAGATGAGAAACAGATACAAGATCCATCTTCCAAAGATAGAGTACGTGAAAATGGCTCAAAAAGGTTGGGACATTGAGTTGAGGAGAAAATGCCAAGTTATGGAATTTAGAGGTTTTTATGAAGTTGCAACTAAGGTGACGGAATATGAGGAGCAGCTTAAGGAAGAAAGTTATCGGAGGAAAAAATATATGGGAACCTATTGTCAAGTGGTGAACCAGGAGGTAGCAGTGGCAGATCTATATACTACATGGACATTCACCTATCATCTTTTGGTAGAAAAGACACTGACGGTGGTGGCAATTTTGGCAAACACAGTCCAAAGATACTTTGAGGTAGCAAAAACAAAGGAAATATTCGATTTCCTAGTGAAAGAAAAAGTCATTACCTTCCCTAAAGACCACGGATCCCCAACAAGGATGAACAAGGGGAAAGACTTACTATAAGTACCACAATTCATGGAACCATATTACTAACGCATGTTGGGTTTCATAAATGTCATACATAACAGGATCAACAAAGGGATACTCAAGTTCCCTGACAAAAAGGAGGCTATGGCAATCGATGAGGATCTTTTCTCACTAGTGGCCTCAATTAACATAGCTAGCTTCAACCTAAGAGCATTAATAGAATCCAAGAAGGCGGGAAAACTCTCTCCAAGAAAGGTATGGGTCCCTAAATATTGTCTGGTTTATGTTGATAGGTTGAAAAATGAGTGGGTTGTAGTTTGTATAGATCTTCTATCAAGAAGAAATTCATTGAAGGGGATACAACTAGGAACATAATAGTATGACCAATTCTCCAAGGAAAGGAAACTTTGGCTAAAAGGCAAGACGAATTCCTTAAAAGATGAATTTGTTCCTCTCAAAGAAAAGGGTGTAGAAAGGCCTCAATCTTTAGTTGGGTAGTTCACGTTCCAAGGAGAATGATTTGCAGAAGGTTCAAAGAATGTTCCTCAAGAAACAGAGCCTTTTCCCCAAGGGGTAAGTTCACTCCTCCAAAGGGTAGATTCTTTTTCTCAAGAGAGAAGATTGCAGATAACTTCACTTCTCCAAGGGAAAAGACACGGGAAAGGCATATTCCTCTAATCATACCTATTTTTCCAAGAGTTGACCCAGTTCTCCAAGGGAAAGGGTTGCAGAGGTGGTTGTGTCTGCTTTTACTGGAGAAGCATCCAAGACCCTAGGGATACTACCTATAAATATCACTATTAGCAGCAAAACTTCATTATTTTCCTTCTTTGTGATAGACTCTATTGAAAATTACAACATTTTACTAAGGAGAGATTGGATTCATGCCAGCTAGTGTGTGTCATCCTCTCTTCACCAATTTTTACTGTTTTGGAAGGGTAATGCAGTGGAAGTGGTGAGGCAGATAAGAAGCCCTTCATGGTGGCAACCGACATTATGGAAGCTAAGTATTATGATCAGGAATTAGATTCGATCAAGTTCACTAGTAGAAGGAAAGATGGGGTTCCAAGGAAAGCATACATGGACTCAAAGGGCTCTGCGGAAATCCAAAAGGAAGCGACTAAACTCTTAAAGGTGACTACAATCGTGCCTTACAGGCTGGTGAGTGGTCAAATCATCGAGAAGATCGATGATGACCGATTACTCTCAAGAGGAAAAGGCAGTAGCTGCAATTGCCATATTCAAAATGAAAATGCAGCAAATTGTGGAAAGGATTGAAGAAGAGCACCTCTAAGATACCTGTAGGGCTGAGATGATTTGAAGAGGATGCATATGAAGAAGATGAAGAAATACAGAGCAAGCCCCTCCTAAGTTCGAAGACACACAACTTCAAGTACATGACCCCATGGAAGAAGTGAACCTTGGCACTGTAGAGGAGTTGATGATTACTTATATTAGTTCCTTGCTGCCTTTTGACTTGAAGAGAGGGATTATTGCAATATTACAGGAATTCAAAGACTCCTTTGCTTGGAATTATTATGAGATGTCAAGGTTGGATATGAAGGGTTTCGTGGGAGGCAACACTTGCCAGTAGCAGCGGAAATACAAAAAAATCCCAACAAAAACCCATCCAAGGACCCCTAGTAGAATCAAAACCAGTTCTACAACAATGAGAAGGGCGTAGATTGACTTGTGCCTGCCCAAACCGAGTCGTGGCTCCAGGGTAGCTTTAGGATCTAAGCGAACCAAGTCCTAGGTTCGCCTCTAACATTATCCACACGAAGAGTGAAGCCGACAACCCCAAGGTAATCTGCCTCGAAAGGGTCCCTGCATAGCTAAGTCCCGATCCGAAGAGAAAGCCAAAGCCTGCCCCCACCCTGTAACACTTTCGGGAGATGAGCACTTTGGCTTTTCTCTCAAAAGGTCATCATCCTCCTAGGGTTTCCATAGCATTCTATTTATAGGAAAACCCCATCATGTCCAATGACCAAAATGCCCCTCACTCTAAGTGATGATAGGAAACACGCATCCCTATGCGTTATGGCGAGTCCCACACGGCCCTAAGCCGAGGTACAAGCCCAAGCCTATTATCTCTCTAAGTGATGGCTTTCGATTCGAGGATTCCACTAATCCCGTGACATTTCATTCATGAGAATTAACTCCCTCATATTTGGATCACATCCAAACTGCTTCATATCGCCCACACTATTTTAAGTGCGTGACCCATTAGGTTCCGGTTATGTTGGCCACTTGATTCAACTATTGAATTAAGAAAGTCAAGATTGGTATCTAGCAACACATCATGACCCCCAATTGACCGAAGAGTCAATGGTCTGACTGCATACCCTTCCCATAGACAAATATCGTGCAATTCGTCATTTCACCAAACTATACCCTACTTGGTTCAGACAATTGTGTAGCTCCCACTAGACTGGATATGCCACACCTAGCCCAAGTGATATTTATCTTGTCCCCAAATTCATCACTCAACCTTTATGCACTTGAAGACACTCCTCAATTTTCACCATGACCAAAGATTCTTGAGTAATGATTCCGACAAGAGGCCTTAGATATACTCTCCCTTTATTGGGAGTGGCGAATCCTTTGTTGGCTACTTAATTACCTCCGAACACCTCAAACTATACACAATCCTCATCTAATGAGTGACCCCCTAAGAGGCAACATAGATTAAGGTCAAAGTACAGGATCAACATCCAAGATATACTTGAGCACCTCAAGTCTAAGGATACTTGCACCATTGCTATGATGAGACAATCATCTACATTTAAATAGATGATCCATATGATTGTCTCATTATAGGTCTCCGATGTACTTAGCTACTCTTAGCAAGCATCCACACGTCAACTCTGATCAACTCTTAATCATATTTTATAAGATATACTACTTGATCCAATCAAGGAGTATGACATGTGCTAGTGTGTCCGGATCAACAATGTCCAGTCTTGTTGATTCTATGACTAGCTATAATTTAAACACTAACATAATTGCACATGATAGGAATCTTATTATCATGATCCCATCATGATTTCCTTCATGCTATGTTATGTATCATGGACTTCATTAATTCGATTAAAGATCTCAGACAATTCAACGTATGAATATCAAAATTAACGAATAAGCCTTTCACAAATAATACAAGCAGCGCATACTGCGCTAATGACGATTGCCTTTAGAGCACTTCTCTAACAGGATAGAAGCTTGGTGAAACATCGCTTGCCTATCAAGTCGGAGTTCTATCTTTTTCAGCAACCACCTAGAAGAATGTCCAATGAAGTAGAGGAGAAGGTGAAAAAGGAGATTGAGAAGCTTTTAAAGGCCAAATTCATCAGACCTACAAGGTATGTGCAGTGGTTGGAAAATATTGTCCCTGTGATGAAATAGAATGAAAAACTTAGAGTTTATGTAGACTTTAGGGATTTAAATGCTGCCACTCCTAAAGACATGTATGTAATGGCTACTGTTGACATGTTAGTTGATTCGACTGCAAATAATGAATTCTTGTCCTTCATGGACAGTTTCTCTGGGTATAACCAAATTCTAATAGCTGTTGATGATATATCTAAGACTACCTTCAGATGTCCTGGTTCCTTAGGAACATTTGAATGGCTGGTCATGCCCTTTGGTTTGAAGAACACTGGTGCAACTTACCAAAGGGCTATGAATGTTTTCTTTCATGATATGTTAGGCCACCACATGGAGATTTATATCGATGACATCGTGGTTAAATCTAAGAAGGCCACCGAACATGTGAATCATTTAAGGAAAAGTTTTGAAAGGATGAGACTCCATCAACTAAAACTCAATCCACTAAAATGTGCTTTTGGAGTTCAAGTCGGACATTTTTTAAGATTTCTGGTTCACCAAAGAGGAGTGGAAGTGGATCAAAATAAAGCAAAGGCCTTCATTTCAGCCAAGGCTCCTCAAAATAAGAAAGAACTTCATAAATTCTTGGGTCAAGTGAACTACTTAAGGAGATTCATCTCTAATATGACAGGGAAGACTATCTGACATAATCATGCTGAAAGAAGTGGAAGAGTTTAAATGGGAGGAACAACACCAGACAGGTTTTGATGGAATCAAAGGCTACTTTTCTAAACCCCTTATTTTAATGCCCCCTTTAAGGGGTTGGCCACTCAAACTCTATTTATCAATTGAAAAAGAGTTTATAGGATGCCTTATGGCACAAAATAATGCTGAAGGCCATGAACAGGCTGTTTACTATTTGAGTAGGGTCCTAAATTCAGCAAAAACAAGGTATACACCCATTAAGAAGTTGTGTTTTGCCCTATACTGCATGTATGAAATTGAGACATTACTTGATCAAGTCTCAAGTGTAAGTGGTCTCATAAATTGACTTGATGAAATACATGCTAAGTCGACCCTTAATCATTGGACGAATCGAGAAATGGTCCCTTGCTTTGTTTGAGTTCACCTTGGTTTATTTTCCACAGAAATCAATTAAGGGGTAAGCTTTAGCTAACTATATGGCTGATCATCCTTCATTAGAAATCCAACCATAAAAGGATGTGGAATTAGGGATATATGAAGTAGAAAAATGGCCTTGGATTCTTAAGTTTGATGGTTCTAGCACAGAGAAATCCGCTAGAGCGGTGATAGTAATCATCTCACCATAAGGGATAAAGACTACCCCATCTTTCAACTTGGCCTTCAAGTGCACTAACAATCAAGTTGAATATGATGCTTTAGTGATCAGTTTAGAGATTTTGATGGAACTTGGAGCACAAAAGGTACACATCATTGGGGACTCCTAATTAGTGCTTCGGCAACTAACAGGGGAATATAAATGCAACAACTTATTACTGACTCCTTATTATACTGCTTCCCAATTTTTAGATTCTTTTCACTTCGTGGAATTTGAATATGTGCCTAGGGAATCTAATTGGGAAGACGATGAGCTAGCACAAGTAGCCTTAGATGTGAAGATGAGCGAAGAATTGACTTATAAGCTCATCGTGATAGGCAAGAAGAATCATCCCTCAATTTATGAAAGGGGAATCATATTAGAAGTTGTCAGGACAGATACAAATGTTGCAAGAGACTAGAGAAATAAGATCAGAGAGTATTTAGAAGATCCTAATAGGCAGGTCCCTCATAGGGTGAAAGCTCAATCACAGAACTTCGTCTTACTGGAAAGGGAAATGTACAGAAATGGACTTGATGAGTTACTGCTTAGATGCCTATCCTTCCCACACAACATGGAAGTGATGAAGCAAGTTCATGAAGGGGTCTTTGGAGCCCATCTAGCCGGGATAAAAATGCGATGGCTAATTAGGAGACATGGTTATTTTTGGCCAACCATCCTAAGTGACTGCATTAATTACTCCAAGGGTTGCCAACAATATCAAAAATATGACAGCATACAGAGGATACCTGTTGTGGAACTCTACTTAATTGTGAAACCATGGCCTTTCAGAGGATGGGCCATGGACTTAATTAGGAAAATCTACCCAACTTCATCAAAGGGACACAACTTCATCTTAGTTACTACAACCTACTTTACTAAATGGGTGAAGGCCCTTTAAGAAGGCAGAGCAGAAGGATGTGATCCAATTCATCAAGGAACAAATCATTCATAGATTTGAATTCTCGCCCATTACAACCGACCAAGGCACCATGTCTACTGTGTGGATGAGATGACTTATTTGCTACAAGGATTGCGGCATTCAACTCATCAAATCCACTCCCTTTTATGCCTAAGTAAATGGGCAGATAGAAACTTCTAATAAGATGTTGATAAGCATCCCCAGGATAATCCCAAAGATCGGGTACATATTTTTATCCAAGACCTTGAGCTATGGAACTTCTAAGAGAGATTCTACAATCTTCAATTTAATAACCTATGCTGGCAGGATAGTGCTTCTAATGGAGGCGGGTAGTTCCTTCTCTAAGGATATCCAAGAAGAATGACCTTAATCCTCAAGAATACAATGAGACCATGATGATGGAACTTGAGGCACTAGATAGGAATAGATTATAAGCGCTCGACCACATCATGATCCAGAAAAAGAAGGTGGCCCAGACATATAACAAGTGGGTCAGAAGAAAGAGTTTTGAAGAAGAGGAGTTTGTCAGTGTAGTACCGTCTATGTGTTCAAAGATAGAATTGGGGAAATGGTCTCCAACCTAGGAGGGACCATTCAAAGTTCACCAAGTATTGCCTGGAAATGCCTATTGGCTATCAAGCCCTGAAGGGGAGCGACACAAAAGGTTCATCGATGGGAAGCACCCCAAGAAATACTTTTCCACAATGTGGGAAATGTTGACACCAACAGTACCAAGTGCAGTGGAATGAAGCTGACACAAGAAATAGGTCCCATTGACCATTTTTGGATTGGGGAAACTATTCCTAGTGATAAAGTAGGCTATTTTGGCCACTCACTGCTCAAACCGTTCATATTCCTTAATGTTATACTTGTTATACCCTCATTGTTTTATGAATAAATAAAGTAGGGTCCTATGATCATGAAAAGAGGTGATACCGATCTTTTGACGGGAAGGTCAAGTAGGCTTTGGGATCCCTATTCATCCTAAATAAAGACTTTTCCCCAAGAATGGGCTTGTTGTGTCATCAATTCTCTAAAAGTAGGTTCCATGACCACTTTAGGACTGGAGAAATATGAGATGACCTAGTGATAAAGTGGCTTCTTGGCCATTGCATTCGTCAGAATATTGATTTCTCCAAGGGTGTTCTTTGTTTCCTTTCCAGATAAGTCCCAGGATTATTTAAAGTCATTAGAGGAATAAGTATGAGACTAGTTCCAAGATAAGATTTGAGGAAATAAAGTTAGCCTTTGGCCACTTCACTTAAAAAACATAAACTTCTTCAAGATTCCCTATTGATTCTGTAACATCCCGAAATATACCCTAGTAGTTTTCGGACTTGTTTAAGGTATATTAAAAGTTAAATATGAATTTTCTAAAATAAAATTTATGACTTTGTAGTGGAAGATTTACAAAGATACAAGAATCTTGTAATTTATTAAAAAGGATATGAAAGTCATAAAAGAGGAAAGATCAGTCAATGAGAAATCGCATAAGTTGATTTTCAAAAGGGAAGAATTTGGGGACCAAGATGCAATTAAGAAACTTAAAACCAAAAATGGGCTTGTCTCGCCAAACATGGCCTTGGCGCGGGATCAAATATCTTATATTTCGTCTCCAAAAGAGAGAAAAACTGTGAGTAAGAAAAGGAGAAGAGAAGGAGAGAAGAAGAAGAAGAGGAAGCAGGAAGCAGTTAAGAAGAGGAAGAAGATGGAGAAGCCAAATTAAGGTATGGAACTAACTCGTATGAATTTCCATACAATTAGATGATCGCAGCTTGCCCCAAACTTGTGGTTTTACAAGATGTCCTCCTAACCAAAGCTTCAATGTGGTTATAAAAACCCTAGGCCTTGTATAAGAGATGAATGTAAAGCATGTTTGAGTTCAATAGCCTATAAGTATGGCTAAAGATAATTTGAGTAGAAAAGAGATTATAAGACGACTTTGAAATGGTTTTGGAGGTGTATAAGAAGTATGTAGTTGAATCGGGATCAAAATATGGAAAAGGAAAGAAAATACACATTCGGGTATTCGGAAACATGTGGTGTACCTAAGACACTTTGAACATGTACCGAGACATATCAGGAACTCGTCATTTCGGGCCAAAGTGTACTGGTACACTTTTTAGGTGTACCCCAGACACCCGCTGCCTGCTTCCGCTTTGACTAATTTGTATTTTGGCCATAACTTGCTCATTTCTTATCCGATTTGAGTGATTCAAGTGGCCAATTAAAATAGACTTCAAGGAGAATCATCCATATGAAATAGAAATCTTCAAATTATGACCTATGGCCCAAAATCCACTCGAAGTGGGACCATGCAAACCAAATTCGTTTCAAAGGTTGAACATAGAGAAGTCCGGGTTGTTTCAGACGTAACTTGAGTTCCGGCAGGTTCGAATCAAGGATTCCAGCTTGGAATGTAACCCTTAGCACCTTAGCTTTAAATGAGTATAAGGACATAGTGTCAAAATATAAGTTAAGACTCGGAAAATGAGTAATACAAACTGTCCCTAGAAAAAAATTCCAGAATGACTAGTCAGTATAAAAATGCCATAACTTTATTTCGATTATCCGAATGGATCGATTCCACTCCTAAGTAAAATAGATTCATAAAGGAATGAGAATATATGAATGAGGTGTGATTTCATAGACATCATACTATATAAGGAAGTGCTATATGTAATAGCCATGAAACAAGGAAAACATGGGAATGCAATATGTATAGATGGGTTCATAAACATGAATATGATATGAATATGATATGTCATAAGATATGATAGGTATAAGTTATAAGATATGATAGGATATGTCATAAGATATGATAGCCTACAAGATCTCGAATGATAGGCACATATGAATATAAGAGTATACAATGAACATATGATTGTCATGCATAAACAAATAGATGGAACATGATAGAAATATAGAAAGTATATGAATAGATAAAGACATGACAGTAATACGTAAATGATAGGAAATATATGATAGTTATACCGAAATGAATAAAATGGAACATGCTAGGAACACATGATAGAAATGCAGAAATTTAAGAACGTATAGAGATGAGCAAACGATGACAAAGATAGAATGAGTACATGTACATGAACGACGTACATGTATAAATGATATAAAGAGTTATGAATATAGAAAGCGTATAGAAATATATGAATACAAGAGTGCAGGTATGCCTTCATATATGATAGGATTTCATATATACGATATGAAGACAAAAACTAAATGATAGCAAAAGATATGAAATATGAAAACGAATCGAAATGTGAACATGAACATGAAAAGCACATGTCATGAACACGTAATGTGAGGTATGCTTAATGTGAGTTATGAAAGACATATGATCATATGACTACCTAGGATCAAAGAATGAATGAGTGGACGTCCTGATTAGTACTCTGACTCCTGACAGGCGCTCCCAAGATTCCCGATTAGTACTTCCAGACTCCTCGATTAAGACTTCCTAAGATCCCGACTAGTACTTCAGATTCTCGACAAGGCTCCCAAGACTCCCCGATTAGCAATTTCTATGACTCGATTAGTACCCAAGACTCGACAGTACTTCTAAGACTCCGACGTTAGTACGGTGATCTCATTAGTGCTCGCACTCCCGACAGATTCCTGCATCTGCAGCACATCCTACATCAGACAGACCTTCTGGTACTTATTGCATCAAGGCCCTACTCATTTTTTTATGACTCCGGAGAGGTCAACAGATATATGATAAGACTCTAAATAAAGAATAGAAGTAAAGATCCTCAATATACTCAGATTCGTCAGAGTACCTACGTACTCCAAAACACAGAAAGTATACAAAAGCACAAGAAAAGTACAGAAAGTATACAAAAGCATAAAGTGTATGATAGATAGAATAAGAACGTACAAATGTATATGAAGTATATGAATAGTATAGGATAACAGGATATGAAAAGTACAAGATGAACGCATATAACAGGAAAGTATACGACAAGATAAGCATGAAAGTGAAGAATGAAAGCCATATGAAAAGTATATATGAAAAGCATAGTATACGAAAAGCATATGAAAAGATAAGAGATATGAATAACATATCAATATATCCGATAACATATGCAAGTACATAAAAGAGAAAGCCATATGAAAAGTATAATAGGGAAAAACAAGATAAGAAATGAACAAAAGACATGAATATAGATATATGAATATAGTATATGTAAAGTACAAAGCATAAGATACAAAAAGGATATGAACAAGTAAAGCATGTAAAGTAGAGAAAGAGAAAGGTAAATGAAAAGCTATGAGCATGTAGCCACACGAGTTAAGACATGATATAGGTATAGGATGCAAATGCTATATGTAATAGTATATAGAATGGAATAACCATAGAACTGAAAGATGAAAAAGATATAGACTAGAGACATGATATGTAACCTGAAAAAGAATAGGAACATTGAAAAGACATGACAAGCGTGAAAGATGAACACAGGACAAGAGAGAACATGTAGTACTGGAATGAATACATAAAGATAATAAAAGGAGATGCCAAAGACATGTAACATGTAATAGAAAAAGATTGATATGCAATAGGAAAATAAGATGATAAGGAATTAAAGTTATAGAAATATGGTTAGATATATATAAACATATGTATAAGTTTCAGGATACGCCATTGGTGGTTGTCCATGCTTATGTTCCCACTAAGCGTAAAGCTTAGCACGGGTGTTCAATCCGTGTAGGTACAGGAGCAGAAGACAAGGATAGAGGACAGGACATTCCACATCAGCAAAGCAGGCCGACTCAGAGATAGGTGCTCACCAGCCACGCTCCAATCTTCCAAGTTTTTGTATTAGAAATATAATCGTATAAGCATTTTACAAGTAAAAGGACTTGAAAGTAAGGGTCTTATGACACCACCTGTAGCCTTTCAGATATGTACAAATGATTTTTTTTTTGTTATTACAGAAATTGTTTGTACACCAACAGGTACAGGTACAACTCTGAGAAAGAACAGGTCAATGAGAGTCCCAATATATAGTATAGATAGTATCGCGCCCTACTGCCTCTGATCCGCCTAACCTGGCCTGACTGGACGGGGCGGATATCTCTAAGGGTGACTTTCTCATCACATAAAGATCGAGAAATATGAGCGAAATATCCAAGGGAATACAGAGGCCTTAGGTCATTAAGGCACACATATTTCAAACAGAGACTCCAACAAGTTCATGATAAGGTATCATAATCACTCTAAGATTGAGGAAATAAGCCCTCTTGTTGAATTGGAGTAAAGGAAAGTGGGCTTTGTAGTCATTATACATTCAAATGCAAGATTTCTCTAAAGAATTGGACTTGTTACATCATTGCACCAATAGATAGGTTATCCCTTGGGACCAAATGGGAAAACAATGAGTAGTATCTAACGTCGCGACGTGACAGAGAGCATAAAATTGATAGTTCTAGAATGAGAATCAAGCAAATTGATGGAAGAATTGAAAGAAAATAGAAGTTGCTGAGTCTTGCATTTGGGTACGTCGCGACGAAGGCACTCGTTGCTACAAAGGAAGTGCTCATCACGACGAAGAACAATAATGGAAAACGCCGGCCGTACCAGTACGCCATGACGGCCGGCGCTTCTCCACGCCGCTATTTGCTTCTCCACATCGCGATACATTGCTTCCTCCACGTAGCGACGCCGGTTAAGGATGCGGTACCACACAACGACCCTCGTGGTGTTAATCTCGGCATATTACACCACCACACACTCCGCCAAATATTTATTGTGACTATGATTCTGCGATCGAGGACTATGACATCCTCGCTTAGTATCCGCATAACGAGTCGCAACTACGATTTTATACGCGGACTATTACTCTGTCAAGGGGATTTAAGAATCGAGGGAGTCAAGTGAAGTAGTCTTCGCTACTCGCTCGTGAAGGAGGGCCTGCTTCTATCAAGCCCGTCCTAATAGCAATAAATAAATAAAGTAGGCCTTATGGCCACTAAATTGAGGGAATATAGCATCCTAACAAATGTACATGTCCCAATAGCAAAAATCATTCAAGGTTTTTTTTTTTTTTTTAATAAATACCCAGTTATGTAGCCTAGGTGCACCTTGGTCCACTCGTTTAGCCACACGCAAGAAGTACTGGGCCTGTGTAAGTGTTTATCCAACATACGACCAAAGGCAGCTCTAGTTCCACCTGTTTATTAATGTCATGGCTTGGTGAACGTGTGTAAACAAGCTTAGTGATAGCACACATCCAAAGGCAAGCCATCGCCACCGTCCAATTAGTTCATACATTACAGAGGCGCATTTCCAGGAAATGTCAGTGAGTTCCCAACATAACAATCAAAGAAGGTTGGTCAATAGCCACCAAATCAAGAAAAGGTAAGATGTGAAGATTATTCAGCTTACCTAAAGGTATGGTGACAAGTTCTTAGTCCACCAAATAGTAAGATCATGGTTACCTTGCGTATGATTCCGTTTGGTAGACGTAGGCGAAAAACAAAGTAGAGGAGAGACAGAGATTCGCATACAAAGCGTAAAAGCTTTGTAAAGGGCAAACCGTTGACATTTTGATGTTTAAAGACTTTTTTCATGAAGAATGAAGATTTGAAGTTCTAAAATCAAAAATGATTTCTTTTTTCGATGATTAAAGACTTTTTCAAGAGGAACCACATTCTAGAATATCCAAATAAAGTCTAGGTCGTTAAACATAATTAGGGTAAATTCTACAGATGAAATTCTGTGAGTAACACCCCAAAAATACACCTTAGTCGTTTTTAAACATAATTAGGGTAAATTCTAAGTGCATTTTGAAATTTCTTGTAATTATTTTGCTAAGGGAGAAAATTTTTGAACTCTAATTGCATAAGATACAAGGGTAAAATTAATCTCTGTCAAATGACAAAAGATATAAGGTAAGAAGAGTATACAAAGTGGAAAGAAGGTGAGCGATTTAAAAGAAAGAATCTGAGTACTAAATGTAAATAAAGATGAATTAGGACTAAATAAGTAACGACGAGTCTTAACACTCAAATTATACCCTAACGGTCGATAACATATTTAGTATAATAAAAGTACAGATATCTTGTTCAGAAATAAATAAAGATTAAAACAAAAGTAGGAATATGCATAAGTTAAATTACAAATAATAAAAGTTAAGATTCGAGGCTATCAGAAAAATATCATAAATCGACTAAGAAATATTGTGTTGTTTGATGACCAGCGAAATAAAAGGATAAGATCAATAAGGATAAGACCAAAAGAAATATCTCATTTCACTTCAGCAGAGCAAACACTGATAAGAGAGAAGAGAAGAAATAAGAAGAAGCAGAAGAAGAAGGAAGAAGATCGCTGTGTATGGATACATACCTGGTCAGATGGGACTTGTTAAGTTCCGTATGGAAAAGTGTCGATTTTTGTATAATAGTACGGATTTGTGTAGTTTGGTCTAGAAAGGTTAGATACATGGTTGGAACCTTTTCGTATGTCTGGTTCGAGCCCTCAAAACCTTAATTGCTAGTGGTTGAGTCGAAAAGTTCTGGTTCCTATACATGATTAAACATACAGAACACCCCATCCCGAGAGAGTGTACAAAGACATGATAACGTAGGGGTGTATAAGAGTACCAAGTGTCACATCAGAGTATTTTCGAGACTAGCAGGAAATGATAATTTATGGAACCCTAATTATGGTATTAAAAGAAGGGTACAACGGTTATTTAGCAAAAAGGATATGTAAGGCATAATTAAGTTGTGAGATGGCCTCAATAGAAATAACATAAGCCAATTTCAATATTAAAGAGTTGAGGACTTAATTTTAATTATGAGGAATATGGGAGTATAAATAGCCATGAGACAAAAGCCAAATTCATTTTTGTTCTCATAAGGCTAGGGTTCACGGTTTTGAGGAGAAGAAGGAGAGAGCCAAGGAAGAGGAAGAGAAGGAAGAAGAAGGAGGAGGAGAAGAAATCCAAGATCAAGGTATGTTTATGTCTTGAATCAGTGTATTTTGGAATTCCTGTAGCTTTCGCATGAAATTCCAATGAGATTGAAGTGATCCTTTCGTCTAGGTTTTGTGTAAAGCTCACATGAACCTTGAAATTTGTCAGTTATGAGAGTAAACCCCAATCGGGGAGAAAATAAACATGGAATCATCAAAATTATGTGGTTTTAAAAAGAATTGTGACCTAGGTTGAGTTCTCGATTTCTCACCTGTGTGGTTTTATGTTTGAGGTTCCATAGCACCAATTCAAGTGTCATGAAGTTGTTGTGGATGATTTCCATGATAATTTCGGCGTTGCTAGAAGAGAAGTCAGACAGTTGAATCATCGTACTTTGGGAAAACAACAAAACTGGGCAAAATTCCTGAGGGGTGTACCCCAGATGATGGCCGTGGGTGTATCTGCACACCCCATCAGAGGCGCGTGCATCGCCAAGACACGTCTGGGGTGTACCAAGACACCCCAATTTAATGCAATGTGTATCTGAGACAGTCCAGGTGTACCGCACACATGTGTCCCAAATGCCCAGAATGCTATGTTTTTGTATAATTAAGCCCGGATTCGTACACCAATAGTTTAGGAACCTTATTAAATGATTAAGATAGGTTCGTTTAGTGTGACTAAGTCTAGGAAGTGCGTTAAAATTATATGTTATACGTAGGCGATTAAGTGTCATCGTATTCAGTTGGGTATGTAGGTTAAAAAGCAAAGGCGTAGTGCGGAATCAGGTTCAAGTTTAAAGAAGCAAAGAGGTGAGTGTTCTAAACTCATTTTCCAAATACTAGTGTTTTATTATTATTATTATAAATCGTTATGACTCAGATTTCGCGGTTCGGATTGCAAACCATTTTCCGTAAGTTAGCAATGAATTAAAGAAGCAAATGGTTTCCTGAGTTAAACCATAATCAAAGCATTGGTTTTAAATTGTAAACCATTTTTTCGCTAAAAGTAAGTAAGCAAATGGTTTTGAATAATTAAAACCATTTTACAAGCAAGGCAGTTAGCAAATGGTTTTAAATAATTAAACCATTTTACAAGAAATAAAGTAAGCAAATGGTTTTGAATAATTAAACATCTTCAAAGAACAAGCAAGCAAGCAAAGAATGCTCAGGAAAAATAGCCTTCCTCAGCTTCTCTAAGCAAAGTAACCACCAGGTATTCGCACGCATGGTGGTGTTAGATCTCATACATGCATTGTAGTTTTGCCTCGGTCGGCAAACTTAGGACATACATCATGCATTTAAAGGAGACCGTGGCACGTATAGGAGTATATAAGGTTATGAGCTCTAACTAAATTATGGTGATGGCGACACGAGGTCAATTCCACCATATTCACCGGAAAAAGGTGATGCGGACAAAGGTCCTTCCACCTGCACAGTTGAGCACAAGTTCCCGTGTTCACTAGGGCATGATAAGCAAAAACAGGCCTGGTTGATGCTTTATGAACATGATATACGCTTTTGAAAATCAACTATCGTTCCCGGCCGGCCTGTGCTTCCTGAGAGTTTTAAAGCAAACTGAGCCCGCATGCTCCCGCTTAGGATTTCAAAACGATCGGTCGAGCCAAACTCCCGTGGATTTTCTGGGCAAAACGGTTGAGCCTGTGCTCCCGCTTTATTTTCAAAGTACGCGCTGAGCCAAGGCTCCTGATTATAAAAAGTTTAGAAACTTTTAAAGCAAAGGTTTGTGAAAGGTTTTAAGTAAAACTTTTCAAGCAAGATAAAGCAAGCAAGCAAAGAGAACTAGAGAAGTTTTATAAACTTCTAAGCAAGCAAGCAATAAGAGTTTTATAAAGCCTTTTAAAAAGTATAAAGCAAAGCAAGCAAGAAGTATAAAAGCAAGCAAGCAAAGAAAAGTTTAAACTTTCAAGCAGCAAAGCAAAGTAAAGCTTCTGAAAATATTGTAAAGAAAGTTTTACATGAGGTCTAAAAGCAAAAAACCCAGAGGTGTATTACACTCACTGAGCTCTGCTTAGCCTATTATTTTCTTGTTTTAAAAACTATTTTCCAGTATTGTGTACGCAAGACGCCGAGCATCAACAGATTTGTCCTGACATTGTACAAGTGTTGTAAATTAAGAATATTATGTAAGAAAAGACTTTGAATATGTATAATGGAACATATGTATGTACATAGAGTAGTTTTGTGAGAATGTGTTGGTATGCTGGTTGCCATATTTGGATTTAGAGTAGATTGGATGTATACAGGATTTGGAATTGTTCTATGTGTAGCCGTCATGCTGCCGAAGTTTTTCCGCTGCTAAAATTTTACCAAATCCTAAGTTATAAATAAAAGAAAAATTTTTATAGGAGGTTTTAGCGCTAGTAATACGGTCGCTTCATTGTGGATGTCTAGTCGCTAGAGGTAACTAATGAAGATTTTCGTGGAGGGCCTGGCACAACTGGCCACGAAGGGGGGTGGGGTGTGTCAGCTAGTTGCAAGTTGAACCCAGAAAATTTCCCTATTTTTTATCATACTAAATAGTAGTCGGACCTTAGAATGGGTTTTTGGGTCAGAAATAAAGGAATTTGCAAGAATCCTCTCAGAATTTGTAGCCACATCAATGAACTCGATGTTAGACTTTGAATTTCAATTCAAACCCCGTAGACTAAGTTATGGTCTTTTACCTGAACAACTAATAGGCGAGAGGTCAAGATGTAGACCTCATCCGTGAGGTCAAAGGTGCATCTCATCCCAGAGGCTCGGCACCTCATCCCAGAGGTTGGCTGAGGTCACAGACTTATCCCGTAGAGCTGGGCCAGGACCATCCCTAGGAGGTCACAGGACCTCATTCTCAGAGGTCGCCAGACCCCATCCCGTGAGGTCAACAGAGGTCGGCCAGACCTCATCCTAGAGCAGGAGGTCGCCAGGTCGGCCTCAGACCTCATCCCGTAGCTCACCGGCCTGTGTCGCCGGTCTGGCCGGGGCTCACGTATGACCCTCAACTCTAAGGTCATAACTTCTTCGTTCGAACTCCGTTTCGGGTGTTCTTGGACTCTATGGAAAGCCCATTGAGTCAAGAATCAATTCATATGCCTGAAGAGAATAGAAGGTGTCAGACTGAGGTGTTAGACCGAGTTTAACGAGGTTAGGTCAGCTCAATCGGGCCAGTCAATATCGGGTGTGACTACGTATGACCTCCAACTCTAAGGTCATAACTCCTTCGTCCCAACTCCGCTTCAGTGCCTGGACTCTATGGAAAGTTCAATGAAACAAGAATTCATCCACAACAGCTTGATAAAATTGAACCTATATTCATTCTATAAATCATGAAACAAAAGAGGGCCCCAAGTGTAACCATAGTTATTCATATTATGAACGCCTATTATAGAATTCATAAATAGCCTATAAGAAGGCACATGGTAAGCATAGTTATTTATGCATGTAATGAGATATGAAAAATTCAAAGATATGAATAAATGATTGTATACATATATCACATATGATTACCGAATGACAATAATTATTCGGGAATATGAGGTATATATTGAACATAAAAATATATTGATTGTCCTGCTAACCCGATGTAGGGATAGACGGGCATGCCTTATTAGTGGAAAAACAAGTCTCATAGTGATATTAAATTCTCGAGACGAGGCCCCGTTTTGTCGATGAGATAGATCCCGTTTGACTACTTCTGGGCGGGCCCCGAAGGGTCACCACAAACGCTTCGCTCCTTATAGATGGTCATTATACTCCATAATGATAATGCGTTTCTTCGGCCCTTATAGACCACTGTTCGCATACGAGTACAATGCCTTTCGGTCCTATGTAATCACCACTCCGTTCACTACGTTGAGATAATACTGGCTCTTATAGTTTCCTCAGATTCACTTCTATGTTTATGCGCATATGAAACATAAAAGAAAATGACAGGTATATGCAAATGAAATGTAGAGAATATATGACATGATATGAGAAGCATAGTACTGCTATGCGATGATAGTATACAATTACAAGAACAAGAAGTAAAGTACAAGATGACATGAAAAGTATATGGAAGATGATAAGAAATGAAATTGGTTATGAAAAATATAAATATATATATATATATATATATATATACGGAAACGAGCAAGTAACTGTAAACGTTATACGTGTTATACGATTTACATGTGACGTGCAGACTCTTACTGAGGTCATATTCCCACTAAGTCGAAAGCTCCAAGACGCTGCTCAACTGCAGAGGTACGTAAGAGGAAACCAGAGGACCTGGCAATCCACATCAGCAGTCAAAGGCCACGCATCAATAGGTGCCCACTGGAAGACCTTTAGGTCTATTTTGTATATGAAATTTTGTAAACAATGTAAATATTGTAAATGTTGAACACTTCCATATATGGAGCTTGTATATATTTTGTAATCCGCTGCTACAGAATATAATACAAGTTAAATGTTTAACATTATATGAATGAACTAAATTTTTAGCCAGATACGTTAAGTTAAAAATGACCCTCACTTGACACCCTATGCCGAAGCCGAAGGCTACACTCTCATTTGGGCATTGGGACCAAACCCTGAAGGAGAGAAAGGAAGAGGGAAAGAAAGAGAAGAAGAAGAAGAAGAAGAAGAAGAAGAGGAATGGATTTCTATGGTATGGATTTATGTTTTGATTTCTATGGTTTGGTATAAATGCTATGATTTTGTATGGAAACTACTGTACGGATTACTGTGGTTTTCTATGGATTCTCGTTCTTATACACTGAGCTAGGGTTTAAGGTGTTAAAGAGAGCGAGTACTTGTCAGAGTATAATCCAATTCCTCGAGTAGGAATTCTTGTTATGATGTAGATACATGTTCGTGTTAGAAGTTAACCTAACTTGCAAGAATTTGAGTTAGGGTTTGGTAAAAACCCAAATTAATCTATATGTTTGGTTTTGTTTGGGTTATGAACCATTTTGGAGATGTTTTCTAGAGAGTATATGAGTACCCCTTTGATTTTGGTGGAATTTCTGGAAAGAGGACATGAAATTTGCCATTTCTAGGCAATCCCGCAAAGTGGTACCGGTACCCAAACAGGGGTGGTACCGGTACCCATATTCAAAGGCAAAATGGTACCGGTACCAATCAAAGTGGTATCGGTACCACTCACCAGAACACGATACCGATCCAAGTGGTACCGGTACCACTGCTTCCTGCAACCCTGATTTTTGGTATTCTTACATTGTTAAGCTCAAATTCGCACATCGAGGGTATAGGAACCCTAATAAACGATTAACGGGGATTCAAATAAGAATGAAACTAAGTGAAAAATGCACTCCAGACTCGAGGCTGCTTTAATGTTGGAAAATATAATGCCTTATGATAAGATAGTAAGTCCTGAACACATATAATTGTAGGACTGCCTAAGACCAGATATTGAATGACATGCCACTTCTATTACGTGGGTAGACGTGTCTCGACGCTGCTTCGACACTTCGCTAGTGCTACAAGCATTTCTATTATGTATGCACGTCTCGATCGTTGTTTCGATAATTTCCCCGCTTGCTATGACACTTTTATTACATGGGCAGACACGTCTCTAATAAGTGCTTTGACACTTCTATTAATGTGGGCAAGCACGTCTCTGATAAGTGCTTTGGCACTCCTACTAGTGCTACGACACTTCTGTTGCATGGGTAGACATGTATCCTGGACAAAGGCTTCGCACTCCCGCTTTGCGCTACGACACCTCAAGATCAGATCAGACTCCTTCGTACTTATTGTGTCATGGTTCACTCATTCCTATTATTATCTAGTTAATCCACGCTTATAAGGATAAGAATCTGAATAATGAATAAGAGTAAAGTAATGTACATCGTTATGCTCTGAATGTACCTACGAAAGGCACTCTGGTCATATAAGTTCTATAGTACTCTGGAGCCGTGGTACCTCCGTATGAGCAAAGCTCTATAACTCCTACTAAGATCCGAATAAGTATAAGTCTTATCACAACAAGTATGTATTAGTATGTTATGTGAATTCAAGGAAAATTCCGATATCTCGCATCGTATATCCGTTACTATTAAATGCCATCAGAAGAGAATATTAATGCATGTGTATACGTATAAGTCATATGTTTCCCACTAAGCGTAAAGCTTAGAACGAGTTTTAATTCGTGTAGGTACAGAAGAGGACGTCCGCGATCGTCCGCGATCTTCCGCATACTATTAGGCCAACAAACTAGGAGTCCATCATAGTAGGTTGTGCGCTCTGATTATGTAAATATAAATGTACGCTTTTCAGATATGTATATGTAAAGGGACTCAAAGATCGTATATATATAAATCGTGTCACCACAAAGGGGTAGTTTTATATCTTGTATCTGTGATATGACATTTGTTACGCTTATAAGACTCGGGCCCACCAATGTCCGAAAAAAAGCAGAAGAGTCCCAAGATAGCTCCCTCACGCCCCTTCACCGCCTAGGCTGGACGGTGTGACAAATTTGAAGTTCTAAAAACCGAAAATTGATTTTTTTTTTCCTGATTTCTAAAGACTTTTTCGATAAAGAACGAAGGATTTGAAGTTCTGAAAATTGAAAAAGGATTCTTTCTTGATTTTAAGGACTTTTTTTGTTGAAGAATGAGTGATTCAAAGTTCTAAAAAACGAAAAATTTCCTAGTTCTTGGAGATCCTAGGAATTCTCTTTTGGATTATTGGATTTCTACGTCTTGAGGATGAATCTTTCAATATTCCCTTAGAAGTCGTATGGAACATTAACTGCAAATAACTTAATAAAAAAGGAACGGATCTACTCACTAGTGTAGGATGCGAGTTTTGGTTGTAAATCCTAAAAAAATCCAAGCTTGTGGTGGAAGAAGCAGCGGTGGTTGGTTCGGTAGTAGAAGACGCCTTCCGTAAAGCCAATAATAGCCACAGTGACGCCGTCGACAACGACCTTGATGGCTTAAATTCCGACGTTGATGACGACGAAGAACGAAAATTGTTGTAAGGATTTTCGGCCAAGAATGGGTTTGAGAGAAGAGGGAAATAAGAGGATAAGGAAGGGAGAAGAGAGAAGAATGTGAAAGGGTTGGTATGTAAATAAAAGGGATTTCTTCCTATCCCAAAGGAGAGTATCTTGATACAGAAGGAACTGGTTGTATAGGAGAAGCAAGATTAACAGCCACAGGTTTGAAAGAAAAATTGGCGGGAGGCTTTTCTCGAGGTATTACTCTAAGCTTCTTCAATTCCTTCAATCGAGCTAGATTTTTGGCTTGTTCTTCCCATTGATAATCCATATCTAAAGGGGTAAGTTGCACTTTAGGTTTCATGGAAAAATGATGAGAGAAGAGGGAAGTGGAATGGGTTGGGGGGTAATTGTTTACACTAAAAATAAATTTTTGGGCCCAAATGGTATTTAAATAATTTTTCGGCTCAAAGGGTAGTGGAATGGGTTGAATAGATATGCCAAGGTCAAACCGTACTAGCCCAACCCAATCCGAGAAAGCCTAAGCTCATGAGAATCAACCCATGAAAAGGTTCAGGAACATTTATGGAATTTTTAAATAATTTGTCAAAGCTGTCAGCTAAGAATATTGAGACTTTGTCTCAAAGGTAGAAGATGGAGGAGACTTTTTCTCCAAGTCATGACATGATAGAGTACGTGAGTAGTTATTAGAAGTGGGGAAAGTTATTTAGGGAACAAGATTCTAGTGGGGACATGGGCAGTTATTAGAGAAAGTGGGTTGGTGCAGTTACTGAAAATTGTCTATAAAAGGAAGACTCAACATCGGAGCAAGGGTCCGATCATCAACAAATACTCATAATAGAGCATTTTAGCATTTTCTCTTAGTTTTCTACAAGTTTAGCAGTTGTCTTTTCCAGATTCCTAGCTTAGTTTTAAATGTTCTTTCTAAGCATTTTGTTATTTCCAAACTTTCTTGCTTCTGCAGTTGATTTTCAGTCAAGTTCTATAATGAAATATGTTATTTTTCAAACTAGTCCGTAAAGGTTTCTCTTAGCTTTCAATTTAGTCCATGTAATCTAATTTTTAAAGTATTATTTCACTTAGAATCTAGGGAACAGTCAAGCGAACTAGGGAATCCATTTTTCATTTGAATGTATGTAGATTTCAGACAATTTAAGTTTAAATACTTATAATTTCATGGCATGCCTAAGTATCTACCAATTCCCGTGCTTTTTGTATGTTTTGGAGCAAATCAATCAAATGTGTACCTATCATTGGTGCTTAATGAGTCAATGCGTGTAATGGGAAGAGGGCTACCTTAGCAAATCTCTAAAGATGGGTTCAAAGTTAATGCTATCCAAAGAGTGAGTCAGTCTGACGATGTTCGCTTCTAAGGTATATCATATCTTACATCGTTTCCCTACAAAGTTGTGGAGCAGACTTGTTCAGGTTTTCCAACCAATTAGGCCGATCTTTTGGATTGGGCTCTCTTATTTGATTGGATACAAAAGACTAGCCTGATAGGTGGGAGGACCTCTCAAGCTTAAATACCACTCTACAACTTTGTAGGGAGCCGATGTAGTATCGTATAAGACAAGAATATGAGCTTTTTCCATAGAATGGCTAATGCACATCGGCTAGCTGAACTGATGAGCAGAATTAGGTCAATATGGTTTGGCTCACTGAGGAGGAAGACATCAAAGGAGTGGGGAGTGCTTTATATCCGCTGACAAAAGTATTGAGGCTTAATTTTTTGAGCATTGAGCCGAAGGCAACTGGAGGGGTTGGAGAAACCCTTTTCTATGAGAAGGAAGTGTTAATTTATTCGTGGATTTAATGATGATAAGGATCCTGGCTCGGATGGGTTTTCAATGACTTTTTGACAATTTTTTTAAGGATAAGGTGTTGGGTTATTTCATGAGTTTAATTAGCATGGAAGAATTATTAAAAGTTTGAATGCTAACATTTCTGATTTTGGTCCCATAGAAGGAACGGGCTAAGGACTTGAAGGATTTGAACCAATAAGTGCTTAGTAGGAAGGTTGTTAAATGATTGACAAAGGTGTTGGTAAACCGAATTAAAGTGGTACTACCAAAAGTGATTTCCATAGCCCAAAATGCTTTTGTGAAAGATAGACAAATTTTGGATGCATCCCTAGGAGCTAATGAGGTGGTAGATTCAATTGCAAATATTCCAAAAATAAATATTTACAATAATTTAAAAGTTTATATTATGATGATTCATTTTTTCAATAATCCGATAGCAAAATATACCCTAGCGTATCTTATCTCATTTTCTTTCATCTTGTTCTTTTCTAGCTTCTTTTCCTCCAACAATGAGTAGTGATTTTTTGATCATTCTTGTCTTGAAATCACCCATTTGCATCTATTTCTTTCATTTTCTTACCAATAAAACGATTATTCTATAAAGATTTAAGTTTATCTTTTTTCGTCTTCGCCTTATTACGACGGCTTTTATTTATCGACATCTTAATGTCACATTTGGTTTGTCGTCGACACGTTACTCATTACATTATGCTTTTTCATTGTCTTGTTTCTAAGCTTTATTTGTGTGGGAGAGTATTCAGATGTATTAAAAATGATTCGATCAATCGAAAATATTATATTATACTATCGGCTTGAACAATGAAAACTTGACTAAATTTTTTTTGCCATCAGCTTTTAAAAAGACTAATGATTATCTTATTTTCACCTTATGTACTTGAAAAACTTTTTTTTATATATATAAATAATATTTCAAATCAATCAAATATTTAAATCAAAGGCAACTAAAATTAAGAAAATTATTAGTCAAAGTATTTTTAAGAAAATTATTTATGAAGTATTCTTTAAGATTATATCATGAGCCATTTAAAATTTTTTTTAAAGTATTTCTTCAATTTTCTTAAACATTTGATTTAATTTAAACACTCTTAAATCGGGAATGATCTCAAATGTAAACTAATTTATTACTTGACTTTTTTTATATTTTATGATTTATTTATCTTTAGGATTTGGTGGTTTAATATAGATATATGATATAAAACTACAGGTATTTGTTCTTTAACATAATGCTAAAATCTCTTTTTAAAAAAAAACATTTTGCTAAAAATAATTTGTTTTCATATATTATTTTATTTGTTTTCTAACTTTTCATGACTCATTATAGATTTGTATTGAATATAAAAAGTCAAAATATTTGACTTTTTTATTGTGAAAAAGAAAATTATGGTACTTACTTTTAATGCTTAATAAAAATAAAACATTATAAAAACAAATATTCTACTACTTAACACAATGAAATATTATATATATATTTTTAAGTTTCACTTAGAATTACCTTTCAAAAAAAAAAGTTGCACTTAGAATTAAGTTAAAAGAAAACAAACACAAACACCACCCAAATCATTTTTGTAATCTATTACCATGAAATCTAGTCATATGTTTTCATTATTCTACAAAAAAAAAAATTTGATTAATTATATAAATGGTGTCTAGCTTTCAATTTTTGTTTTGTTTTGTTCGACAATACATGAACTTTAATTTTGTTTAACTGCGTTTCTTGATCGGTCAAATATTATTAAGATACTAAATCAGTAAAAACTGGATCCACATGACATTCCACATTATATAAAAACAATGAAAATGCTTAAACAACCTTTAATAAGTTAAAAAAACAATATTATCCTTTCCTAGTAACAGTTTTTACTATCTATTTGTTTGAGTAGAAAATAAATTGATAAAATTAGCTAATAAAACCGAGATAAAAATAACAACTTTTCTTCAAAATAAAGTATGACATTTAAATAATTTATCATCTCACTTTGTTACTTATCTAACATAATCTCTCCAATTAAAAATAAAAATATTAGATATTAAAATTACTTTATTTTTATCTCAATTTATACTTATCAATTTTATCAAATTTTTTACAATAAATAGATAGTGAATGATATGGAAAGGATAATATTGTCTTTTCACCTTGTTAGAGATATTTGTTGTCATAGTCTTAGGTAAAAATTAAATCATGTTTCATGGCCTCAGGAAAAAACTCCTCCTATGTTTTTAGAAGTCAGAATCTTAATTATAACATGCTGGTAGACACAGCCGGACAACTAGACTTACCATAATAAGTCTAATCTGATTTTGATGAGGATATTCTGAAGACCTATTAGATTCATGGTGACAAATTAGGAAGAAATGTAGGATATGATTTAATTAACCTAGATCACCATGTTAGAATACAAAAACATAATTTTAATGGAGAATATAATATTATACCCGATTTGGGAATCCATGAATGTTTCTCATTTAATCACACCAGAAGAAACGACCTCAAGATCTCAAGATCTTCCTACCTACTGATGACACCGGGGCTTAAATGAGAATGCTTCTCACTGTTAGAGAAAAATCCTCGACCGAATTTGAGAATGATAATACGATCCCAGGGCTCGGTGACTTGAGCCTTCTATATATCGAGTTCCCGAATCCACTGCTCCCTCATTACGTCGGCCGCATCACCCACACACCCTGCTACCCCATGTTTTATTAAGAATCCTAATAATCTCACTTAATTAGACCACACTTAATCCAGTTAGTTTTAATTAATAAAGCCCACTTTATGAAAATCTTACATTCTCCCACTTGGGCGATATTAATTAAAACAAAACTGTGTGCGCACCTTCATATTGGTCTAGAGATTATTCTTAATAGTCAATCCCATCCCATAAAGTTCGAACACCGAACTTACGTAATTGCATGTACTCACGCAAGCCTCCTACGGTCACGAAGTTTTCAACTTTATCATATGATTCAATATTATAGCTGCTTAGCCCACAATACCTCATAATGAGCGATACTTCATGCTACTATCCACTTAGCTGGCCCACTCTCTTCTCCTGTTGTCACAAAACCTAGCGTGTCACTAGAGAATATCCATCATGGTTCCAACTAACTCGTATATGAGTTACCTTAATAGGTAACTTTACTTTACGCGTAACAAATACGCTGTTAAGGCTAATGCCAAGAATGCCCCATAATTACACCATACACACAATGCCCGAGATTTTCAACAATTATATTGCATCAACTCGATAAACCTACATTCACAACATTATCAATGTAAAAGAGTTGATACAAATTCAATTATTACAAAATGTAATAAAATTGATTCAACCTTCATAAGAGCAACATAAACTAATAAATTCCACTCACTTGGCGTGATCCCATGATATCTTGCTTCCATGTTGATGACATGTCGATCAAATACAAGGGCGAAGGCCTTTAGTTAGCTGATCCGCAATCACATCATCCGCTGATATGCGCCCACCGCAACGTCACCGCTTTCAACTTTTCCTTATGGTCGATACTTGACTTCCATGTGCTTGCATTCCCTTGAGACCTCTGTTGTTGTTAATAAACAACACTGTAGAGTTACTGTCACAATACAACTGTATGGGCCTATCCACAAAATCAAAACACTAAGTAACTCCTTAATGAGGTTTCGAGCCAAATCGGGTCGAGTAGTTGCCGAAAAGGATGCTACAAACCCGCATGGTAGAGATGCAATTGATTTTGTTTCTCACTTTTCCATGATATCGCACTTCCGCAATCAAAGATATAAACTTGTTGACTCTTTCTACCGCGATGCCCAAAGAAAGTCTCGAATCCGAATACCCAACCAGTCGTAGGTCCCAACATGTTTGTAAATCAACATATAGTCTTTGTCCCTCATGATCTATAATCTTCGCAAAGAACCCAATGATCAGTCCCTGGCTCGACCAAGACCGCTTAAGTCCTGTCAGAACGCACATCTCGGGTCTAGTGCATACTGAGCATACATAATACTCCCAAGTGCACAAAGATAAGGTATATCTTTCATTGGGCTTTCTATATCTCGAATGAGGACATTGTGATAGACTCAACTTATCACCTTTACGTATTGCAGCAATTCCCGGGTTTACATAGTTGCATGTTAATCTTTCTAAATACGATCAACATATGCCCTCCGAGATAAACCCAATAGTCCGCAAGAACGATTCCCGTGAATCCCAATGCCTAGACAAAAGACGCCTCACCAAGGTCCTCATATCAAAAGTTCTTGACAACATCCGCTACCTCTATGCAAGAAACTGGGCAGTCAACTGCCAGCAAGATATCATCCATAGAGTATTAGGAAAATAAATTTCCTCCACCTGACCTCAAAGATATACATTGATCTACTTTGTTCTCAAATAAAACCGTATGAAGCAACAACACTATGAAACTTTTAAGTACCATTGTCTAGAAGTCATGGAGACCATAATAGACTTTTTCGCCATACAAGTTTACTGGAACATATTACAAACCTTCAAGCTGTGGTCATATAGACTTCTTCATTAAGGTCTCCATCGGAAAGGCAAGTAACATCCATCCGTAACTCCGTATCAAAATGAGCAACTAATGCCATGATCACTCGAAAGAATCTTTGTGGAAGAGACCTGAGAAAAGGTTGCTTCATAGTGTACTCCTTCTTTGAGTGAAACCTTTGGCTACCAAACGCTTAAACTTAATCTTTCCTTATGGTCCTTACCTTATACACCCATTTGTGCAGCCTAAATTGCCAACATGCACTTCTGCATCCATAATAGTTCCCAAACTCCGTTATGCCTCATAGATTGAATTTCATCTCTCATTGCATCCAACCACAGCTCGATTGAGGATAAGAAACAATTTTCTCATGTTACTTGGATCACTACAACCTATATCGTAGCCTTGCTCTCCTATATAGACTAAATAGTCCTGGTATAGCCGATCAAGCTTCTCCCAGCGGATCTCCCACTAGAGAAATTGCCACATTCTCGCACCCGAGAGCCTTGATGAACATCATTAGAGCTGGCTCTCAACAGATCCCTAGTCTCAACAGTTCAACATGACAGTGTCAGTTCATCTCAGATAGAGGAGACAGCGCATACCACATTACCCACCGTACTATCATCCTCAATAGTCTATGAGCAAGCATTTCTCTACCACATCAAACTCCAAAATCCTAACTGCCTGGTGGATTCCACAATTCTTGTGCCCCGCACACAGAACCACATCCATCGTTCCGTAAGATACATAAGAACATCGAAAGTGGTTCCGGAGTCCAACTTACTTAATGTCGATTATATAACTTTACTGCTAGACATCCCTAAACCTTAAGATGGTTTAAGCTTAGGCTTACTTGGCCACCCATAACTCAAAAGGAGTCAATGGAACACCAGAGGTACACGATTCAAAATGTACAAAGTCGCTTTCAAAGCCGCCCCATAGAAAACTCGTACCTATCCTACTAATCATATACTCCTTACCATTTCCATAAGAGTACGATTGCTACTTTCTGGGCTATACTCCTTATTTTTTGGTCAAACTCCTGCATAGTAAACTATGCCACTATCCCGCAGTCCTCTATATTTGGCTAATGGCCCCTAAGCCACGTCCAAAGATCGCCATGTTTGCCATAATATCACTCACTGATCTTAACAACCTTTCATAACTTTTCCAATTATTTCGACTTCATCCGAAAAATCTCAACTTGTCAAGAGACCTGACTTTTCTTTAATCAAGTACAAATAACCATATCGAATAGTCATCAATAAAATGTGATGAAATAAAAATTTCACACAAGGTCAGTTACATAAGGTCCACTTATACGCCTGGCAGGAATGACTTCCAACAAGCCTAACTACTTGACCGCAGCTTTTCTTCTTATCTTACTATTTTAATTCCCCAATAGTCTACGATATCTCTAAGTCATTTTAAGAGCGGTGATGTTAGTCTTTATCACCTCTTCACTCTATCCTTAGAGATATGGCCAAGTCGCTTATGCCATAATGCATAAGACTCTTCCTTAGGTAAAGTGGTCTCTTAGAAACAACATTTTCTCGCCGTATAAGCGACGTATATGTCATCGTGGCACAAACTGGACTAGATAATCCGTTGGACATATGACAACACTCCAACCTTATTCTCAATTAAGAAATATTGAAATAACATTACTTTTTAATTTCAAAAGAGTAACTGTTACGATCCAAACACGACACTAAAACTAAATTCCGGCTCTAAAGTGAAGGTACATAAAATGTGTCTATCAACATCAATTTAAACCGTGACCCAAAACTAAGATTACATCTCCTACCGAACATGACATCGCCTTCTCGTTGTTTCCTACGTTGAGCTTTTGATTCATCCTTGCTTGGCTTTCTCCGCTTATGAATCCCCGCGATGGTAAATGTACATGATTAGTCATTTCCACTATCGAGCCACCAAGAACTCGGATGGTGCTTCGTATAGGTTGGATTCACAAACAAGTGTTAAAGAATCATTAATTGTGAAGCCCACGTTTGGACATCCAAGCTTTAATTTCGCATACCCTTCATGTGACCTTTCTTTCTTACAAAAGAAGCAAATGACACCATCCTTTTTTCAAGAATGTCTTCTTTGACCCATATTGTCGATTGGACCTGTAGTTTCGAGCACCTTTATGAGTCTCGACTTTCAATCCTCTTATTTTTCCTTTTATGGGGACTAGCATATAAGGCCACATGCCTTTCTCCTTCTTCGCGCTTTCTCTTCTTCCCGCTACCACCTTGCTATAAGTCATTAACCGATCGTCTCATCTCAAATCTGTAGCTTGTCTTTATAATCCCAAAAAATCGTGGAAGGTGTTTAGGGCTCTGATGCACACGCAAGCATCCGGAATGGTAACATCGAGCTCGAGCTTCGTTTCAGTCTACCATCCAGACATAATCTCTAACCCTGAAATTGCACTCCATCATACTTCATGTTGAAGAGCTAAGAAGAGTTCCAACCTCAAGATTAGATGAAACTCGATTTCTAGCCTCTATGGTCGCATCATTTCCTACAGCACAAATTAACCCGGTAAACCACTTTCAAGGCCTGTATTTACTTCTTCATTGTCAATAAGCAAATCCTATCGCTCCTCGCCCGTGTAGCATAGTCCGTTTTCTCGCCTTCGCACAGAGGTCAGGATATCCATCCGCCATCCATTGTAAGCGCCATGTGAACATCCGCCTACTCCATTCCAAATAGAAAGTCCTCTTCCATTTCTTGGAAATTCAATCCAAGAAGGATCTCACCTGGAATGGAATTGCAGTCACGTAAAAATCGACCAAAAAATAAAACAAAACAATACAATCGCATCATGTGAATACTCATACGAGAATTACATACATCATCACATAATCACCTTGGGCGTAAAAATGACATGCAAAGCCAGACACTCTCCACATGAGCCACGGCCATGAGAACATATTCTAATCCTTCGTGGAAATCACCACCTGGGTGGCGGAACCACTAAGATCGGGCCATTTCTCAAGCACATGTCATACATGTATCCCTCTCCATGAACTAACACGTGGATCACCTCCTTTGGGAGTGATCACGCACAAAACAGAGACATCCCACCACAATATGAGGACTGATATTTCTAAACCTGACCGTTGCGCTACTTCTCATGGGCTACAACCTAATCAACTTCTTGAAAATCACTCATACCGTGGATATAAACTTTATGTATCACATTAGTATATATATGTAATGCCATCATAATTGCTCAATTCATTCATAGACAAATGAATTTAGACTCTACACACCCTTATGCAAAGGATATACATGTTAGCTACCATATGTATTTCCAAACCATAGAGAAATGTTACAAATACGTAAAATACCCTAATTTCTAGGAAGTGCATGGTTCTATACGCACGCCACATCTCAGGCTTCAAACACGCAGCGGAATATACCACATCAGTAGAATTTCAATGAAGCTCGGCAGATATCAAGATTGCCCAATACTTCACGACGCGCCCTCACGCGCCACCGTAAGGCTTCGGCGTGGCGCCGCTGGCGCGCTGCGGCCGCTGCGTCGGCCGGGTTTGTCGAACGGGCCGGGCCGCTTGACTCGGCCTGGGCGCCGACCGGGCTGACCGGGCCGGTCGCTGGATCCGCCCCGTCATCCGGTCGCGGTCGTTGACCGCCCGGGCCAAAGACCGGGCCGAGATGACGCTACGATCCACGCCACAGACACGCCGTTGTCCACGCTACCAGACACACGCCGCTTCCACGCCGCCGCATCGCCAAGATTCACTAATCGAACCGGCTGTAAACGATCGCGTAACCGGCGATCGGTTTGCCAACCGATCGGGTCATGCCGACGCAAGAACCGTCAGCGTGATCTGCCGCGCCCGGCGCCGCCGCTTTCACGCGCTGGTAGCCGCGGAGGGCGGCCGCCACCGCGACGTCGCGCCACCCACCATTCGACCGCTCGTCGCGGTAGGATTCCTTAAATATGCAAAAAATTTAATTTCTTCGGGATTAGAAAATCTCCAACCGACACGCCCGATTTGAAGAAAACCCAAAAATAAACATATTCCATCATATGTTTAATTTTAATCCATGGTTGGCTCTCGATACCAACCGTAGGATATGATTTGTCTAACCTGCATCACTCATGTTGTATCACAAAACATAATTTTAATGGAGAGAATATGAATATTGCAAAAATTGACGAACTACTAACGCCTTCTCACGTTTAATCGATGAAGACCGCAAAAACGACCTCAAGATCTCGCATCCTCGACACCCTTGATGACACCGCTTAAATGAGAATGCCTCTCACTCGTTAGAGAAAAATCTCTCGTAATCCTCGAATCGGAGAATCGATACCACGCGATCCTTAGTGGCTCGTGGCGGACTCAGCCTTCTTCATTGAGTCTCCGTTCACCTACCTTCCTTATTACTGGTCAGCCAGATCACCTTCACACTCGCTTTCTAAATTTCCATACGCTTTATTAAGAACTTAATAATCTCACTTAATTAGACCAAACTTAATCCAAGGCTAGTTGACCATAAAGCCCACTTTTATAGAAAATCTACAAAGAAAACTGAAGATTAAGCATAAAATGAACGATTTTTCTACTAAGGAAATATTCAATAGTGAATATAAGGAAATCAACTAGAATGACAAGGACTTTCTATGGAAAGGTAGATTTTCGGGCCAGCGATTATCAAGCAAGGAAACTGATACATAATTTCTTGTCTAATTCCTCGACGATTATAAATGGAAATCACATCTTGAAATAAAGATTAAGATGTTTATGCAGAAGAAAGTGTTTGGTATCAACATACCGCGGAGGCATGACCTGCCCTCTAATGTTGGGCGATTTTTATCTCTTGTCAATTGACTACGTTGGCCTGGTGGGAGTTCAGATGGTGTTGGGGAAATGAGGGGAGATCATTCTATGTTTTATTGTGAGAGAATTAGGCGAAAAAGGCGTCGGAGAAAAGGGGAGCCTTGTCTTATATAAGACCAACTTGAAACATAATCGATATATACAAACTTTCAGATTCTGCTCAAACTTCACGATGTAGCTCACGAACCGTGTGACCAATTTCTGTGTCCTCGCATATATGTTGATTTGTTTTCGTGCTTTTACGATGTTAGACCAGACGGTTTCTGGCCAAACGGGCTCGCGATATGGTGCACCATGTTACATAACGTGGTCTAGAACTTGTTGCACCAGTTGGTGTGCCAACAGACAGATCATTTTCCATAACAAGTAGTTTTCCCTTTTAACACCCACAAGAATTTCATTATTTCAGATAATATGGAATGCTATGTGAATCTTTTTTGTCAAGGTTAATTTTAGCATATTAATAAGCTTAATTCTGCTCGGGGAAGCATTTGATTGAAAAAAAATTAAAAGTTTAACATTTTATAGTTCGGTATTCTTTTATTTACCATTTGTACTTGATATTCCGGTCGGGTAAGCATTTGATTGAAAAAAAAATTAAAAGTTTTAACATTTTATAGTTCGGTATTCTTTTATTTACCATTTGTACTTGATATTCTTTTATTTTATCATTGTTGATTTTGCTCGCTAATCATAAATTGATTAATCAATTGTCATATTTACCTTGACTTAATTAGTAAAAACCCTTAATTAGTAGAAAATTTACTTTAAACAGTTCTTATAGTTCTTCATTGTACCATCTTGATTGGTAACTTTACATTTGGACCTAAAGTCGATTTTCCTCATACTTATTGTTCCTTATCAAGAGTAACATTTATGATTTTCTTTATTGTTTTATTTACATTTTTATAAATAAACAAAAATAAGCACAATTACAAACAATTTTTATAAAACAAAAAGAAAAACGAGTCTCACTATCGAGTACGGGATCCACACCCTACAAGACCTAACCTAAAACATACCCAAGGGCAAGATGTGACCAAGATATGCCCACAAGAAATTGTAAACGCCCACCGAAATTTTAATTTATTATAAAGAAAAAGTAAAATTTGTTAAAACAGTTACTCATTCTTATAATATTGCCCCCATTGAAAGTTAGATACACATACCATCTTACACTGTTTCCTTAAACTGGCCTCCATCAAACCAGCCCCTACATTATCTCCATTACTCGAATTTTAGTCTTGACGGTAGTTTCATTGTAACATTCCAATCCAACTATGTATATTATCCGCAGCCAAAAGACTCACCGCTTTAAACACGCTCCCACAGTTGAAATAACCCATACTTATATAGTACTAGAACTTTCTCCTATATCCGATGTGAGATGCGACAAACACCTCCCCATGCGTATTAATAACGCCCCGCTCTATACTACGTAGATTACGGACAAACGAACAAACACCCCCCTACAAGGCCAAACAAAATGAACCCCATACCAGATTCAAGGATCGACTTTGATACCATTTGTAACGACCTAACCCAACCATGTAGATATTATTCGTTTTGAGCCCTTTAAAACGTATCTACTAAATTGAGAAGAACCCATACTTAGTGTCAGAAATGTTCTCTATCCGATTCCGATGTGGGATGTGACATTCATGGCAGTGGGAAATGCAGCTGGAGAAGTGTTGCTCCACGAACTGCACAATTACCAGCATGCATAGAGCAAAAACATCTGATATTGGCATAAACAAGCTTGATTTGGTTCGACTTTCCCAGCTGTTTCTGTTCCTTCCCTTGCTTGTTACTAACCAGGAAAGACCATGGAAGGAAAACATGTCGTAAACCCGAAAAACGGATCATCGGATAAACGAGCCTGTGAACTTGACATACCTTGTTGAGCTATCAATTTTCACTTAAAAGTAATCTGAATTTGTAACCCAGGATATATATATCAAGATACTACAAACAAACACAATGCCATTTGCTGCTTCTTCAATTAAACTAGTTATTAACTCTACTGATCCCCATATTGTGTAAGGCTATTATACATTACCATAAAATTAAACCATACATACCAATGATACACCTTGGCTTGATTGCTCTTTCTGGAGAACCGAGCCGTGTCGATCTGCATGGACTGTTCCTTTTTTTTTTTCATATTTCTCATGCAGTGATTTGCCTTGCCAGTTCTGGTGCAGATTTGGTTAGCTGCTAATGAAAACTGCAATCAAAGATGCGATGAATGCAACCGAAATTGTTCTTCTTGTGATGGTAAGGGATGCAGCATTGGAAAACCTGACTCTGTGAGACCGGTCTCTGGCAAACGGGGAGAAAATAAACACGATCTATTAGAAAATGGGAAAAATGTTCTAAGTACCAACTTGAAAACGTGATAAAAAAAAAGGGTTGTTAGAAAGATGATTCCGATAGGTACCCAAGCCTAATAGGAGAGTCAACTATGACTCACTGAGCAAAGAGAGAACCTTCAAGCTTAAGCAACATTCCAGCACTTGCTGAGTCGATGCTGATCTTATCATGCTCAACCTGGGTAGTTCGAACGCTCCACGACGACTCCTCACTTCGATGGGCCACTTTAGACCCCCTTAGGGCACCCGTATAGCCTTTCCCCACCACGACCCAGCCTTAACGAAAGACTCGCGATAGACATACCCAAAGTTCAATGAGAGTATAACCCAAAAGACCGACCTAATAGGTGAGACAACCTCTCAAGTTTAAGTACCACTCCATAATTTCATATGGAGTCGATGTAGAATCGTATCAAATTTCTATATGTATTTCTCTAATAACTAATACAAGGTTTTTAGGGGAACAGAAAAATCTAAAGAACGAAAAAGCATAACAAGTGATGCAAATTTTCATCTGAAATCAACCTATGAATCCGAAAAGTTTCAAGTTGTTATAATTAAAGCATTTGACAAAGGGTAGCTGAGTTTTTTGAAAATCTTACTTCTGTAATGATGAGAGTAAACCACAATAAATGGTGTTATCAGGCACAGAAAGCTCAGTTTTGTCGTTGTTCTCTGATTCACAACATTCACGTAAACTTCTTTGACCCAGATACCAAGTATCAAGATTCTGACTGCGGAGATTCCAAATGCCAACATTATCAAGAGAGACTAAAATAGCAGTCCAAGCTCCAGGAAACACCTGCAATCAGGTCATAAACAAGTTGGTTCATAACACACCATCAAATAACCTCTATCTATTCAAGCGAGATGTATATTATGAATTTAAATTCTTAGCTTTCAGGAAATTGATAACTCGATCCTGTCAAGTGTTTAATACCCCAACAACAATTGTGACAAAATGATGTGTGTATGGGCTCTAGGGTCTTCATAGATAAAATGAGGTCCTTTCCTAGATTTGTTTAGTCTGATTAAACAATACAACCTTGTAGATTGAAACGGGATTGTTCAGGGCACCAGAGTTAAGGTTAAGATATAGTGATTTGTCTTTTAATCTCAAGTGATAAAACTAATTTATTATATTGTATTTTGAAATGGATATAATACGTTTTGTTTCATGGCCCCTGTTTCTCCAAAACACAGCTGTCTCTTTAGGTGATGGGAGGAGGGGTTAGCTTCTAGAAGGTCGTTTGGTGTGGTGAGGAGGCGTTGTGCCTTGCTTATCCCACCTTATTTAATCTGGCTGATCACAAAGATGTTAAGGTGGCGGAGGTGTGGGATTGCAGCAGGGAGGAAGGGGGATGGTATCCTATTTTTCTAAGGTCCTTTAATGATTGGAAGATCAAGGAGGTGGGAAGGTTCCTGTAAGTCCTTCATAAACAGAAAATCAGGTCCCCATCGAGGACAAACTACTTCAAGGGTTCCAAGAACAACAGGAAGCTTATGTACATGGTGCTAGATCATTCGCCCCGATGTGGCTTTTTTTTCTCGCTCAATTTGGAATTCAAACATTTGTTCCCAAATGAGTTCACTTGGAAGCTTCGGTAGTGCCACATTTGATCAACTCAAATGTCGAGGGAGAGTTCTTGCCAATGCATTTTCTTTGTGAAGAGGATGAGAAGACTATCGATCACTCTGCTCGCTCATTGTAAGAAGGTCGTGATGCTTTAGACATTTTTTGTCGATAATGACACGCCGTTTTTCCAAGTTCGGTTATTTAAAATCTTCTTTCTTGACAAGGAGCGCTAGTGGGCAAAAAACGCAAAA
This sequence comes from Tetrastigma voinierianum, assembly GCA_016808115.1. Lineage (NCBI taxonomy): Eukaryota > Viridiplantae > Streptophyta > Magnoliopsida > Vitales > Vitaceae > Tetrastigma > Tetrastigma voinierianum. The sequence continues at coordinate 236,355 of JAEQBH010003591.1, forward strand.
ACATTTGGTTAGGAGCCCCTTTGTGCCTATTTTGGACTTTGTGGAGGGAAAGGATTAGGGTGGCATTTGAGAATGAGGTTTCCTTGACTCAAAGGATAAAAGTCACCTTCTTAAGCAATTTATGGTTTTGGGCAAACATGTCTAGTGTTGATAACACGAATTCTTTACTGGATTTTTTGGCTTGGTTAGGTTGTAGGTAAGGCAGTCAGATGTCTGTTTGGGATGATAGGTTTTTTGCAGCAGTCTAATATGCTGTTTTTTTGTTTCCCATGTGGCTCCCTCTTATATATTTCCAGTGTACTCCTTGAAACCTTTTGGTTCTTTTTTTGATCAATATTATTGCTTTTTATGGATAAAAAAAAAATGTTCTTGTTTCACTATGATGACTTTAGAGGTCATTCGAGAACACAATCAAGCTTCAATCACTTCCCTAAATGCAAAACATGTTTTTATAAAATTAGAATCACATTTATAATATTTATTTTTCCTTTCTTAAATTATGTTCCTTAGATAAACTCAAAAAATTGAGCTATGTTTGGGAAAGCTTTTCAAACACTATGTTTAGTGTTTGCATGTTAAAATCATGTTTGAAGAATATTAAACGACCAACTCTCCTAAAAGCTCGCTCATAGAATTTGAGTTTAATAATGAACATCACGCCTTTAATTCCTCCCTCACGTGCGGTCCCATACCCTCACGTGGAGAGTCAAGCAAACCAAATAGAGTCCTCTATGGACTTTCAAATCAACAAATGGTGAATAAATTGCAAAGAGGTGGCTCAAACCTAGGACCAAACCAGACTCTGATACCATGTTAAACGACCAACTCTCCTAAAAGCTTAAGCTTGTAAGATTTGATTTTAATACGAATATCATGCCTTTAACAAAGAACATTGGGACCAAACACTAAATTATATATCACCATTTCTTAACATGATTTTGTGTTGTTTTGTTTTTGTTTTTTTTTTTTTGAAGCAGAGAGTTAATCCTCAAACAAACATTTTTATTATAAACCTTTTTACCTATGCTTCTACTTCATTTGTTGTTAAACATAAAAGTTAATCAATATCCCAATCAAAGGTTTACTTTGGCATTCACATATGACATGGCTATTTTCTGAACAAGCTACAGGCAAAAAGATCTAATAGAATCTGAATATTGTTATTTTTCATGATATGAATTCAAGAAACCAAATAGGAGCAGAAACTGTAAGATGGTCGATGCCATGGAAATGAATCGTTCCATTATGCTTGACTTGGGACTAGAAATGATTCCTTTCCATTTTACGCAGAAATGACTATTCTGTCGGTGTTATTTTATGGGGTTTCAACCAAAGTGAAAGGTTCCAGGCAGGGAGCCAACCATGAAGTATATGTATCCTTTGTTCATATTCACTGTATTGCAAGTGAACCGACAGAGCTAAAAAAACCTAATTTTGAAACAGACCAGGTGATGAAATAGAATGAAAAAACACAATAGCTTTCCATTTTGAAAAGACCAGTTTTGGTTGCAAAGTCCATTTCCACCAACAAAAAAAAAACACATTCTTTATGCCTTGGGAAGAAATAAGAATGCAAGTCGCCAAAGTACTAAAACACAGATGACAGTGGCAAAATATGAGCCTCTGGAGTCGAGTGTCAAGAAAGGATTACCTGTGTTGTAGATCGAGCAACTCCATCCCATTTGTTATAAGTGCCTCTGCTATTCTCTGTCCACACCCCGTAATCCATACAGCTGGTGAAATGTGGTAGTCGTTTGATACCATATCTAGTTTCAGTTCGTTGAATCGTGAAAAGAGAGAACAGGAAGAATATAAAACATGGAGCTTACCCCACAACAAAGAATGCATAACCATCCAGATGGTAGTTCTGAACAGTGGTAACACAATTTGAATATGATTTACAAACCGGTATGTACCGTTGATTATGGATGTGTCGACCTTTGGAGGTCGGTTCATTGGTCTATTTGGGAAATCAATCTTGTAAACCCCAGGAATGTTAAACTGCTGTGCAAGCTTTAGGGGAGTTGAAGGAGCTAAATAAGAAATCTCATTAAGAGTTGTACGCCACTTTCCATCTATGAGTTCTGCAGGTCTGTTATGGAGGACATAAACATCAGTGACAGTGATCTGGCCATATCTGAAAGATCCCTGAGGATTTGGACGAGCAGCACCAGCAGAGACATTCATCTGGATTACAATACAAAATGTAGAAAAGTCAGCCCAGACCATGAGTGAACTACAAAAATAACAATAAAACAGGGAAAAGTATAAAGAATTCATGGAACCGGACAAAATAAGAGTAAATATTAGAAACATTCCCTGAGTTTCCCATGACATTGTGAACTTCAGCAGTTGAAAAGATCAACTAGTCACAGATTCAAATATCCATTTTCTCAAACCGTTTAAAGTGAGCACATATCCATAGAGGAAAGTTTTGAAGTGGGGAGGTCAGTAAAATTTCCAGGAAGGTTTCTAATATTTACCCCATCAACGATAAATTTAACTACAACCTTATAGATCTTGCTTGATTCATTGAGAAATATGTGTCAAGTTCATTAGGAATATCAGGAAGAGGACCTGAAGCAGGTCCCTGAGAATTGGAGTAACGCAAGATAGCAACTCCAGTAGCTTTAGCCCAATCAGATAAATTTCAAACCGAGGACTGGGCAACCATGTAGTAATCACTGCTAAAGATTTTGATCCATTGTAACCAAAAATGAGTATGATTGACCAACGTGAATATCCATGTTTGTATAATTCAGCTGAACTGTGTATGACCCTTCAGTCTCTACAAGAAGTAAGTTATGGTTTTGGATTCTGAAATTCAAGCTAGTTGCAATACCAACATTATGCACCCGCAGGCGGTATGTTTTCCCTGTTTCACATAAAAGAATCAATTTACTGAAAGTGCAATGAGAGGAAGCTGAAAATGCATTTTCTACAATCAGCAAAATATTATAGCCAAAATGCAAATGTTCCAGTTGATGTTATAGGTACTTTCAATTTAGACTTAGTTCGATTTCATTCAAAACCACAACATGAAAGTCTAAGCCTGCTCAGAATTCTTCCGTCAATAAATCTTGGGAGAACACCTTTTATGCATTGCTGAGGAAGTAGCTTGTGAAGTGTTGAAACGTTGTTGCAATGACCAGAATTTGCTTCCAGGCAAGCTTTTCTCTTCCTTGCTCCATTTACCCATGAAATTTGAGTTTTACCATGTTCTCTCTCTCTCTCTCTCTCTCTCTCACTCTCTCATCTTCTTCATTATGCAAAAATGGGCTGATTTGAGAAAAATCTAGATTTCAGCCATTCAAAGGTTGCTTTTTGTTCTAAATAAACTGGTAAACTGTGTCTACACAAAGTCACAAAGGAGGCCATCTAGTATAATGAGCTCTGTATCTTACAAAAATTCAGCCTTGCTTTACAGGCAGACAATAAGAAAGGGGTCAAAAATCGGGAAGGCAGAAGGTCTATTAGTGCTTAGGAGATGACATGATAAGACTTACTGCAGGGAATGTTCTTACAGGAAATATGTTTTGAGCTGTGTCAGAAACAGGCTTCTATCAGTGACCACTAGAGCACTAATAGGAAACATCCTTCATAAGCTTTGATAAGGCATCGACTAAAAAGGGGAACCAAATAGGTGACCCAAAAAAGAGAGAAACCTCACCCCCTTAAAAGAGAAACCAAAAAAAGCAAAACACCTCAAAAAACTAAGCACCCACCCAATCAATGAAATGGACAAGGGTCATACATCCCTCCACTATTGACACCTTAGTCTCTGACCAAAAAAGATGTACAAAAAGAGACTTTAGCCTTTGTATAGACAAAACCTCATCTCTAAAAACAATGTCATTTCTAGTCTTCCAAACTGTCCAAGAAATGCACAAAGGGCCCGCATTCCAAACTCCTCGCTTCTCTTTGGGAAGAAAAGTACCCTTCCATCCTAAGAGGAAGTCCTTGACTATAGCGGCCAAAATCCAAGAGACTCCAAAGAGGGAGAAAAGCAAATTCCAAAGCACTCTTGTCTTAGAGCAATGAAGGAGTAGAGGATCCATCATCCTCACTCTCTAGACAGAGGGGGCAGCAACTAGCAAGGGACAAACCTCTCTTTCGAAGCTGATCACAAGTTAAAATCTTGCCCCACGTTACCTCCCACACAAAGAAACTAATTTTTGGTTGAACACAAGTCTTCCAAATGCACTTCTAGGGAAAAGAAGAGGGCATTCTTTGTACCAAAGCTTTGTACAAAGACTTAACAGAAAACAAACCATTTTTGGACCATGTCCATCGAACCCTGTCCTCCACACCCTCGATCACCCTCCTCCCCCCAATCTGACACGACAAACCTCCATGTCATCATCTCCCAATTGTTTGAAAGGTTTGAAGAAAGGGCATTCCAACAACCCTCTCATTCCTCGGGCGCTCCACACCTCCTCCTCCCCACCTGCACCGGTCTTCAGACAAGCAATAGTAAACAAAGAGGGATAAGCATCAAATAGAGGAGTGTCACCGCACCAACTATCCTTCCAAAACTTTATCCTCTTTCCATCTCCCACCACGAAGGATAAATGATTACTAACTAGAAAGACCATCTCTCCTCAAAGATCTTGCATACCTACCCCATAACTCTCCTTAGAGAGCGAGAGAACCACCCTCCCTCCTCCTCCTATATTTCTTCCGACAACCTCAACCCACTGCTTCTTTTCTCCCTTGCATACCGCTAACTCCATTTACTAAGGAGGGCTTTCTATAAAATAGATGATTCTTCACCCCAAGCCTCGCTCCTTTTCCGAGCGATAGGCCCACTTAACCAAATGGGCTCAGATTCCAAAGACCCACCACCCCAAAGAAAATCTCTTTGGATCTTGTCAAGCCTTAACTTCACCTTTCTGTGCAAAGGAAGCTAAGACATACAAGATAAAAAAAGGCATACTAGGACAACGCGCTCTAATTAAAGTGGTCCTACACCCTTAGATATATAATTGCTCTTTTCCAAGAAGTGCTCTTCCTGCTTATCTCCACCCCACCCTTAGATATATAATAGGAAACATCCAGCCATTATCAATCAAGAAAGATCTATGGGCCATTATGTCTCTGTTTCCATGAAGCAATCAGAGTTCTTCATCAACTAATGGCTCGCACGTAATGTAGCCTACAATCTCTTTCATGCTATTCTAAGTCCTCCTAGTCTTGCTTCTTCTGTGTTCTCTAAACAAAACCTTTCATTCATCTTTAACTCGAGAGCTTTTGAGATGACATGACCAGAGTGCCATCACTTTTCTATTTAAAACACTTGCTCTAGAGGAGATAAGGTTAGAGTGGCTGATGGCATAATACATTTCAGTTTGAGAACCAAACATAGCCTTTATTTCTTTAAAATATCAAGACACACTAAATATCAGCATATTTCTAGAAGATTTTCCATGATACAAAGTTCCGATCTTTGTAGAGACATCTGATTAACTCAAAAAACTGATGCTTCTAAAAAGAGAAATAGCCAGAAAATTCTCAACAATATAAACATAGTTAAATCAAAGAATTAAGGACCATCATTTATGGATACCTGGTTCAACATTTATTGTATGATAGGGAATACCATCAGGAACAAGTGCCTGATCATAGCGATAAGGGCCTAGTCCGTTAAACAGAATGACATCAGGAACACCAAGGTCTTTTCCATTCTCTACATCTTCCCGAAGTTCCTGTTGCCACACAGAGGACAATAAGACCCTAGAAACCAACTACATCGAGTATTCACCAGAGGCAGCAAGGAAGACAGCATCTACACTGACCTTATGGGTCTTTGTATACCAGTCACTGATAAAGATTGTAATATCTCCATCCGTCCCAAAGGAACTGAATAACATCTCTATTGTTGATTATGATTCCTCCATATCCACCTGAAGCTCTTTGGAAGCTTAAGGAAGGGAAATAAAAGAAACTCCCTATTTGATCCTTAACCTGAAACTCATATGTCCAATTCCAACCAGCGGGAATCGGACAATTTGTTCCCAAGACACCATCTTGCCAAGAGTTTTTCCTTTGTTGTATGCCATTCCTGCATATCAATAATAAGCACAATCAAACATCATCACCATCATTGTCACTCAATTCCCCAATGTATAATTGACCTTTAATGTATACCATGTGAGAAGCAATGGCTCATCAAGGTCGTTCTTGACATTGACAACCACATTCCAGTTGGTAGTGACATTGAGAATCGGTCCTGGAAACTGCCCGTTAACTGCAATCACCTGGGATGATTATTCAAATCAGAAAGCAACCAACAACACTATCATGGTATAGTTGGAGTTGACAGTAAAACAAGAATTGAACCAACAAGAAAGTAGAAGGATAAGGAGCAAGAGAAATAGGAATCCTCCTGAGTGAACTTCTAGGATATCATAAAGTGAGTGTAACTAAATTGCCATTATAGAGATCTGTGATGCTTCTCTAAGCAGACAAGCTGTTTAGAAGCATGATACTCACATTGAACCCAAATCCTATAAGCTCAAGCTTTTATAAAAATTAGTGTTTTAACATGATATCAAAGTACGGTTTTGGCGAGAGGCCAGGGTCTGAAACACCTTTGCATTTGATTTGATTGTTTATTACCCATGTATGGAAGGGCTGATACTCATATAGTCATATTGAACCCGACCTTAAAGAAATGGTAGCTTAACAAAAGCCAATAAAGCCTGACTGGAACTCAATACCAAACCTTCAATCTCAGCAATGGTATGACTTGGGTACAACTATCAAATTAGGAAAACTGGGGTTTCATCCACAATTCAAGAAACCCATTGATAATGAGCAGCATTAATACAAATAATATTAAACCCACCAAGGAAAGTAGCCTTTCATCAAAACATAGCCACATGGATGCCATGATTGTACAACTTGATTGAATTTACTCTTCTATAAATAAATTTAGCATAATTTAGGTGATTGGCTACAAAGATGTCGCTGTCATGGATCTGTCATTGCCTCCATAAAAGGATGCAAATTATTCCTCCACTGGCCCATGAAAGTGATAACATCATTTTTCTGAGATATAAAATTAGACCCACAGATACGCATGAAGCAGATTTCTTCCCAATTTAGAAGGTGGAAAGCAATATATCTAGTGTTTCAACAACTTCAATTAACCCATCTTCAGATTCCCACTCAACAAACAGAATTTACACACACAGAGAGAGAGAGAGATACTGGGATTCTATTGTTAACCCTAAATGGTGGAAGCAGTGACATAAGAGACCTTCCAGTCATAGAAAACATATGGGTCTCCCGCAAAGGCGTAATTAAAGAGGGAGATAAGGAGGAGAGAGAAGACGAGGGAAACTGAGAGAAAGGTGGAGAGCATTGGATCCCTCTGTGAAGAGCAGAAAGAGAGAGAAAGAAGGAGAAAAGGAAAGGGAGGAGAGAAGGAAAAATGTAGCCTTTGATGTTTGCTTTGGGGTAGTGAGAGGAAGAGAGCTGTAAGGTAAGCAAGCAGAAAGATCACATGGAAATTAGTCAGTGTAGATACAGCTCTTGGGGACCCCATGTTTGTATTTCTGGAAATTGAGCCTTCCTTTCCTGCTTTAGTCCTTTAATCCTGATCCATCCAGCATGGCTCTTCAGACTCTTCAATTCAAATTTATAATTGCCTCACCCTTTGTAACCTTTCCAATGGCTTCATTCTTGAATCCTACTTTTCATCTGGTTGATCTGTGTGATGGAAAATATTGTCCCTTTGAGTTTACTCCTTTTTAGTTTTTACTTAAATTTTAAACTGCACTGACTAAAATCTGAAAGAATTAACATAACCACTCTCATAAAATCTGAAAATTCTTTGAAAAATTAAGATGATTTACTTTCTAAAATATTATTACTAAAATTTATAATAAATAATTGGAAAAACTGTATTTTGGGTGTTGGCATTCGAGAATAATTAGAAAAAAAATAGAATTAGAGAAAGAGAAATCGGCTTTTTTTTTTGAATAAAAGAAAGAGAAGTCAACTTAAAAGCTGCCTATCTAAAAATACTTCAGTTTTAATAAAATGTGATTTGAAATATTAAAATTAAAAAACCTCGAATACAATAAATTTGCAAATCTAAGGGTCTTGGTTCTTATTTTTAAAAATTGTTTTTAAGAATAATTTTTGAAAATATAGAAAACATCGTTATGATGTTGTCTTCCTAATTTTTGTGACCAAAATCGTTTTGTTTTCCTGAATTAATATTTCTATGCTCATCAAGAAAACAGAATCTGAGCCAAGCTTAACTCTGCCCTGGGCCTGCCTACCGAAAAAGCCCTCTGGCTTCGGCCATCATTAAACGAGTCGAGTTTATCGAATTTAGGCTTGATAAAATCTCAAGCTCTGGCCGAGCTCTACCGGCCGGCTTAAAAGCTCTACGGTAAATGACCCATCCGTCAGCCGAACGAGGCTTCCGCCTATGGTCTCCCCGATGGGCAAGGATCCGGGTTCTACCGGCAAGGATCCGACCAAAAGGCTGGCCAGAGTGAAATGCCTGTGTCATGTCCCTGATATCAATCGTAATTGGATCCTGCCTCTGGGGATCTAATGACACTGATGGCAGAACGCGCTGAACTCACGAACCGTTAAGGAGGAGCCGGACGACGAAGACTACAGAGCTCGAGCCAATCCCACGCCGTCGGCCGGGGGATTGTACCCCAAATCGTGATTCGCTTCAGAATAAAATTCGGCATTTTAATGATAGCGCCGGGCGTGTCACGACCAGATGTTCCAGCGCGATAGCGCGAAGGCGTGCCGACAAAGTGACGCCTGGGAAGGGACATGGATGCTTGCGGCGACCCACCGGTACGACGGCCGACCCCGTGTACAAGAATCCGACACAACATGGCAGACGCCTCCCGCGAAATCGTAGAGGTCAGGCCATGAGCTGTGGCAAGGTTTGCCGATCTTGAGTAGCATTAAGTGGGCAAATGCATGGATTCCACCGATACGATCAATTCACCGGCCGAACTAGGATCCACCAAATCATATCAGTCTTTCGATACTCCAGACGGACTTAACCAGCTCCTCATCTGCGCGCGTACGCAAGAAAGGCATCAGCGCGATCGTAAGCGGGGTTTCACAGAGGAAACAAGGAGTCAGTGATCCGGACTCCGCTGTAACGCATCTATAACGCCGAGTGCCACTATCGGCCACGGGTATGAAAATTTAAAGTCGACCGGCTCGACATGGTGGGCGTATTCCTGACTTCCATCCGGCAGCCAAAGCTACGGGGTCTTGAATGACCAGCGCGCATTCGTAGTCGTGAAGGTAGTGGCCAACTTAACCACGCAAAGCAGTGATATCGCCAGCTTTAGCTTCGGTTGCTACTAACGCACATTTACAGATTCACGATATTTTTATTTGGGGATAATTGATTAAAACCAATCACAAGCTTCCTTTATTCAACGATTTCAGATCTTATTTATTCACTCAGATTTCATAATTTTTCAAATAGTAGTTCAAGCTTCAAAGAATCAATTCTACGTAATCCGTAAAGGGAAACAACAAGTCAATAGGGAGGTGGCTTTAACAACTTTGAAGATCAATTGCTAAATCAACCAAGGAAACAAACCCATTTAAAATTATTTCCTTAATCACGATTTGCATCGATCGACATAAAAAGCTAAAAAAGTATAATGCTGACCTGAGCTGGCGATCGATTACAATACAAACCTCAGATGTCCTGATCATACTTTGAGCCCGAGGTTAAGCTCCTCGAGTCGTTTCATATGGAAAAACGAGCCTAATGACTTCGCCGTTTTTTTTTTTTAAATCAAGTCAAGTCGAGAGCCTCGATTTAAGCCTGCTCGTTCTACTGCCTGAGCCCGCCCATAAATTCAATGTGCTCCTTACCGAAATGCTCAGGAAGCTCTGGCCAGTCGCTTGTTACCAGCCCTATTCATCAGCAACCAAATATATTTTTTCTGTTTTTCTTATTCTTTTTGTTTTTCAGACAAAAAATAGCTAAGCGCTTAAACAAACACGTCTCTAACATTTTTCATGTTTTTCTGAATAATAACCCAATTCTAGTCATTTTTTTAAAAAAACTCATTTTAGTTTGATGTATTTCTTATATTTCTAAAAGAATGACTTATTTTTACAAGAAAAAATGTATTTATCGAAATAAAGTAAAAATGCAAGAAGGGCTAGATATTAGAAATTGTTTCTTCAAAAGGTCTTTAATCAAATCACCCAAAATTTTTTATTACTTTTAATGAAATAATATGTAACTTTTATCTTAATAAACTTTAGATGCTACCTTATTAAACTTTAGATATTATCTTAGTGAAAAAAAACATTTATGTTAATTTTTTTTTTTTTTGCAAACTTCTTTTCTTTAAGTAAAGAGGTGTAATTTTTTTGTCATTCTTAGTTTGAAATCACTGCTCTACACCTCTCTCCGTCTTTATCTTTTTCAATAAAATGGTTATTCTACACAAGTTTTTATTTGTTTCTTAGTGATTTAATTATCGCCTTGGGGCAAGCATACGATTGTCGTTTTGTAGCGCAGTGGCTATACCGCCTAAGACAACGCTTTGCCGCCATCACGACAAGCGACGTCGTTTATTCAGATTTCCGACGATTTAAACGAGTAAAATATATACTGACGAGACAAAGAATCAAATCAACGCCATTAATGAATATGTAGAATCGAACTCATAAAGATTTTACCACACTATTAATATCAACGCGCACTAACCATCAAAACGCCTTCAATAGCCGATTCATATGTTATTAACTTGAATATTGTTTCATCTTTTATAATTTTTAGTAATTATGATTTTATGTTTCTATTGATGTATAGTTAGTTTAAATCAATGAAAATATTTTTCTCTTAAAAAAAGATATTATCTTAGTGAATCTTAATTACTACCTCTAGTAAGATGCCTTTTAGGAATAAAATTGTCATTTACATAAAAACTAAAATATATTTTTAGATGAACATGATTTAAGTTAATTTCACATTCTTGAATTATATTTTTCTCATTATTTACAAATGGGAACATCAAAGCACATTTTTAGTCTTTTCCCTATATTATTGATTAAATAATTATGAAATTTATTGTCTTCTTATACTTTTTTGGGAGATAGGTTTTTTTTTTTTTTTTTTCAAAATTTTTGGTCAGGATACTTTATGAAAATTTCACATGCAAAATTTAACACAGGTTTGAAATTTGAATATGATTTTATTCAAAATTTAAATTTATTTTTTAAGAAACAATTCTAACAATCATTTTTAGTGAGAGAATTTACTTATTAAGTCCTTTTCTTTATTAAAATAGTATGATTTATTACAAAATTTTCTAGTCAAGATTGATATATTTAAAAGGAATTAGAGAGGGGAAATAAATAAAAATATAGGAGCTGATTTTTGGCTATTTATATTGAAAACGTATGAAATTTATCTTCAAGACTATGCTTTATTTATTTTTTTAAAATGAGAAAATGTGAGAGAAGAAATAAAACAAATAAATTCGATACATTACTTTATTATATTTTTTTCAAACACATTTTGTTTTATTTTTCTTTCTATTGTATAAAGAATAAATAATCAAATATGTAAATTTGGAATAAAGTTTATT
>JAEQBH010003592.1:0-166283 GCA_016808115.1 Tetrastigma voinierianum
TGGGTCGGCCCAGCAGTTCTATGCCAACTCCACTCGAATGAAAAAATGGACTAAAATTAAAAATTGTGGCTCAGGATGGAGTATGACCGAGTTTTCTCACGTTCCCCACCTTAATATAATTGTATACGTTTTATTTACATGTATTATGTTTAATGAGGTGTGCTCAAATTATCATGCGTCAAGGTAGATTATTTTGTTAGTAGGTTTTGAATATTGAACTTTTTCGCGAAGTCTAGCTTAAATGATAAATGGATAGGATATGCATATGAATCATGTTGGAATTTAGAATATAGTATTATAATGTAATATGTAAAGTATAAATAAATTCCAAAAATAAGAGTAAAGAATACAGGGCCTATTGGTCTAAATTCATCAATTTTTTGGTATATATAAAATCCATTTGATAGCTATGAATCTTAGAGCAATCATGAAGGAAGATAATGACGAATCCGGCAAGATCGCATAAAAACATTTATTTTCCTTGGACATTATTTGAATGAGCTTGACCTCTGTATTGAATTTTAGGCTTATTTTCAGTTTCAGATAGACCCAGTAACATGGTAATTAAATTTGATATAATCTATAAGATTTTTACCTTGTCTTGCAAAGGTTTTCAGTAAATGTTAGTTTTTTTTTTTTTGTATTGAAAATCAAGTTTTGTTTGTTAAGTATGTCATACATATGTTTGTATTTCAATTATCTTTTAACAGTAAAAAAGCATTTATAGTTCTTTGTGAGTATCGTAGTTTTAGACCCGTGCTCAGTGGGCGAGTCAGGTTGGCTCGAAGGCTCGTGTTTGTGATGTGGCGTTCAGTGCATATCGTAGTAAAAGCTGGATGGCCATTTATCACAGACGGGGGAATCAAAAGCCAGCGAAAGTCGGGGTGTCTTCCCAAAGACGACCAGTGGCTGTCTATGGTTTTAAGTCACAGTTCAGTAGGCTTAAATATGAAGTTTGTATGGAAAGATCAGGCTAATGAGGCTTAAACTCCATGTTTTATTCTGACTTTTGAGTATATTTGAAACTTTAAAGTTATTCAAATGCCAGTGTCAAGCTTTCATCAATTTATGTTTTGTAGAAAATTGGCGAAGAAGCGGTGGCGCCAGTAGAAATCTTGTATGAAAGGCCAATGTTGGACATCGTTTCAATATTGACATTCTATAGAAGAAGATCGTGATGTTTCTCGATGTCGCGACATGGAGGCTGCGACATCGGTGAAAGAAGGCCAAAATTTTCCAGCCTTCAAACCTCCGTTCACGACCAGTGGCGACATCAAGTTGATGTCGCGGCATCATCTAGACATATCACGACATTGCTGTGGTAGAAGCAGATTGTTAAATGTCGCGACATCGCGCCGATCGTTGAGACATCAACACGGGCCTCATCTAGTCGCGGATGTGACAAATCTTTGTCGTGACATCACGAAACAATGTCGCTGACATCATACTCTTGCTTTGAGAGAAGTTAACGAGGCGAATGTTGCGACATTGGATTATAGTGTCCGACGCTGCGAATCGCACGGCTTAGATAGTGAAATCAGTTAATATTCGCGGCTTGCTCGAATAAATGTCGCGACATTAGCTAAGAGCGTTGGCGAAGGACCCCGAACAGATTCAATGTTGCGACATTACAACGGTCTTCGCGACATAAGCCTTAAATGTCCCGTTAATGAGACCAGCATTAATCTTTATGCATTAGATGATAATACCAGCGACATCGGTTAGAAAAAATCGAGTGCGGAGGTAATATCGCGGCATGTGGTGACTGCGATGATGGGGCAAGAACATAAGAGAAAAGCGGTATGCTATGTTCACGATATGATAAACGAACAAGGAGGAAGCAGAAGAAAGAATATGGCAACATCAAAGATGACTGGCGATGACAGCGTGGCCCGGGCAGAGTATGTGCGGGCGGGAAGCATCGATGGCTGTGTTGCGACATCATAGTAGTGTCATGACATCAGCTAAATATCCTGACATAAGAAGGCAATGTCGCGACATCATAATTAATCTACAACACTGCATCTCTATGTTGCGACATCATCATGACATAGACTTATCATTGGAAATTGAGAATTTTTCTACAGATTCTCAATGTTGTGACATCAGCTGCAACCTACGACATTGATAACCTTGATGTCGCGACATCATCACGACATCGACAGCTAGGGCAACAATTCTAGGCTTTTCGAAGTTCGTGATTCTCGCCTCATTTTTAGGGCCCGAGATTTCTGACTTATAAATGCAGCTCCTAGGGGTAGTCTGAGCTTTCATTTGCTTTCATCGAGTGCGTAACTTTTTGGGAAAGAAAGCTGAAGTCTCATTGTATATATATATATTTTATTTTTTTATTTTCCCTTAGTTGTTCTAGATTCAGTTTCCGTTTAGGATTAGAGGAGTGATATGAACTGGAATTCATGTGAATCGAGTTTCATTTATGTCTGAACTTAAATAAAATCTAGAAGTTATTCTGGAATTCATTTTTCTTAAGTTTTGATTGCAATCTAAATGAATTTGTTTGATCAACCAGTCATTGTGATTTGTGATCAAGATTTGAAAGGCTAAGCTCCCTTTGGGAAGAATATTTTCATTTAGGATTCATTGTTTTGTGTATTAATGTTTGTTTTATGTAAGAAAATTGGGTGATTTAGTGGTATTACTCTACATTGAAGGTTGTTTTGAATATCGGTGTTTGGTACCCGAAGAAATTTAATATCGTGTCGTTTAAGAATCTCAGTGATATAGTTCAGGACTACGAGAGTAATGGCAGTAACTTGTGGGTAAAATTACACTAATCATTGTTTAGAACTAATGCACTTTTGGGATTACTTTTGTGTCTGGTAGTGATCTAACCTGCGCACGAGGCTCGGAGTCTGGTGACAACGAGGGGGTGTGTGAGGCCAGATCATTGCGGTTGAGGTCAATTATGAGGTTTCACCTCGAGAATGAGAGGAATAACTGGCCTCATTGTTGTTGAGTTCTAATCAAGGGAAGATGAAATTCTTGTCTAGGTGGTGTTTGAGGGTTTTATTTTGGAAGGCTTGTTATATCATATTAGCAGAGTGAAGCAGTTTACAGTCTGAAAGCTGGTTGTGAAATGCGGAAGAAAAAATGGGTTGAATTCTTCAAAGAGAATGAATCTATAGTGATCCTTCAAACCATTGTCCAAATACCAAATTGGTATTTGAGAGTGAAATGTGTAGAGTTAGGAAGAAATCCATTTCTACATCAGTCTACTCTTGGACAATTCAGTTCTATCCTTCATTTTTATCTTATTTGGAACTACTTAAGTGATGGTCACAACACTTGTTTTTCTTTATATTATTCAGTCGATGAACTCTCTAATCATGTATTTTAGAAATTTCATTATTGTTTGACTCCTTTTTACTTAAGAAGATAAATCTATCCTGAAAATTTGAAAATTCAAATAGTATTGATCTTTAGTAGTGAGGGTAGTTAATCTTTAAAATTTTCTAATCAATCCTCGTGGGAATGATATATGGACTTAAAATCTACTGTATTACTTGTATGACCTGTGCACTGTAGAATTCAGACCTGTCTCCAGTTTTCTTATTATCATTGAAGTGTTTCTTATCATTTTTAGTAAGCAACAAGTTTTGACATTCTGTTGAGGATTGAATAACCCTTGGTGGTTATGTTAGAATCTAGTTGCAATTTTTTGGTGCAGCAGATAAATCATGTCAAGTTTATGTAATTTGCCATTGTAGGGGCCGAAGGAGTCTTAAATGACGGTGTAGAATTTGGTATATTGAGAATGGTCTTATAACAAGTTTTTGGCGCCGTTGTTGGGGACTAAAGAGTCTTAGGCAACAGTGGTAGAAATTTGGTATATTGAGAATGGTCTAATAACAAGCTTCTTGGGAGGCAGCCCAAAGCGTGTGAGGCCATTCTCCAGCCTGCAGTACATCATACCACAGACTCTTAGTCCTCGAAACGCCAAGCAATATAGGCAATTCTAATCCTCTGTTTTACCATTTGCCAATTTCTTCGGGTCCTATGTGTGCATGAAGCAGATATTGATTCAGATTCTTAATGTAGACCGAAGCTCTGGCAGATTATACAACCACCAAAACTCATTAATCTCAGCAGAAATATCAAGCATTAACTTACTAAAAGTAATAAATGATTTAATGTGATGTAATAATGAAGAGCCACAATGTTGTCAATACTACACTGAGTCCTCTGAAAGCATTATCTGATGAATTTAAGTCGAATATCATTTACGGTGATGAAAAAATTTAAAGGCCAACACCCTCACTGCAAAGATCGCTACTATTGAGCACAAATTCAGAACAAATTTATCTTCTTAGTAAAAGAGAGTCAACGGCAATGAACTGCAAAATACATGAGTAGAAAATCCTTTAGTTCGCCATGGGAAGAAAAAACGTGTTGTGATCACTGAAGTTCAAATGGAATAAAAGTAATGGATATGAAGCTTAGTATCGAAGCAGAGACTGAAAGAGTGGACTTGACTCACATTTCACTGCCTGACTGTAACTATATTTGGATAATGGGATTTGAAGATCTGCTTGTAGAATTCATTGCTGGCACAAGATGCGACAATTTTTGGCTGCCAGATTCATAACCATTTCTTAAAGCTGAAGGCCTGCGCCTCATGGACGAGGAGATGCCGCCCTCCCTCGCCATCAATCAGAGCAATTTCATCTTTCACTTTGATTAGAATCATAACATGGGGTTGAGATTTATTCCTCATTTAGTGAAACCTCAAATGAGATTGCTAGATCGAGTAAGTGAATCTTATACTCAAACACACACTACTGTACCACTCGGGAGGGAGCGAAGGAACCATCGCGTGATTTATCAAAGTAAATACAAAATGCATCGACCAGCTGTATTAGTGTATTTACCCACGATTCTCATTGCCTCAGTAATTGACTGCTGAAATCAAAACAATGACAACTCTTTATGGAATTTGTGCTAATGTAACTGATGTAAAGTAATACCGATTAAATCACTTTGAAGTACACTAGCTAACATTAACTGTCTGAAGCAATATCAATTCCCGAGGGCTTTCAACTGCTAAGCTGAATCACAAATCACTATGACTAGTTGATAAAACAAATTCATTAAACTATTTGGGGTTGCGTTAAAGCGTATTTGAGAATAGAAAAAGCGTGTTTAGGTCATCTAGTTTGGGATGTTGATTAATTTAAAAAAATGTCTGTGGTGGTGTCAAAATTTGATTTTAAAAACTCGATTTTATAAAGTAGAGTAAGACTTGCTTTTTCTCACTGACAAAAAATTGAAATTGCGCGTCACAGTTTTTTTATTTTCTTTGGACAAAAATAACCCTAAATAACTTTTATATTTACAATGAACCAAATATAAAAGCTAAACTTTCTCGTATCCTCATATACATAAAACTTCCCTACTTTACTGTATTCTTCCAAAGAATTTCCATATCTAATATTTGGTGTGCGGTTGCAAAGCTTTGGATTGCCACTCGATTCCATTACTAGTATATTTTCTTCATAAATATTGCTATTAAGTTGTTTATTTACATTGTTTTGTTGCTTTTTATGAACGACAAATTATTTGGAGATGTGACCTATGAATTAGCTAAATATAGGAAAAATTTAAAGATGCAGTTTATCAATAGATTTACAAATTAACTAATGAAATAAAAAGTTTTCATGTTAAGTACTGTCGAGAAGTCATTAACAAAAAATAAATTATGTTATGTCAGACCTTTGAAATTTAATTGAGTCGAAAAGAAATGGATCTTTAAAATTATTTGTTTTTGTTATAATTTTAAATATTGGAATGTTAAATTAACAAAAATTTTATGCTTTTATTATTTCATATTGAATATTATAATGAATTTTTGGTCATCAATATTTCTTATTTTTATTATCATTATTGTATAACAACATTAGTTTAAGAGTATTATTAACATTAACATCAAAAAGTAAGATACATGTATGAATAACTATCCCTTTTGGTAATTTTATATTTGAATCACACTTTTAATCACAGTTTTACCAAACATGTAAAAACATCAATTCTATATTGCAGTAACTTTAGCCAAACGTGTCTCACTGTTTGTAAAATACAGTTTTATAACCACAGTTTGTTAAATGCACGTTTCTAAATCGCACTTTTTTTCATCGCAACAAAAAACAGAGCCTTAGATTGCAATCAAAACTGAAGAAAAATGAATTCCAGAATCAATATTTATCAACGGATTTCCTAATGTCCAAATCCATTATTTCCCGAAAGGATTAATCATTGATAAGGAAGAATTAATCCTTGATATGAAATAGGAGATTTTATCCTCAAGATTAAGAGATTTTCTTTCCTAAAATCAAGGGGAGATTCGTGAACCATTTTCTATAAATCGGGAAGACCCTCCACAATGGGAGGGTAAGCAATTCTAATTGCGCATACTTTCTTCTTCTTTCTCTCCATATTTTTGTTGACTTAATCATTGGAGAGGCGGTCGACCCACTGTCATCGGATCACCCTTTTGTAGGTTTACATTGCGCCACTAATGCCTAAGGGTCCAGATGATCAAGGTAACAATAATTGGCTGTCTGTGGAAAGCAGATAGAATTCAATTACGGGCGCAGGGTTTGTTTGGCGACTACTAGCCGCTTCCTTAAACTGGGCGTTGTCTATTCCCCTTTTGCGTTTGATTCTCCGAGGCAATCCCGCAGATAATCGACAAATCCGATGATCCGACCACGAGAAGATTAATTTCTCAATTGGCGTCCGGGACATGGAGAGGAAGCGAATGGCGAGGCGGATAAAGGAGTTACAAGCTCATGTTGAACGTTTGCAACAAGAGAACAACCAAATTGGGACCAGGCCAGAAAAACCTCGATCTTGGAAAGATGTATGATTAATTTGCCGGTACCGTTGATAATGAAGGTAGCTCATAATGAGCGGAAGGAGCCATTGTGCGGCGGTGTCGATGCCCGGCGGATGAGTTGTCTTCTGCGGGTTCTTCCACCTTTGAGTCTCTACCAACAAGGATGCTCGAGGGAGCACAAAATTCAGTACCAAAGAGGCCTTTGCAACACCCTGCCTTGATGATACGTTAGTCCGCGGCGTCCGCGGCGAGGAGCGGGCGTGAGGCGAACCGGTGATCGGGCCCTTGGGAGCGTGTCAGTATTACCCGAAGGTGCGACGCCAACGGAATTACCCGCAAGCATGATGCCACCAATGCCGCTTGCGACATCTGCCTTTAGTGCGAGGTAGCGTTCATCTTTTTGATAACCTTGATCCATGACTCGATGACATGCTCTCTTTGCCTTTAGAATGCCCTTGTCAGCGATTCTCATACCATAATGGGTTTGTATTTTTGCTTTGCAACATTTGATGGTTATGTTGACACTACGTGCTCCTCCCATTATAATCAGGTGATGACCCTAAATGTCGGCAATGACCTTCTATTGTGTAAAGTAATCACATTAGCTTGAGTGTGTTGCTTTGGTTCCACAACTCCCGCGTAACCGATAAACTTCGTTCCATGAACTATAAGGGTCTTATCATAATATCTTTGTTCGATGAGATAAAAAAAGAACATCAGTCGCCCATAAGCAATTCTCCAAGCGGGAAGAGTCTATTCGGGCTACAGTAAAGTTTAGGCGACCATCCAATGAGATAGGTTGTGAAGCATGGATGTAGTCCTCTAAAATTTTAGGAGAAGCTTCGAGCTGTCTACTCCTTTCTTCCAGTCATTGTCTTTAGACCCTCTAGCAACAATGGAAGAACTATCTGGGCGAGACGAATTAGTACTCAATCTTTGGAGGAAAATATCCAAAAATGCAACCGGTATCATGATTACAAACGGTAGGTCGAAGAAGTAGCTTTCGGGGAGGAAATTCGTCTAAATCTAGGATGGTCGAAGCGAGGGCCAGCGATCTTGTGATTGATCACAAAAATATAATTCCCTCCTGAACGTCGTATGAAGAGGTTGTTATACTCATTTGCGACTGTTAGGTTCAATGGCTAACACGATCGGTGAACCCTCCCGAAAAACAAATCCGCACGGTTGCAGTATCATAGAGATCATGGACATGAAGTGAAGCATGGCAAAGGTGGAAAAGTTGATCAAAGTAGGACACCTCAGGAGGTATATCAGAGAAATTGACCACATGGTGGAATCAGGGCAGGTCGTAGACGTAGTTACAATCGCTAAGGTGAGTCCTGCATCAAAAATCTGTGACCGACCATTAACTATATACGGCCGGACTGGCTCCACGACTGAGACAATCAAAGCGCTAATATAAGAAGCTTCTGAGAGCCGCCATCGTTAAGGCTCGAATAAATGCGATCCAAGCGGAAGGCAGACATGAAGAAACCAAGCCGATAGACAACCCCATATCCTTCCTCCTATCAACTCAAATAGGGTTATTGTGCCCCATTATGATGCATTGGTACTCACCTCAGATAATCTGCCAGATGTGCATTTCGGGGCATTACTGCATCCTAGCAATGCGAAGATACTTGTCAGAATAACCCGCCTCTGGCGCTAGCTTTCCTTTAGGTGTGGTGAACTCAATCCAGCGCATCCTCTCGGTTTTAATGGTGCAACTACCGTGAATCTCTAAGAGATGTCCCGCTTCATATAAAAAGTCTACCAAGACTCCATCAGTTATGTTCTCAATCATCGAAGACTTGGGGCCTTACAATGCCATAATGGGGCGAGTCTGGCTTTACTTGATGAAAGTTATCCCCTCAACTTACCACAAAATGATAATTTATTTGACTAACGTTGGACAAGTTAACCTTTTAAGCAATCACCGTCTCGGTGCGGTTACGCCATCTACGCAGAATGCAGGGGAGAAGAATGCTGAAAATCCTCTATTCGAAGATCAAACCCCTGCGTAGCAATCATAGTTCCCTGCCTAGATCAGTGGCCAAGAGAAGAATTGCCGCCATGGATCCTTGGAGAAAGCAATGTTGGATTGGCTAAAAAAGTTCACTTACATCAACTCTCTCCTATCCAATGAAGAAATGGAGTAGTTGCAACTCATGTTATTGAAAAATATAGATGTATTCATCTGGAGCCACTCAGATAGATTGGGATTAACCTGACGGTGGCCTCTCACAAGTTAAATATTATCCCTGCGGCGAAACCAGTAAGACAGAAAGTGAGGCGTTTCCACCCAGATCGTCATTATATCATTCAGACGGAAGTAGGCAACTTGCTGAGGGCAGGTTTCATCAGGGAAGTGAAGTACCCCAAATAGCTAGCCAACGTGGTGGTGGTTCCAAAGAAGAAGGGTAAGTGGCGAGTGTGTGTAGATTACACTAACCTCAATGAAGCATGCCTAAAAGATAGCTTCCCTTTGTCACGTATAGACCAAATTGTTAATGCGGCAACCGGGCACATAATACTGTCATTTTTGGACGATTTCTCTGGGTATCATCAAATTCCCATGCACCCGCCTGACGGGGAGAAAACGACCTTTATTACACCACAAGGGTTATACTGTTATGATGTGCTACCTTTCGGGTTAAAGAATGTTGGGGCAACTTATCAAAGATTAGTGACTAAGATATTCTGACCGCTGTTGGGTAACATAATGGAGGCCTATATCGACGACATGCTCGTAAAATCCAAAGAGCGCTTCGACCACACCAAGAATCTATAAGAAGCCTTTGAGCAATTGCGAAGGTATGTCATGAAACTCAACCCTTTGAAATGTGCGTTTGGAGTCATTTTGGGAAGCTTTAGGCTTATGGTGACTTAGGAGGATAGAAGCCAATCCCATTTAACCCAAAAAGCTATAATGGACTCTCGTTCTACCTTAGAAAATGAGTGCAAAGAATTAATCGGGCCTGGCCGACGCGCCTCTAGCGGATCATATCTCTTTTCATAGACTGGTTAAAACCATTTTTCATCACCCTAAGGGGAGCCAAAAAGGCCGGATGGAACGAGGAATGAGACCAAGCTATCATGGTGATCAAATAATATCTTATCGACCGCCACTCAAGCAAATTTCGAGGCAGTGATACACTCTACCTTTACCTGGTGGTGTCAGATGCCTTAATAAGTGCAACTTTGTTCAAAGAAGACAAAAATCAAAAGTAGATACCAATATTCTTTGTGAGCAAATCTTTATCTCAAGAAAAAGCATGATATACCCATCTAGAACAGGTAGCACTAGCCCTCCATATGGCAGCTAAAAAGCTTCATCCTTACTTCCAGGCACACCCTATCGTCGTGCTGACCAATCTCCCCTTGCAAAGCACCATACACAAGCCTGACCTGTCAGGAAGAATGGCTCGGTGGACAATTGAACTAAGCGAATTCTGTATTCAGTAAAAACCCTTGGCATCAAGGGGCAGTATCGCGCATTTTCAGCGTAACTACCCCAACTGTGAGGACCAGTGGTGACGCCGGCCGTGGGTCCTCAATGTGGACGGCGCTCGCCAAACAGAGCCGGAGCCCATTGCACCTAAAGCCCCAGCTGGGAAAGGATAGAACATGCTATACGGCTAGGCTTCCCCATGTCTAATAATGAGATTAAATATGAAGCAATCCTGGCTGAGGTCGACCTCGCAAAGTCTGTATCCTCAAAAAAGCTCATCATACGTAGTGACTCTCAACTAGTGGTGGGATAAGTGAACGAAGAGTACGAAACACGAGACCAGCGCATGGTCAAGTATGCAAATCTGGTCAAGCAACGACTACGAAGTTTTGAAGCTTGGGAACTCGAGCATATCCCGAGGGACTCAAATGAAAAGGTCCATCCCGATAAGAGAAACAATGTTCCTTCCTATCTACTACCAGCTTGATCATCAATCACGACCGACCAGGTGAGTTAGATAGACGAAGAATCCTCTTCTTGGCTAACCCCTATAATGCATTATCTACTCGTGAGATAACGGACAATGTGATCGGGGCTTCCACAAGATCTGTGTCCGTGCGGCTAGGTTTTCCCTTGTGAACGAGCAATTATATAAACAATCTTTGGACGGGATATATCTTAAATGTCTTACCACTCAGTAGGGACATTATGTATTGGTTGAACTCCATGAGGGGATATGCGAAAACCATCTAGGCTGTGGAACTTTAGCTCATAGGGCCCATATGTCACACTCTACTCGCCTCAAGTACGATGGGTGCGCGCACCTGTCGAACCCGGGGACTCCTTTAACTCAGATTTGCCTTTTTCACAAAGAAAAAACATTTACATTTACATTATAAGGGCCCACCGTAGTGGTATTCATGTTCTATACACGAGTCTCATTACTTTTCAATATACAAAATCCTATACTATTCCAAAATACGTAGATTATGGCAAGCCAGAATGAAAGACTTATCTCCGAAATACCTCGTCTATCGATGCGAGACGCCCCGTCCTCTATCCTTATCTTCTGGGTCGTACCTACACCTGACAAAACCCGTACTAAGCTTTACGCTTAGTGGGAAACATATACAGGGACGACCAATAACTATGATCGTCTTAACAAATACATTGATCTTACCATTTTCATATAACATACACTTCTATCATGTGAAGTTTTCCATATAACCTTTCATATCATTTATTTCTTATTCTAGTACTTATCATTTGATCTATTATCTTTCTAATGGTTCATATTACATGTCCTATTCTGTGCATGTCATAGTCGTATACATATATTACTTTCTGGGCGGTTATATACTATACCATTTGTTATGTTCTATTTTCATGCATCGCTATCAAGGTAATCGCGGATCGATAACGCTTTCTGCTGTACTGTTATGATATATTGTTTTCCTGTTATACTTTTCAGATCATTTTACATTCTTATACATTTTTATATATCATGTCGGATCGTATAATCTCATCTTATAGAACTTATCATCACATAGCAGTGCTATGCTTCTCATATCATATCATATCTTTTCACATGTCATATTCAAATAATTTGTTTTATGTTTCATGCCTGCATAAACCTTAGAAGTGGATAAAGGAAACTATAAGGGCCCGAAGGTGCTATACCTAATTTGCACGCAATAAGGGTCTATAAGGGCCCGCAGGATCGTTATCATCAGACAGACAATGACCATTTATAAGGGCCCACATACCAGAATGACCCAAACGGGTCAACTCCATCAATATGCTGCAGACTTGTTTTTCCCTAATAGACATGCCCATCTATCCCTCTCCCAACAGACAATCCATTTTATTACATTTTGTGTAAGAGATCTCATCTACTCTACAGAATAACTATGTTATCATAAAGCAATGAGATATACACTATTATTTATTTCAGTCCCTGTAATACTCACATATTTTCCTTAGTCTCGTATTGTTGTTCTCATATTTCTTTACAAACACGATATTCACATCTTTTCTATCATTTAGTTCTATTCTCAGATTACATATGTAACTCTATCATATATCATGAATGCATCTATGCACTTCAGACTATATATTCATATATATCTTTATCTATTCATATCCCTTTATATCATTTTGTGCATCATATCCTTTATACGCTTCTATCATGATTTAGCTATTCATACTTCTATATTTCTATCATGTATGCTTAATTATCCATGTGTTCCTATCATGTTCCATCACTGCTTATGTATGACAATCATATATTCATATCATATACTCTTATATTCATATCATGCCATCTACTTGTAACATCTTATATCTTGTTAACTTATATCTTCATGTACTTTATCAGACTATCATATCTTATGACATATACCGTGAAGAAAATCAAGAATTTGCAAAAGACTCCGCAGTAGTTAAAGAACAACCATCAGCTTTTTTGTCATTTTCTAAAATACTATAAGCTCAATATTATATCAATATATATATGGATAGATTCTAGACTCAAAGGTCTTTCCATAGAGTCCAAGAATACTCATAATGAAGTCGTAACGAAGGAGTTATGTAAGTTGCAAGCCGTGAAGAAAATCAAAGAACTTGGTAACACTCCGCAAGAACAAAGCAAAGAGCTACCGTCTTTGTCATTTCGTGTACTATAGCTCAATATTATATCAATCTATATATGGATAGATTCTAGACTCCAAAGGTCTTTCCACAGAGTCCAAGAATACCTATAACTGAGTCCTAACGAAGGAGTTAGCTAGGTTGCAAGCCGAAGAAAATCAAAGAATCTCATAAAGACTGCAATGAAGCAGCGAAGAACCACCTGCCTTTTGTCATTTCAGGTGTACTATGTTTCTCAATATTATATCAATATATATGGATAGATTTCTAGATCAAAGGGCTTTCATAGAGTCTAAGAATACTCATAACGGAGTCCTAACGTAAGGAGTTATGCAAATTGCAAGCCATGAAGAAATCAGCACCATAAAGACTTGCAAGAATAGCAAAGAGCCACTGGTTTTATCATTTTCAGACTTATTATAAGCTCAATATTGTATCAAGATATATATGGATGGATTCTAGACTCAAAGGGCTTTCCATAGAGTCCAAGAACACCCAAAATGGAGTTCGGACGAAGGAGTTATGACCGTCCGAAGCTGGAGATTTGAAAGTGTGCAGGAGCTATGCAATTGCATGGAAACCCACGCAATAGCGTACTCGAGGATGCAAGGGCTACGCAATTGCTTGGAAACCCACGCAATCAAGGCACTGAGGTTGCAAATTCTGAGCCTCCGTACCACACAATAGTGTGGTTTCACGCACCACGCGCAGAGAGCTCTTGGCAGCCCTATGAGACACGCCAATTTCGACCCAAAACCATCCCTAATGCCCTTGTCCACTGGGCCATTACTATCCTTCCACCGAGGCCACAAAACATGCCACAAACATGACACAAAATGCCAAAATCACAAGATAAAAACCATCCCAAAAACTGGTCTAAATAGCAAACATCATAACTATGCTGCCAAGGCTCTATTAAACCCAAAATTCATCAAAGAAGGGGGTTAAGGTTAGGTTTCTACAAGAATCCATACAACCCAAACATGTATCCATACATTTTAGACAAATTCCATACTTGAATCCATACTAAAAATCATAGAAATCATTACATCCAAGGTAATTCCATACTCAATGTTAGATTCCATACCAAAGTCCACCATTCAAAAACAAAAAAAAAAAACAAATAACATAGAATTATGGGATTCCATGCTTATATTAATGATAGGGTTAGGATATATTCCTAGCTAAACCCTAGATTTGAAAACCATAGAAATCCCTAGAAATCCTTACTTAGTTCCATACCCAAAACCATACTAATTCCATATAAAACTAGACTTCCTTACCAAAAATCATAGAAATCCTTACTTAGTTCCATACCTTTTCTTGGCCCCTTCTTCTTCTTCTTCTTCTTCTTCTTCTTTCTTCCTCTTCCTTTCTCTCCCAATTGTATGAGCTCTCTTTTGGAGACCAAAAAATGAGATATTTTTGGTCTCCCCTCTTTTTTATACTTCATTTCCCTTTTATTTGCACATAAGTCCTCCCACTCTTTAGTATTTGCACTTCAATTTCCCATTATTTCATTTTGGCATATAATCTTCTTAAAGTATGACTGGGTCCTGGTACCAGAATGACCAATTTACTCCTATCTTTGTATAAATTCCGGGTTTCCGAAAATTTCTTTTTAGCATTATTTTATTCTGAAAAAATATACCTTTACTTTTATTATACCCTAAACATGTCCGAAAACTGCTAAGGTATATTTCGAGGTGTTACACCATATGCAAGGTTATTATTGGCCAACCATGAGAGTGGATGCAGCCACCTACGTTCAAAAGTGTGATCGCTGCCAACAACAACCCTCTATCTCAAGGGTGCCGGCTCAAGATCTAACCACCATCACAAGCCCCAGCCATTCGCTTTTAGCGGGAATTGACATAGTCGACCACTACTTATCGCTCCCACCGTAAAAGCTACCGCCGGTTTCCACCGACTACTTTAGCAAATGGATAGAGGCTTGAGCCTCGCTCCATTAAAGACAAGGACGTTATCCACTCAGGAAGAATATCGTCTGTCGGGTTCAAAATACCTCGCCAATTATAATCGACAACGGGCCGCAGTTTGACAAATAAAGTACGTAAATTTCTACCATAAAGCTGAAAATCATAAACTTGTACTGACACCGCGATACTCCATAAAGCAATGTCCAGTGAAGGCCAATGTAAACTCTCTTAACTGCCTTTGAAAAGCGACTACATTCACTAAGGGAAAGCCCAAGTATAAGAGTTACTCCTGAGTTCTTAGTCTATAAAACAACTAGCTAAGCCAACCTGGAGGTCACCGTTCACCCTCACCTATGGGATGGAGGCCATAATCCCTAACATAAATTGGAATGCCCACATTCGAATGTAAATACCCTCCGAAGAGGCTAATACTAAAGCCTCTCGCCAGGACTCAGAGATGACAGACAAGCTTGGTGGAAGTAAACAGATGTGCGTATGGCATCACAATAAAGAAGAACAACAAACTTATACAACGATGGTAAGACAACGTGCATACCAAGCCGGGGACCTAGTCTTAAGAAGGGTATTTGAAAACACGCTGCATCTAAAGAACCTAAGTTCCAACCAAATTAGCGGCTATACACAATAGCTTAGAATGGGGTCGTAAATAATCATAGGTACTGGATAAACTCGAACGCAGACGCTCGCAGCCTAGGATGGAATGCTACGCATCTTAAGATAGGTATTATCAATAAAAATTCTTTTACTTTAAAGGTACTATCAATAAAGTTTCCTTTATAGTGTTTTCTTTCAATTCTTGAAATATTATCAATAAAATTTCCTTTAAAGATGTTATCAATTAAACTTCCTTTAAAGTATTTTTTAATAGTCCTCATATCAAAGATCATATGTGGGTCATAGCCTATTGGCACTTTCAAAAGACCAGACTTGTGGCACCTAGTCTCTTGGCACTTTTAAAAGACTGCATTTGTGGAACCTAGCTTCATTGGAAGACTCAAAAGACCGCACTTTTGCGGGTTTATAGTTTGTCGGGGCACTTTCAAAAGACCAAACTTGTGGCACCTAGCCTATTGGCACTTTCAAAAGACCAAACGTGTGGCACCTAGCTTGTTGGCACTTTCAAAAAACCAGACTTGTGACTCCTAGCCTATTGACACTTTCAAAGACTAAACTCAGGGCTCCTGTACCGCTATCACTTTCAAAAGCACCGCACTTTAGGCATCTCTAGCTCCATCGGCACTTCTCAAAAGGCCGTACGCGGCCTCCTAACCCCGCTAGCGCCCACCTGTTGCCAGCCAAGAGCTCTTAGCCCAAGGCCGCAGCCAAAGCCTATAAACGGTGCCTAAATACCGGCTCCATGTGCTAATTATCCTAACATTTGACTCTCAAGCAAACTATCTTAGTCGGACTGTGAATGAGTCGTGAAGGAATTAGTTAAGTAAAATAAAAATTGTATTTCATAAATACGCCTTATAGCTTCGCAGAGTTACACAAAATATTCTAGTAGCCTAAATGCACTAACACCATGCAAAGGGGGAGAGAGGAAAAAGAAAGGCAAAAATCGCCTCTTTTATCGCTTATCGATTCAATTCTCATCATGGACTCGTTGGTTGTTGGGCCAAGCAACCTAGGGTTCATAAAGAACTCGAGGTGCTTGATTGGAGGAGCCTGCACACCATCCGTGAGCCTCCGGTCAATCTCCCACAAATGTTGTGCTCAACACACAACATCCGTAGTCATAAGTAGCACCGTACCCAAGGCCTGTAGTCTTCTCTCATGGCTTCCTTATCCTTGCTCTCCTAAGAGTGGAGGGAGGACAACTCATCCTTAGCCACCCCGAGCTTTAGTAGGAGTGACGTCCGCTCAACCTCTAGGCGGGAAGTCTTAACCTCTACATTGCGCCTAGCCTCCTCCGCAACTACTAGAGCTTCTTGGACTCTAGCTAAGTCATCCTCAGCCCTTGTCTTGGCATCATCCGTTACAACGGTAGCTAGCTGGGCAACTTAGGCTTTTCTGGGGCTCTTATCCCTCCTTCTCCGTCCTCGTAATCTTCTACACTAGCTCTTAGCCTCCCGTCCTAGCCTAGACTTAGATTCGCCTCACATGAGGCGCCTCTAAGGCCCAGTGCTCGAAACTACTAACTGCATATAGTCACAACTTCCTGATCGCTGGTTTCGGCATGGAATCTCCCTATGTCGTCGAGCCATGTTTCGAATACGACCAGACAACTTGTAAAAAAGAGCATGTTAAAAGAAAATCACAACACAAAACCCACTGCTCTTTTACTAAAAGTCAGCATACCAACTTAGTCACTCATGAAGTCGTGGGTTGCGAATGAGCATCCCGTCTTCTATTACGCGCTAGTAGCTGACTCATCCAAATAGGCAGGAAGGGGGAGAGTACTCACCAACAGCCACTATAAGTACTGAGAAGGAGGGTAGAGGCCTGGATGTATGCAATTGAAGACTCCCTCTCGTTAAAAGATACGACGTACAATGATTTCCGCGCACTTTAACTAAGACACCACATGGTCTTCCAGACTGTCCACTTACTTCACATACGAGCTGAATCAAGTCGATGGCATCCAACACTGCTGAAATAACATCATAGTTTTCCGTCATAATTCAAGGCCCAATCACTATCTTGATGCTATATCTCCTGCCAACTTCCTTCAAAGATTGGGAGGTCCCACTTAATCCATCCTCTCCTGAACATAAGCCTCTGAGAGATCCCCAGAAAATCTAAAAAGCCCACAGAGTATCGGGCCTGCTCCAAATGAGTCCATAGTAATCACTTTCCTACCATGGTTCTTCCATCCGGCAACCACTCAGCTTTTCTCTGTGATACTTTCAAATGTGGTAGTTCCTCCTGCGCCTGGCTACTCGCTTGGGCATCCATGTGGTTAACCCAACAAATGGCGCTAGACATATCTCTCCATCTCCTCGCTGGGTCACTAGCGTTGACCACCAAACCACCAAGCCTTTAACCTCAAATTATAGTTACATCCTCGCTTTCTTTTTTCTTTTTCACCGCCAAGTAACCCTTTGTCTCAGCTTCTTCTGGCAAGCCAGGAAGTGCTCGATCTGCTACAAATCAAAGGTGATTGATCCGACCTGATAAAGTCGACCAAGACTCCTCCTAAGGGATCTGTGTCAGGCTCTTCAATCCACCCCCTCTCAGGAGGGTTTCTGATCTACCTGCAAGGGCCCACAAGGGATGAAATGTGTCTCCCAACAAAGCTTCTTTCTCCTCCGCGTGAAGTATGGTAGGGACTATGAACAAGGCTGCGCCTAACTCCCGCAAGTTCTTCATCGCCAAAGAGCTCGTGAATGTGCCGCCTCCGTAATCTCGAGCAGTTTGATACGCTCCATGCGGCCTTCGACCTAAGATTTAACTACCGACCTACGCGTCTCTTTACCTACAAAGTCTAAAGAGAAGAGGCATGTTAGAGTATGGGCGATCTAGAAAAGAACAAGCCCCATCAAGATGAGACAAACACGGAAAGCGTGGTGGTTCAAGTCAAATGGGAGCCCGAAGGCTCGGCTTCTCATACCATGGCCCTCTCACTAAAACAACCCCTTTTTGCCTCAGTCTAAAGGGAGTCGAGGAGCCCAGTTACAAATTACAATCGGGGCTTATGGGCCGACATAGATAGCCGCCCCCCAATCCCAAGCTTCAAAGTGTAAATAAAAGCGAGCCTCTACCCGGTGAAATATCGGTGGTAGAGAAATTTAACACATTACAACCCATTTGCCTCAATCTTAGAGAGTCGAGGAGCCCTGGTTACAAATTGCAACCGGGGGCTATGGGCCAACATAGATAGCCGACCCCGATCTGGCTTCAAGTGTAAATAAAACGAACCTCTACCAGTGAAATATCCAACTGGTAGAGGAAGTTTAGCACATTACAACCCATTAAGATCTGAAAGACGTTCGGATGTATGAGTGTAGGAGGTGCTTGGGTGAAGTACAGGAACTGCTTCACCAAAGATGAGATGGGGAGTGAGTCCCGTGACAAAGCGCTCTCAGTGAAGTAGGCGGCATTATACGCCCTCTGCGGTTCATGCAACCCTTGTAATGCGTGACTCTGAACTAATGTTAGCGGGGACTTGTGAAGGATCTCAGCTCCTCTATAGACGTTAATAGCAGCAGGGCTGCTTGCGGTGGCGATTCTCGGGTCCTCTTCGCCCGGCGATGGTGAAGTCTCTTCTTGACCTCTTTCCATACTACATGCGAGACAAAAAAAAAAAAAAAAAAAAAAAGAAAAAAAGATGATAAGCTTGAGGGCCTTAACGCAGTGAAGGCGTCTAAACCCTGGAGAGATGATAGGAAATCCCACTTTGGTGGTTGATAACCCCTTAATAACTAAACCTAAGAACCCCCTTGATGAATGATGAATGTACCCTCGAAAAAAGAGCAGGCTCTAAACACAAAAATACTCTAGAAATGAAGACACGAAAAACACAACGAAGCTGATACAAGTAAAGTTTGTAAAACTCTGCGAAAAATTAAATCATCCAAAAGGGCTCCAATGATTGCTTTGAAGCAACGGTTCGCAGAAGCACGGGAGAAAAGAAATTGTAATAGGTGAAAGACTTTGTGAAATAGTAGAAGAGGCAGCATTCGGAGCCTAACCCCTATATATAGGGGTGAAACGTCAACATGTGCATTAAATGTGCCGTCAGAACATCATGCACCTCGGAACATATTAAAATGTGCACCTCTTAGCACGTTTTGACCAAACACTTCACCTCCCAGTGCGTTTGATGTACGCATTAATTTTCAGTTCGTTTAGCCTTCCACACTTAAGGTTTAAAACACAGTATTTTCCCAACTGTAAAAGCACAAAATTCCAACTGAGGAAAATGAGAGGCATTGTGAGTACCATGGTCTTTAGACCCACTACTCAATGGGCCCAAGGCCCGCTTGACCTATGATGCGAAGCAGCCCAAGCACACATACATATTAAAATTGGAGGACACTACCTAGACAGGGGAATTCGAAAGCCCGCCTGAGAGAGCTAGGGAGTCTTTCTAGAGGCCAGCTTCAGGGCCACCCGTCTAGAGTTTTAAGTTCCCAGCCGACCGTCCTTCCGCATATGGGAAGTTCATTATGGAAAAGGATACGAAGGTGGAAGCACAGGAGAAAAGAAATTACAACAGGTGAAAGACTTTGTGAAATAGTAAAATAGGCAACATTTGGAGCCTAACCCCTATATATAGGGGTAAAACGTCAACATACGCATTAAATGTGTCGTCAGAACATAATCGCATTTATGAATTATATTAGGAAATGTCTTCTGTGCGCAGCTTTGTGATAAACATGCTTCACCCCTCGGCCGTTCAATGTATGCATTAATTTTCGATCCGTTTAACCTTCCCACACTCGAGGTTTAAACATAGTATTTTCCCCGGCCCTTAAAAGCACAAAATTCCAATAGGGGAAAAGGAGGGCATTATGAGTACCATGATCTTTGGAGCTCTCATTACTCAATGGGTCTAGAGGCCCATTTGGCCCAAGGCTCACACGACATGATGCGAAGTGGCCTAGCTAGCTACTATATTAAAGCTAGGACACTACCTAGATGTATTGGGAATCCGCCCACTTTGAGAGGAGAGGGATGCATCTTACAGACGACTTCGGGGCCACCCGTCTAGAGTTTTAAGTCCCTCAACCAATCGTCCTTCTGCGTATGGGAAGTTCGTTATGGGGAAGGATATGAAGGTGGAAAATACGCAAAGGATATTTATCGGATTTCCCAGTGTCCATTATTTCCCGAAATGATTAATCCTTGATAAGGAAGAATTAATCCTTAATATGAAAGAGGAGATTTTATCCCCAAGATTAAGAGATTTTATTTTCTAAAATCAAGGGGAGATTTATGAACCACTTTCTATAAATCAGGAAGATCCGCCACGATGGGAGGGTAAGCAATTCTAACTGCGAATACTTTCTTCTTCTTGGCTCATATTTTCTTTGACTTAATCAATCGAATGTCTGATGACCGCGTTCTTTGAATCGTACTTTGCGAGGTTTGCATTCTGCCGTGTGCGGAAGGCGGGATGATCAAAATGTAACAATTCACATTATAGTGATTGTTGCTGAGGGACTTAGTCGAGATCACTCACTTGCTTATGTCATTTAATACATTTTAAACGTTAAGATATTACATAAATACAGTTTAGACATAATGAACTTTCAGTATTTTATTAACCATTTCAAAAATAAAAATTTAAATATTATAAAAATAATTTTTAAAAATAGTTTTAAAAACCTTTATATAATATTTTAGCCAAAACAAAATCTTTTAGAATTTAAAATGTATTACACAAAACCATATTTTATGTTTTCAGACACATTTTCTTATTTCTTTCTTAAAAATCGAAAACGGTTTAGTTTCATAAAGATGTTAAATTTTGTTACTCAAAATCAAATTGGCCTCTGAAATTCTGTATTAATGAATCAACTGGGTTAAACATATAGTATATATCATGCCCCTCTCACCTTAAATCCCTGCTCCGCCAGCGTTTTCAGACTTATGTTTGATTTTTCATGATTTATTACATAATTTTTAAAATTTTTAATTGAATAGAAAAATCAAAATATTTTATGTTTTATCCCGAATTTTAAAATAACCCTGTATTTTGAAATAAATTAAAATTATGCTTTTTATCTATGATTTAAAAAATATATATATTTTTTTGTTTTTAAGACATGACTCAAATGGTAAAAGAAATAATTTTTGCATACGGGAGAACCATAATTGCATCAAAACAAATACTTCAATGTAATATATAAAATGATAGATGTAAAAAAAATAAAAGAGTGGGTTGGGTATATAAAAGAACCAGAATCGAATTTAGAATAACATACTACAATATAATATACAAGAATATATATGTAAAACGAAGTTAATATTCCACTCCATCATTAAAAAGAAGCAATTTTATAATCAATGGTCTCAACATAAATACCTAAGAACTTCTTAAAAAATCATTATCATGAGGAAATCAAATTGCAATTGGGAGTTGTACGTTAGAGATGTGAGTGCATGATTTGCGCTTGTCAGCAAGTGCAAGGTTAGATGAAGTCCAATTTCAGGGCTAACTGAATGGACCAAATTAAGTCACTGAATCGATTCTATACTTTGATCAATTCATGATACCCCCCCACTTCTTAAGGCTACAAATGTCCACATACCACAACTCAAAATCCAATGGCCTGGAAATGATTTCCATCAACCCTCATTGTTTGTCACGAGAGTGGAAAACGGAAATTTCCACATCGACAATGACATTTATGCCGCCTTCTCTGTCTATTGTCTATTGTGTTTTAGTCATACTAATCTTGGATGTAAATAACGCATTATATATAGTTTTTGTTTTTTCTTTTGAAAAGAATATACTATATATATATATATATATATATATATATATATATATATATATATATATATATGTAGTTTTATATTTAAAATTAAAAGAAGTGAATCGTCAAACGAATAGATATGATGATTGAGGTTTTTAAGCAATTAATGATTTCAAGTTCGAATATTGAGAATGTCGTTATATTTTAGGATAGATTTTTACCAATTTTATAGTTTCCTCTTAACTCATATTAATGTGATATAATTTAAAAATATTTTCTATATATATACGGATCCACTCAAAATGTCTAATGCCCTTTACGTTTAGTCTAGAGGCGGAGAATGGGAGGAGGCTGCGGAAGAAAATCGAACGGAAGAGGAAGGGTAGTTTTACATCAATGAATATATTCAATTATTCATCCCACTGCCGGACTCCCCACGTACCAAACATAGATATAGGACGTGTCATTATGATATTTTCGTGCGGGCCCCAAAGGTCTAGCGTTTGCTATATAGTATTTACCGTTCATTAAAGTGGGTCTGAAACTCTGCTAATCCTAATTCAATGTGACCTGTAGTAATAGCTAGTGTACACTTAAGATGGTTTGATGTAGGAAACCTTATGCAAGTATCCTTCGTATTGGTATGATATTATCTAATTAATAAGATGGTTTGATTTTGTTTAAGCTTTCAAACAGGATTTATCTGATTGGATATTATTTATCACCCAACTCATGATTAATTCTTTATGTTTTAAGTGATGTGGGAAACTTTGATTCACCTTGGCAAAATCCTCAACTCAAACGAAATTCCATCGTGCATCCTATCAAACTACGATTTCCTTATTTTCCATTGTGTCTTGTATCAGCTACGTAGATCTGCCAGCGTACCCTCATCATACCGTTTTGTTCGACGTCAACCTGGATTAAACCTAAATTTGATTCTCTACTTGTAAAACCTTATAGAATAATCCGTCCTCAGCGTTAGTATGATGTATTAAGTTTGGATTAAAGTCATACGTAGTTTTATTTTGATTTAAAAAACCTGTGCTCGATTAGTTTGCCGTGTAGAAGTTTTGAATGCACACCCACCAAGACCTAACTTAAATTTATCTAACCAAGAAGAATTCAAATTTTTGGTTTGTCCTCTAAGTATGTATGAATTTTTTTAATTAGCATGTGATAATCAAATATCATAATAAAGGCTCTTGAGGCTTGACTCAAGTGATAAAAAGAGATTAGTGTACATATCCCATGCTTTCTGTAAAAACAGAATATTACAATAATGTAATGAAAAATAAATAAATGTGATTTTTAAATTTGTATTTGATAAAATATCGTAATAAAGACCCTTGAGGCTTGACTCAAAGGGGGATACAGGGATGGGTTTATAGGGCCTTAGACCCAAGTCCCTATAAGAACGAGTTCTACAAAGATGTAATGAAAAGTATGAAAAAAAAATTTATAATAAAGTTACCTACCACTCTACTAAAAATTTGAACGAATTAACAAGCTGTGATTGGTTCTAGGAAAATATTAGGAAAAAAAAAAAACCATTGAAATTTACTTTCCTTAGTTTAGATAACATAAAAAAAAAAAGATAGATAAAAATATAAATGAAAAATATTTAAATAATAATGCATGTTTTTCATTTCCTAAAAATGAGAAAATAAAAGAGAAGATGAAGCGTCATATATAGGTTTTATCCAACAATCAATGTTATTTAGCTTATTTTATTCAATTAGGGTACTACTCAATCTCCAAGAATACAAGTTCTTGTACAAACTAGTCTTAAACTTAATATTTTCACAATAATAAGATTTTAAAAATATATAAAAATTAACAATTTATAATTCTTCCTTCTATTTTAGTTGACTTTTCCATGACTGATCAAATAAGAGAAATTGAATTCGTTATCTTTTTCTTTAAAATTTTTATGGATAAGCAATCAAGGAATTTTTTTGTCTTCGTTTCCTTACTTTTTTATTCTTTCCTTTCTATTTTTCCTTTCAATTTTCTTTCTCTAGTTCTTTTCAAGAATCATAGGCTCATAGCCTAAATGTCATGGATTATCAAAATTTTAAAAACTTTATATTGCTTTCCTGGATTCTTTCTTTCCTTTTATTTAGTTATTTTTTTTATTTCTTTATATTTTTTTTTTCATTTATCTTTTCAAAAACCTAGCTTGAGTGTTTAAACTCTCTATTTAAGCTGTTTATTAATCTAATAATGTATGTGAATTCAGTAACATACGAAATAAAAATGATCAAATGAAACCACTTAATCTAGTTAGCTAAATTAATACTGTTCGGTTTACAACTAAGATGCTTTTTTTTATTAATGTTTAATAGAACTTTTGTTTTAAATAGTGTTTAATATGATTAAATTTGAGAAAAGGAATAAAACCAATCAAACTTTTAATTTTTATTTAAATTTTGAGAAAATAAAAATATAAAAATACATATGCTTTAATTTGATTAATATGAAACCAATTATAAGAGTTTCAATTGGATCGTAAAATATATGATTTTCATATATTTGAATATTTAATTTTTTTAATACAAACCATTCATAGAAAATATTAAGAAACAAAAAAAATCAAACATTCTGATTTTTTCTATTCAACAAATAATTTCACAAATTCAACTATAAGTCTAAGTCGTAAAAAGAGGCTACGCCACGAGATAAACTTAATTTGTCAAATTTCCTTCACAATAAAGAAGCAATGCAGGACTTTTCAAAGGAGAGAAAAGTCTAGAAAACTAACAGAATTGTACTTATTAGTAGTCCTCGTACAACTAGCTGGTTGTGGTGGAGTTTGATTTATTCATTTATTTATAATTTAAACTCAAATTTCCAGGGTGTGCTTGACTTGCAAAGTGGGGATCACTAGTAGTCTAGTATTATCATAACTTAAAATGCTGAAAGCAAGATGCAACCCGCTTTCATAAAAAAACACCAATAAAACAAACGCTACCTAAGATTCACGGGTGTGTAGATAAAAAACTTAATTCGCCAAATTTTTTTTTTCAGAATAAAGAAATAATATAAGGCCATGGAATATATATATGAGATGATTAAGATGTCTAGCCAACAATTAATGGTTCGGCAGTGCTTGAGAATCTGTGTGTCGTATGATGAAACTGTATTTTTGTGATTTTCTGCAAATTTAAGTATATAAAATTAGTTTGAACGTGATATGACTTAAAAATATTTTTCGTGTGTTTATAAACCCGCCCACAACATCCAATAATTTGATAAAAAAAAATGGGGGACATTTCAAAGAAAACAAAAAATACACTTAATTAATAGCCCTCTTGCAACAAGTTGGTTGTGGCAGATTTTGTTTTATATATTTATTTATAATTTAAACTCAAATTTCCACGGAGTGCTTGACTTGAAAGTGGGGATCACTAGCATCATCATAACTTCAAATTCTGAGTGCAAGCAATATTCGTCCACTGCCTATAAAAGGGAGCTAAATCTGAGCGTTAAGGCACACCACCTACCTTCTTATTTTTCTCTTTCTTCTCCATCGATCATCGCTATGTTTGATTCCACTGTCAAAGGTTCTTCAACAATGGCTTCACTGCTGCTCCTTTTTGGGTTGCTAATGGCTACCATACACTTAACAGGTCTTTCTCTCAACCTTTTCATCTTGTACAACTTTGGTCAAGGGATAACTATGTTACCGGTATCCCATGACATTTTATTTGAAAAATTAGGCTTGAGAAAAGCTTAAACTAAGGTTTAATCCCTTTATCTAAAAAATAATTGATAAAGAGTCCAATAATAATTTTAGTTAATCTTACGTATTATCTTATGTATTAGATATAATCTTGTAACTAAGATTTATTAAGATAGACTCTTTATCAAATAATTTAGACTTTTTATTAATTATTTTTGACATAAAAAGATTAGGCTTAGGTTTTGGCTTGTTTTGATCTAATTTTTCAAATAAAATACCATGGACTTATAACATAGTTTTTCTTTTGATTAATCCTTATTTGTTTGATAGGATCATCTTGCACGCACCTTTACACATCTAATGAGACCCTAAAGTTAACGTTCGGATTAAACCAAGGCCTAACCAACTGAATAACCAGTTTACTTTGATTAACTTTATTACACGACTGACTCATCATTTGTACTTTGTGCCACAGGTGCCCAAACAGGGTGTGTTACGGAATGCAGGGTGACAACTTGCCGTCCGCAGGAGAGGTGGTAGCTCTCTACAACCAGTACAACATCCGAAGAATGAGACTGTACGATCCCAACCAAGCCGCTCTCAAGCGCCAGAGGCTCCAACATTGACTCATAGTGAGCGTCTAACGATGCCCTTCAAAACATAGCTTCCAGCCAAGCCAACGCCAATACATGGGTCCAAAACAATATCAGAAACTACGGTAACGTCAGATTCCGATACGTCGCCGTCGGAAATGAAGTCAACCCCACGGGCTCCACCGCCCAATTCGTTCTCCCCGCCATGAGAAACATTTTCAATGCAATCTCCGCAGCTGGGCTAGGGAACCAGATAAAAGTTTCCACCGCCATTGACACCGGCGTTCTCGGAACATCCTACCCGCCGTCGCAAGGCGCCTTTAGGTCGGACGTCACGTCCTTTCTCAACCCCATTATCAGCTTCCTGGTCAACAACCGCGCCCCGCTGCTGGTCAACCTCTACCCTTACTTTAGCTACATTAGTAATACCCGGGACATTCGGCTAGACTATGCTCTTTTCACGGCTCAGGGAACAGTGGTGCAAGATGGGCAACGTAGTTACAGCAATCTTTTTGATGCCATATTGGATGCTGCCACTCCGCCCTGGAGAGAGACCGGCAGCGGATCTTTGCAGATTGTTATCTCAGAGTGGGTGGCCTTCAGCGGCAGGACGCTTTGACGTGATAATGTTTATAAGCATAATTTGATTCAACATGTCAAGGTGGGACTCCCAAGAAACCTGGAGGGCCCATCGAGACTTACCTGTTTATACTGTTTGATGAGAACAGAAATACAAGATGAGAAACACTTCGGGCTTTTCTCAAACAAACAACCTAAATATTCGCTCAATTTCAACTAGAGCCTACAGAATTACTAAGGAATAAAGGCTCTTGCCTTTTCTTTATGTAATAGTCTAAAATAACTGTTCATGGCCTCGGCAAATGCTGAAACCAAGCATTTATGAAATAAAAGAGTTACTAAGCTCC
The DNA here is from genome assembly GCA_016808115.1 of Tetrastigma voinierianum. Lineage (NCBI taxonomy): Eukaryota > Viridiplantae > Streptophyta > Magnoliopsida > Vitales > Vitaceae > Tetrastigma > Tetrastigma voinierianum. Next base: position 27,486 of record JAEQBH010003592.1, read on the forward strand.
TTCCACTTAGAAAAATCTTTGTACGATCTTAGAAAATTATAAGTGGAAGTCTCAAGTATTCGCAGCAGAAAGAGTTCTGCATCGTAAAAGAAAAGAAAAGAAAAAAAATCACATTTGATGGTATCTCTAAGTTCATCTCACTGTAAAGATCGATGTTTCAAATACTTTAATTTGTTAATCCTAAAGTTGTCATTTGCATATCGGCTACATAGCTCAAGGTTGAAAAGTCTCGTTCATTTTCCCGATTACCCATTAGACAGGTTGTGTGATTGTGACGAGGAAGAACACACATGGGGCCTGGTAGGTGATAACGTACAGAACCCTCATGGGGCCTGGTGAGCGATAACATTACCAGAACCAAGTTGGAGGTAAATAAATCTCTAGGCTGGCCAGTCGACATGGTCTACCAGGGTTCTATCTAGTCCAGCAAGTTCTATGCCAGCTCCGCTCTAGAAAAATGGACTAAAACAATTTTTATTTTAAGAGATGATACATTCTCTGCTTTCAACTTTTTTAACATTAAATCCCTCTCACTTTAAAATGTTCAAATTAAGTTCTTATACTATCCAAAACGTAAAGAGTAATTAAGTCCCATTTTAATGGGGAGGTTATCGAGTCATTAACCGCCGTTATCTAAAATTTTGTCCATAAATTTTTTTCTAAATTTCAAAAAAGTATTTTTTAAATAAAAATAATTATCATATTCACTAAAAATTTTAAAAATTCAATCTTTTAATTTATTAAATATTTATATAATCCCGATATTTCATTCTAAAAAAATTATAAAAATAAAAAATAAAATTGTTATGATAAATAAATTATTTCTTAAGTTATTTTTTAAAATAAAATATCAAGAGAAAAAAAATCATTCTCGTAATATTTTATTTTTTTTAAAATGATTTATGAAAAAAATAATTTATCATAATAGTTTTATTTTATTTAAAAAATAAATAAGGATGAAAATTTAAAAATAAAATATCACAAGATGATTTTGTCATGATCTTTATTTTAAAAATAACTTAGGAAATGGTATATATCATAGTAATATTATTTTTATTTTTATATTATTAGGAATAGTAGAATTAATATTATATAAATATTTGATAAATTAAAAAATTAAACACAAATTTTAATAAATGAATAATTAGTTTTCATTTTAAAGCAATTTTTCAAAGATTTATATATTTTTATAAAGGTACAATTTTACTTTATTATTTATATAATTGTGGCTAACGACTGTTAACCCGTCTTTTAAAATGGGACTTACTCTTTACGTTTTGGATATTACAATTACTTGATTTTAATATTTTAAAGTAGAGGGGGTTGATGTCAAAAAAGTTGAAAGCAAAAGGGACTTGAGAATGAATTATCTCTATTTTTAATTTAAGGTTTATTAGACGACTATATTCGAGGGTTTTTTTTCATGACAAAAGCTTCGAAAAATATGTTTTAGTAATCAAATACCATTTCCTATTTTGGTTTAAGGATAAGGAGCTCTCTATAGTATTTTCAATGCACACTTTTAGTTGTTTTTTTATTTAAGGTACAAAATGTAGAATAATTAAAAGAGGTATAGATATAAAGACAATTTTAAAGCTATACTTATAAATATTAGAAAACAAGTTATAGACATTTTATATTTCCTTACATCTATTTATTTTGCATATTAAGGTTATATGGACTGAGAGGTGATCGATCCAAGCGTAGTCCGGATAGTCCTATTGCATGGACCGAAAGGTGACCAATAGGATTCCCAAGGAAAGTCTTGCGCCTCTAAAAATCTGCATCTTGACTAGATGGACGAAGGAGAATAGGGATTTGGTGTGAGAAATTAAGGGGAGACTTTAAAAGTGTAAAGCCTCATTTTGAATTCTTGGACATACACGTTAAACAATCAGCGTTTAATGAATATAGCCCAATACTACGATATCGATAGAGCAATCGACCTAAATATTTCCTTGAGTTATATCCCCGATACTATCCCAAATTCTTGTGAGTGGATATTGATCATTCCCTACTTTGTTTTGTTTTATTTTATTTTTAAAACCTTTCTCCCTAGGTCATCGAGTCGCTCAAATAATGAACGACTTTAGTAGTTGGGGTACTCAATCCTCACTAAAACCACACCTTCCCTATGGGATCGATATCTGGACATGTTACTCCACTGTATTACTTGTGCGACCTGTGTGCTTGCGAAAAATCGCTAACAACTGGTTGTTGACATTGGTGTTTAGTTTATATGTTGTCTTGAATGATTTTGTGAATATAAACTTGTGTTGAGGATTTATGGATGTGGTTTTATGAATTCCTAGCTTTTTATTCAATTGTTGCATGCTAGGTAGTGAGATTGAGACCATGAGGTCATCCATGAGGTCATCTTCAATTGGTTTGGACTTCTTTACTAGGTTGAAGATGTTGATTTCCCTAGTCATGTCCCTAAAGGTAAGTTGCATATATAAGACCATTCCTACAGTTGATTAAGGCATTGTATGAGGTTGGAAAGGTCTTTCCCTGGATGATAAGGTATAATTTAGTACTTATAAGTAGAATTGCATTTCTATGTTAAGCACAATAAAGTCGATTGGGTAGTAGAATATGCTGACTTGTACCAATACATCTTCCATTATACCTCTTAGTTTTTTAATTGATCTATCGATTGGGACATATCTCCTTGTTTTCTAAGTTGCTCAACCTTTGGCCATCTCTTATTTATTGACTTTGTTTCTATGAAATCAATCGTGATATTTTAATCTCTAAAATTTCATTAGTAAGAATTTCCTTTGAGTTGGTGTGATTACTCTGATTAAGGTATTGATTTTGCCTCGGAGTTAGGATGGTTCTTCCAAATTGGGTTGTAGATGTTCCCATAGTCATTGTTATTGTTGTTCCTAAAGGGTGGAGCCTTGTATTGTTCAACAAAGTTGGCTTGTCCTTCTATGGTTTCTCTCATAGTAGGTAAAAATGGACATCTCTTCACATGATGATCATAAAATAAGCATATATTGTAACACCCTAAATTATACCCTAATAGTTTTATGACATATTTAAGGTATAATAAAAGTCAAATTTGTGTTTTTTGGAAATTTGATCGTTAAGTGGGAAAAAGGATATAACCGAAATTTATTAAAGAAGCAAAAATGATAATGGTAAATTGTTAAATTAGGGACTTAAGGGACATTAAGTTAAAAGGTTATATGATATTTTAGAAAATTAATAAGTTAAATTGCAAATTGAATTAAGAGGGAGGACTAAAGAGCAAAGAGGGAAAAACTTGAGCCAAATTTACCTTAAGACAGCAAATTGTCTTTAAGAAGAGAAATTCTCCATTTGTGGTTTTGGGGTCTAGGGCATACAGGTGGGGAGAAGAACCAACTTTTGGTTGGCTTTCACTCCATGTGCTTGGGAGATATCCTTGTTCATGTAAAGAAGAGAAGAAAATGAAGAAAAGAGAAGTTAGGTTGAAGCTTTCAAGACATCAAGGTTAGGAAAAACCCTAACTCTTCCCATGTTTGGGATCTTTTTATTGGTTTTAATTGGGGTTTGATGTTTTTTTTTATCTTGTTTTTGGTTATGATGTTGAATTGATGGTGTAATTATGATTTGATTTGGTTGTCGCCAATAATAAGGAGTAAAGATGTGTGAATTGGTGTATAGGTGTTTAAGGGGAAACTCTGTCAAAATTTCATTAGACATGTGACTGTGTTTTGGTCATAATATGGCCTACAGGCCTCCAAATTGGATGGTTTCAATTGCAGATGAAAGTTAAGAACCAGGGATACAAATGTTTAGAAGATACTGAGAACTAAATCCTGCTCTAAGACCATTGAAACTAAGTCTGATGTTAAGATATTGATTTTGTTTCCTCTACAGTAGCAATTTATGTTGTTTGGGTCATATCTTGAGTTATACTAATTCAAATGAGATGAATCAAAATTCTACTTAAACTAGACACCTAGGAAACTAACTTTCATAAAGAAAGTATGTCAAATTATGTCCCTATCATTCCCAAAAAAATTTCAAATATAAGACACAATTATGTTCCTAGAAACTATCCAGGAATATTTTAGAATGTTTAGACCATTTCTCCTAATTTAAAGGTCCAAATGACCTGATCTATGAGCCTTTAGAAACTTAAGACATGAGTAATTGTGTTAGAAGATCGCTTTGTCACAAGCCTTATCGTTTATTGGGTGAAGTGTAGTTGGAAATGAACATTTAGTATGCTTAAGGAAATATAGTCATAGATTGACTAAGAGTATAATATTAAGTTATTAAGACCGATTATAAAATACTTTGAAACACATATAACTATATGCCTGTCTAAGACTAGATAGTGAATAAATAAGGACTAGTGCTAATTAGCATTCCTATTTCATGCTAATCGGCCGTCTACTCCTACTCTTGTGAAAAATACCCTAAATTTTTATAATAATTTAATTATATATTCGGGTATGAATTAGGCTAAACTTGAGTTTCCGGAAAATTGATAAATTGTTAAATTGTGAAAAGTGAAATGAATATGTGAGCATATGATTAAATATTATATGCTAAAATGAGAAATTGATTGAACTTGGAAATAAACCCAAGTGAAAAAAGGGCAAATTTGGAAATTTGTAAAATGAGGACCTAAGGGTCAAATGATAAGCTTAAATGCTAATGTGAATAAGGAGACTAGTAAGCTTTTAAGTGAGAAAAAAAATGGAAAATGGGATTTAATGAATAAGCCAAACATGGCCTTAAGGTGAAAACATAACTTAAGGCATATTTAGTCTTAGAATGCTCATTTGAGCAAAAACGGTTTTGAGCAAGTATGGGAGAAAAAGCTAGGGTTTCTTGAGAAAGTGATTTTGGTGGGAGATCATCCCATTCCTTGCTTCTAAGTGATCAGCGTCTTGGGTGAAGAAGATTCAAAGGGATTTAAGATAAGAACTAAATACTAGATTTCTTTAAATGTTTGGGTTGAAAAGCCTAATCCATCCATGGGTTTTGCTCATGGTTGGTTTAGGATGATATTAGGATGTTATTGGGAGTGATTCCGGTGATTTGTTTTGGGTTTTTAAGGATTTTTGGAGAAAAATCGCAAAATAGCAAACTAAAAAAATATGGGCAAATCGGGCTCCTACGCCGTAGCGTAGGGAGCCCATGTTGCGGCGTAGACCTACGCCACAGCATGGGATGCCTCGCCGCGGTGAGGCCGAGGGGCCAAAATGGCACCCCTCGGGTACGCCATGGGCCGCGGCAAAGGCCTACGTTGCAGTGTAGCAGTGCTATGTCGCGACGTAGCTACTGTACATCGTGAACAAATTTCGGATTTTTGTTTTCGAACACCTTGTATTCGTACATCGATAGTTTAAGGAACTAAACAAATGATTAATGGGGGTTCAAGTAAGGATAAAACTAAATGAAAAACGTACCGTACCTCGATATTCATTTAGTACGATTAATTGTTCTATCGCTAAGAGTGGAGAAATTGTATTTGACTAGGTGCGGGTGAAGACGACAACCTGACCTAGGATTGGTATCGAAAGAGAAAAGGGATCGATAAATTTGTCTGTTCTCTTGTGACTCAATTCCCATTTTCAAGTTCTATTTGTAAATATATATATATATATATATATATATTGATTTAATTAATAAAGTATTAAATGTTTGTCAAATATCTTGCGTATGCGCGTGTATTTTGAATATAAGTGAATTCTTGCATGTAGTAAATAGATTTGAAATGTATTATTGAATGACTAATATGATGGGATTCACCAACTGAATTCGTCGTGAAGGTAACCGTATTTGTTCAATGTGAAATCACATTACTATTGAACGACAAACAGGGCGGAATTCACCAACTGAATCCGTCGTGAATGTCAATTTCTATAGTCCAATGTGAGATTGTAATATTGAATGTGAAATCACATTACTATTGAATGACAAATAGGACAAGATTCACCAATTGAATTTGTCATGAATGTTGACTCTATAGTCATATGTAAAATCGCAAACCGAAAAGCGAAAAATGATATTAAAAAGTGTATTTGTATAAGTATCTTTTACATTACACATAGACATTGTATAAATGCATTATTTTTGATAATCATGATTCGTGTGAGGAACTAAAATGGAAATAGAGAAATGTATATAGAACCACTAAGCATGAAAATGCTTAGCGTATTGTTTAATAATGCCTTAGTCTTGGTGATAAGCAATGATTGAAAGCGGACCCAGGTCGAGAGCTACCAAGGTCGAGGAGCTCGAAATATTTAAAAATATAGTGAGACCACATATGATCCCCACCATTTTTTATATGATATAGTTTGAAAACAAAATATCTAACTCAAATTATTTTTGTGCCTTATAACTCAATACGCTGACATCATGCAAATGGTATAATATGCAATTTTATTAAGAGTATATTTTGTAAAGGAATTGCATTGAATTCATAAATGTTTACTGCCGTTCTTAACTTAAAATCACTTCCGCAAAGAGTTGAGAAACGAAATGCTTATATTAATGGAATGTACTTGATAACCGATTTGATAATCGTCAATCGCGCCCCGTTTTGTCTGATCCGCCAACCGGTTGGGCCAGTTCCTGTGTGGCCGCAACTGAGGTATCGTAGCATCTAGGACCCGGGCCCGACCCCGCGACCTGCCTGACCGGAAAGGGGTGCTATGTCGGCACCATTTAGTAAGTCCTGCTTAATGCTATTCAACACTCTGCTCGAGACCGCGCCAATATGGACTCCGCCGTGGCTACTCAGGATTATATTGCACCTATGGGTACCTATTATACTCGCACCTGCGACCATTTTTCAATAGTTTGTTCATGCAAACATTTATATGAAATGTATCTGAATAATGAACAATATGAAAATAAAGTAATCAGCTTAGATGCTAAGACATATCAAACAGATATTAAAGGTACCCTTATGTACCTTGGCTATGAAATTTCTTTATGAACTCCCACGAGAATAATATACTATGTGAAATAATCTGAATTACTAGAAAATCCCTGAAGAAGCACAAAATTAGCGCCACTGGCCACTTAGTAGCTTATTTAACTACCACATAGCTACTAAATAGCTACTAGTATGTGTTGTGTACAGGCTTAGCTACTATGTAGCAAAAGGCTTCATCTAATAAGAAGCACAATAAGAGGGAGCAAATAGTAGCAACAATACTATGAAATAATAAATTGATGCTGACCGCTAATAGCTACTATAAATGCTTGTTTTTGCAATCTGCATGCCGAGTTACAAGAATTGTATGTTGGAATTCTTAGCATATGACATTCAAATCTAAACAAAATTTCCGGGCTAAGAATGGCATTAATGTGGACCATCTGTGACTTCCTTGGTAATGAAATGTTGTCAGGGTGGAGCACAGCTGGTCGGTTGACATGTCCGTATTGCATGGGTCACTTAGAGGCGTTCACACTTTCAAAGAATGGAAAACAATCTTGGTTTGACACCCACCATAAGTTTTTACCTGCAGACCACATATTTTGAAGGAATAGATATCCTTTTCGTAAAAATATGGTGGTAATAGCCACAACACCTCCTATATTAAGTGGAAACGAAATTTTACACCTAATTACTAACCTTGGATTGAAAAAGGTAATTGAAATTGGAGCCTCTGATATTAATGATCTGATATGTAAAGCCATGGATGAAGCAAGATGAGCATCTTTCGTGGGATTTGCCATACCTGAGCACGCTACTCATTCGACAACTTAGATGTCATGCACATTGAGAAAATTTAGGGGACCTGTTTAACACGGTTAAGTAATGTACCGGTAAACAAAGACACCTCTAGACAAGAATTGAACAGGCAACATCGATCTGCACTGAGGCGGTAGAGAATGTGACCAAGTACCCTAAAGCCAAGCTACGTGTTTGATGACCAAAACATGCTGTGTGAATGGGTTAAAATCTATGATACCCGCATGGATATGCATCAAATTTGGCCCTGATGTGTGATATGCAAAAGCTTAAGTTGTTTGGGATGAACAACCATGATTGCCATGTTTTCATGCAAGAGGTTGTTGCTAAAGGTCATGGAATCACAGAACAAATACACTAACAGAAATGACACGTTGTTCAAGGATCCAATTTCTAATTATCAAAATGATGACATGGCCTTTACTCAGAGGAAGCGATCCTAGTTATTCTATGTAAGCTTGAGTGCATATTCCCTCCTAGCTTTCCGACCACGGAGCGGCTCCATACACTTTGCCTCATGAAGCGCGACTTGCTAGGCCAGTGCAATATCGGTGGATGTATCCTTCGAAGTAATTCTTGTTAGCCAAGGATTACTTACTTTTCACTTATGCAAATGGCCAATCGAGACATATAATGTAGCACTTCATAAGCTGTAAAAATAATGTGAAAAACAAGGCATGTGTTGAAGGTTCAATATGCAATGCCTATTTAGTTGAAGCAACTTCATTATTTTGTTCATACTATTTTGAGGAGCATGTACACACAAGGCACAAAGGGGTGCCGCGAAATAATGATGTTTGTGGAGAGAATTGAGAGGAAAACAAGGAGACATTGTCTATTTTCAAATATCTTGGACAAGCATTTGGATAGGCCACATTGAGGCAACTATCATTAGAAGAGTTTCATGTTGCACACAACTGTATATTGTTGAATTGCTTAGAAGTGGATCCATATAATAAGTATTCCTTGTTGATTAGATAATGTGTGTAACTAATCAACTTTTGCATTTTTCTATGTAGTTATCTATAATATGAGTATGTAAATTATTCTGGTTTATAAGGGATTTATACCGGACTAGCCATGCAAAAGTCGAAAGGGCATAACTGATACCGAAATAGATACACTACTAGAAAAGGAATTCGCCTCTTGGTTCAATACATATGTAAGTAAAGGTAGTATTCCACTTAAAAATTAATCTTTCATATATATACCCATACGTATATTAACCAAATCACTTTAATTTATATAGGTGAACAATCCTTCAAATAATATCATGAACACACAACTCAAGGATCTTGCTAAACGACCTTTGAGGACTATAAGAACATATCCAGGGTATTTTGTAAATGGATATAAATTCACTCAATGGGCTGTATGGAAACTCTAAAGGCACTGAATTATATCGATCAAAGGGTCTAACTATAGTGATCATCATGAGAATGACTACTATGGTCAACTTTAGGAAGTTGTAGGGTTGGAATATCCTGGCTTGCCAGTCAAGCGAATAGTATTGTTCAAGTGTGAATGGTTTGATCCAACATTGAATATTGGGACAAGGGTTCATCCTAAATATAACATTGTAGAGGGTGGGCCATCGATGTATATTTAACAAGTTTTGAACCTTTTGTTTTGGCTCGTAATGTTTACTCTAAGTGTATTATTGTCCATATCCTAGCTTGAGACGCGATAGAGCTTATTGGTGGGTTGTTAATAAAATAAAAGCGCGGGATGTTGTGGAAATTCCTCAATCATCTGGAATAATTTCCACCACCGGCTTCAACCCATTCCAAGAGGATGATATGCAATTTCATGCAATAGAGGTTGCCTCTGATGAACCAAAGTCCTTGGTCGATCCTAATGGAGCAGTAATACAAATTGATTTGGAGTCGAAAATTGAAATGGAGAATGAATCAGAATTTGAATCGATCTTAAGAACTTTATGATAATTTATAATGATTAGTGGGTGATTTATATCATGTTCATAATTTTTTATATATGTTTTATTTTTTTTAATTTTTTCATAAACTTGTACTAACATGTTTATATATTCTACTGCAGACATGTGAGGTCGAGGATCAAATGAGGGGGGAGGTTGAGGTAGAGAACGGGGCAGAAGTCGCGGGGGTATACTATCCCATGCAGAAGGTCTAGCTAGTACCACTCCCCTAGAAAAATTGCATACCTTATCCATACAACCATCTATGGAATCATCTTCGGTGCATTCGACTTTGTCGACACAAGCCATGTGTTACTTCACTACCAATTAGGGCCTACACCATCGACTCATGTCTACAACTATGACCTCAAAGATCTAGTAGACCTAGCTTGATTGTGGAGAATGGGGAGGTAAGTGAATGCAGATAGAAATATTTTAGATTATTGTTCTTAATTTTTTTTATGTGTGAAAATTGATATTGTATGTCTTTAGGTTTGTCGGTCTTATCGATGCTGCCTCGCATCACTCCATTTTTAAGAAGGTTGACATTAAAGGGTATAAATGCAAAGACCGGCCACAAAGAGGTAAAATACTTTTATTGGGAAGAGTTCACAGTATAACTCATTCACTTATAGCCTTTATATGTAAATGTAAAAGACAATTGATATATGAAGTGCTTGTGTTTGTTGGTTGAGATGTTGTTGATTAGTTGAGGAGTATTATATAAGTGTCTTATTATATTGCAAGTACTTAATATGTTTGTTTTATTAGGTTGATTGTTCCTAATACAAAGGAACTTACCGTAAATTTCCTAGAAATATCATTTATTAATTATTTTAACATTTATTTCAGACTTATATGAGTAACTATTACTTTCTTTTACATAAATATTTTCAGTGGATGCGAGATGGAGGGTAGCATCATGGCAACTGGGAGGTGCTTGCTAAGTCTAGGTATATGATAATTTGAATAAGTGGGAGGGAAACATAGGAGACCGGTGCATGTTACGAGTCCGCGGCATAGTGGAATGAAGCATGGGTATTGCAGAGTTTCGGGCTCAACTAACGAAAAATCTTGGAACCACAACCCAGAAGGCGCACAAGCATGTGACCTTCAAGCATGCCAATTAGGGGTTCTATTTCATTCGTAGCATGTTAGGCGGATTGTACTTAGAACTCTTGCTTTGATTTTATTTTTGATTTGTAAGATCATAACATATATATCTTCTAATTTTTACTAATATTTCTATAGAGAAAGAGACCGGGAAGAGTCATCCTTTATCCAAATCCATCAAGCACTGCATACTTCTAAGACCACTATCTCGTGGCTGACGAGGGCTCGCCAAATCGGGGTAAATAAATTAAAAGTATATAATATTACTTCAAGTTTTTTTTATTATATATTCATATATTGTCTGAATATCTATTCCAATTTTGTAGGAAGCCGTGCATTAAGAAATGCAAACTGGATGGTACAAATAGACGAATAGAGACACTACATCTATCGATGAAGATGCGCATAATTGTGTTGTGACACCGATAAAAATGCCAAATACGACTCATACCTACTAGGCACCAATCCCCGCAGACACGAGTGACCCATCTACCATCCCACCGCGCATGCTCATCCAGATCGATCTGACAAGGTGGAGTGTACCAAGGACGAGGTTCCAAACAGGAGGTGCAAGAGGCGGGCTACTAAGGTTAAAGTTCAAGATCAACTTGATGAGGTTAAGGTCACTACAAGGGCTTTATCTAATCGACATAGGTCTCCCCTCATCAACTACAACCTACATGTGGATGCCTCTACATGACCCCAATTGGCCGTATGATCCCCATTGGTGATATGTGGAATATCTCCTATTGCTGAAATTTTTGGTCTATTTTGTATAGCTATCTAGAATTACGGCATTTAGTATATGTTATTTGGTTTATGTTATTCGATGGACGTTATTTTTGGGCGAGCAATAGAATCTTATAATTTTTATTTCATTTTAATTTTTTATTATTGTTTTAACGTTCTAATACTTAATAATTAATTAAATTAATTTTAATTAATTAATTTAATTTAATTAATTACTTTAATTAATTTAATTATAAATTTAGCTACTACCTTAGTTTAATTACTAAATAGCTATTACTGTTTAACTACTAACCCGCAGCTAAATAGCTACACCCACATTGCTACTACAAAAATTAATCGCTAAATAGCTATTACTATTAAGCTACTAACATAGTAGCTAAATAGCTACTCTGCTTAACTACTAAATTTTTTTAAGCATAGCTACTACTATTTAGCTACTACAAAAAATAGTTACTAAATAGCTATTACAATTTTGCTACTAATATAGTAGCTAAATAGATACACTTATTAGCTACTACATTTTTTCCGTCGCTAAATAGCTACTCTGTTAGTAGCTATATAACTGTAATACTTAGCTACCAACTAGTTCGGTCACTAAATAGCTACTATGTTATGTAGTAGCTAAGTAGTAGCTATATATTATTTTAGTAAACTAATGCATTCTCAATTTTAGCTACTATAATTGTGAGTAGCTAATTAGTAGCTATAAATAATCGCCATTTTCACTTTGTTAGCTATTACATTCTTTACATTAGCTATTATTGTTGGTAGCTATTTAGCTACTATTAATATAGTAGCTAAGTAGTAGATATAGTCGCCTACCTAAATTAGCTACTACATTTCTTTTCATTTTAGCCATAATGGTTTTTAGTAGCTAATTAGCTACGATATCCCTGGTAGTAGCTAAAGCAGCTACAGCTACTAGTAGTAGCTAAATTAGCTTAGCTACAAGGAATTTTGCAACTATATCCTTAGTAGCCATTAGTGAAGAAGAAACAGCTACTAAAATAAATAGTTTAGCTACTACTTTTTTGTAGTAGTTAAAATCAATTTTTCTAGTAGTATACATCATGTACATTGCAATGGTGGATCACTGTATGGGGTCATATATGTTATTCTGTCTTCCCACAAAGATAGAAGTTTAACTTGCTTAATCCAGAAATAAAAAATCGCCATGACATCTCAAGACTTAGTTTGCCAACACATCATTAGGAGTCCTTCTTATGTAGGTCCTTGATTTTGTCCTTTTGGTAATAGAAATATAAATGTAATATTTTGTTATAGCGAAACTTGTATGAATACAAGTAGCTAGAGACTCAAACATATATGTACAGGATATTTTAAACAACACTATGGTGGTAGTTTTACAAAGTGATAATTTATAGTCAAGAATTTTCAAATTCAGCTTCTGAAACAATATGTCACTTATGAATCGATACTTGAAATAGTCTCAAATAATGCCGTGAAATCAAAGAATGGTGTCTTAGCTCTATGTGGCGTCCCTCACCGTCAGTAGCTTGGAAAAGGGGCATTATATAGGATGGCATGGTGGGTCACGGCTATTTCATTGTCAGATTGACTCCTCTTTCGACGGACATACATCATCAAGTCTCCTATGTAGTCTAGCTAAGCTAGCCCTAATGTCAATATTGTCATCAACTTAATATATTCCTCTTTTATGTTCATGTTGAGGTCCTAACCTAGATGTCTCTATGGCTAGGGATTTCTCCCATCCTCTAGCCAATTTCGCTATTGAGATGAGGAATTATAGCAAGTTTCATTCTCCCTTTTGTGGAGGAAACTCCATTGCACATAGACTTTACTAATTAGTTTCATATTTAAGGTGAGTCCATCATAGAAGAAATTGCCTAGGTGAGTTTTTCAAAGCCATATGACATGCATTAACCGATTCATGTCTATCCCAACATTGCGAAACTTTCCTTCTCTAGAGCAAAGGTAAACAATTGTTTTTTTCAAAGAGATAGTCTTATGCATTGGGAAGAATTTTTTCAAAAATAAGGCTTGCAATTCAGCCCATGTACCTATGCTCAAGGATGTTCAATTTTCAAGCAAAGCTAGAAGCTATCCTTAAAGTAAAAGGGAACAAAGGAAGTCAAGACTGGCCTCATTAGGTGCAATCCCCTTAGCTTGTTCAGCATAGAACTTTGAAGTCCCTTATGTGAGTGTACGGGTTCCCACTTTCCATCCCATGATAAGTAGGTAATCAGGCTAGTAATCGGATCTAACAACACAATTTTCTTCAACAATGAATGCAGATGGTGCTTTCCATGGGTGGATTTCCCTTGGTCCCAAAGTGTTCTAGGTGCTCCAAGGCTGCCTTTCGAGGCATTTTGAGCATTCTTCGCCTGGGGCTACTTGTTCCTCTCTTCGTTTCTCCCCATTATCGCAGTGTTAATCATGCCTGAAGTGGCTGCTCACCTCGCAAGTTCACTGGTCTGGCCCTAATTTTGTTCATATGTGAAAATTATCAAACTAAAATGCAAAAAAAACTTAAAAAAACTAAAAATATGGTTAGTCTAAAAAAGAAAAGGAAATAAAAATGAAGTAAAAAAGATTAGAAAAATAAATCAATTAAAGTATGCAACTAAAAATCGAATTTACTCAAGAGAAGGCAGCATCCTTGGCAATGGCGCCATGTGGTTCGTCTTATGTCAAGTGGTTAATTTGATGACAATGAGGAAGCACAAAAATTTATAAAACCTAAAACCAACCCCAAGTAGCCTATGACTACTAGTACTGTAGATATAGTGGCTCTAGGATCGTCTACTATAATGAGTTTTCTTCCCTTTGGTGAGTAATCCTAAGTCCCAATCTTATTTATTAATTGCTTTTAAAACAAAAAATTAAAGATAAGGGGATTTTTAAAATGATTGAGAAGAAGAGATGTTTGATTTTGGAGGAAATTATATAACTAAAGCCTCGGGCCTTGGTTTCACCAATTTCGGCCTCACCATGATAATGCAAAAGGGGCTAATTTAGTCCCAGTCGCTTGAATAAAAGATCATCCCATAACTAATCCCCTAAACTCCGCCTAGATGCCTCTTTTATGAGATTTATTTAGCATAGATTCTCAATGTATGATAGAGTAGTTCTTACTGATGTTTAGAGGTGTCTAATGTGTTCAACTCAAACTTTGGTGGATTCTTGATAGGCTTACATATCGGGTCAAAGATGCATGGTCCAAGCACCCAATATACCATTTAGATTTGCTAAGTATCAAGAAGACTAGTTGTAGAGATGAGAGACTCCAATATGGATAGATGGGGGAACTAGGACTGTTGCCACTCGATACGGGATGTCCCCAATTGATGTACACCCGACTTTCAAGCCTCCAAATAGTAATAAAAATTCTATATTTGGTATGAAGTGTTGTAGCCTCCTTTGGTCATCATGGTGGGGTGGATCAAATCCACCTCACCTCAAGAAAATGAACTACTCACTCATGGTGAATAGGGAGTAGGCCATGAATGAAAAGAATAAGAAGAACATAAGAAAAAATGTGATTATAAGCTTTATTAAAGAAAAGGAAAGAAATTCATGAATTTAGAAAGAACTAATTAATTCTCAGAAATTCAACTACATATTGTTTCACTATCCTACTTCTATGTATAATACACCTCTAAAGGTTTCTTGGTACACTTAGTTTCCACATGTCATATCTCGAAGACCAGAATCAAAACTTTCCAAAAAAAGTGACTTGCAACGATTTCGCAATGCTCCTTAGCAATAGTGCGAAATCGGGCAAGAATGGGTGATGATTACGAAATTTCGCAATGCCTAAGAGGGCATTGTGAAATCGGCATGATGCATTGCAAAATTGTCTAGAATTGCCAAAACTCCTCCTCCTTAATGTGCAATCATTCCATCATGGCTTCAACTTGTACAAATTGCTTCCATGGGCTTCCAAGCTCGCACAAAAGGCTCGAGATCTCCTTGTTGCTTGTCCTCATGATTCTAAAGAGCCGCAAAAATGCCTAAAATGACCCATATGCATACATACCAATAAATCACACAGTGCGGTTTCATGGCTAACAACGACAAAGTAGGTAAGTGTGTTTCTACCATGAAAAGGTTTTATTTCTTGAATATCAATTACTAAAAATTGCACTTTTCTAGTGGTTATCAATGAGGCTTAGCCCAAATGTAAAGGATTCTACTATAAATCAATTAGGTTACATATTGGTTATGTGTGATAAGACTTCCCTTTTCTCATAGTCTTTCAATTTCTTATAATGGTATGAAATAAGCCCATTTATTTCCTCTTACAACAACATTTCGTCTCATACAAGCCCAAACACTTGTTTCACATTACTCATCATTAAGAAAATAGCTTCCCAATTGATCTCATAAGTGGTATACTCAAATTAATCATTAACATCTTCTTTTTATATCCGCATGTTAGACCATCATCCCAATATTTGGTGAAATCAAGTTTCTAAACTTGACGTCCAAGCCTCCTTAAAGATACAGATTATATACCATTTTTGATGAGGATGAATATCTTTCTTCCTAAGAGAGAGAATCAAATAACATCTAATCTTTTGGATTTATTTGATTGACTATATATATATATATATATATATATATATATATATATATATATATATATATATATATATATATGTTTGTAAAGATTATGGTATTTATTAGCTAACCAAGAGTAACGTCAGTCATTATTAATACCAAGATGATCATGGGGAGACTTGACTAAAAGAGAAGGCGTATGACAAATATCTCCTGCACCATTTATAATGGCCAGGACTTATTGAAGCAACTAAGAAAACGTCAGCTTACCACATAACAAGGATAAGATCATTTATGGGGAGACTTGACTAAAAGAGGAGGGCGTATGAGATTTTTGTCATTTATCAAAATTAACTCAAATTCAATGACCTTCCTACCATTATAATGGGCTACGTTCCACCCAGGAAGAGAGACCCGTGAAGGATAAAGAATAATAATTGACATGGGATGTTAGGGAACAACAGCAATTTAGTTTGCCTTTTTATTTACCCTTAACCACATGGGATGAATCCACACAACTTGATAGGAAATTAAATATAAGACATTCAATACTGAAATTAACCTCGTCCTGCTACTATACCTCGGATTTTGCCATTTTTTTTTGTTTTTTTCTCTACCTTGTATATATGGTTATTTTCTTTTATCTGTTGGTGGCTTACAGACACAGGAT
Organism: Tetrastigma voinierianum; assembly: GCA_016808115.1. Lineage (NCBI taxonomy): Eukaryota > Viridiplantae > Streptophyta > Magnoliopsida > Vitales > Vitaceae > Tetrastigma > Tetrastigma voinierianum. Next base: position 44,214 of record JAEQBH010003592.1, read on the forward strand.
TCAAGCGAGGAAAGTTAATTGCATAGATGTGATGTTTTTAACAGACCTGATAAGCTAGCATCAAGTCAACCTCAGAATTGAGATCCAGAAGATGAATGAATTTTCATGGAAAACCTAAAACAAAGACATAATAGAATTTTGAACATAATATCACTGCAGGTTTTCCACGATATCGATCTGTTGTCCGGAAAACTTGGGGCCCAACATTTAACACATATCTAAATACCCAGTAATTTCAATTGAAAAGAAGGAAATGTCAAGGGTAGAAGACCAAGGGCGAGAGTTTTTTTGATGATCACCTGATTACTTTATTCCAAATAATGGTCTCCACCCACCCACTTCTTCGATATAGAGGCATTGTCTTCGTATATGCCATAATAAAGGGGAATGTATATTTACTTTAAGGGTTAATTGCATAAATAGTGGCTCAATTTTTCTATTTTTCCTATTTTGATGTCTTGAACTTTATTTTGTCTTAATTTTTTCATTTTTAGTGTCTTAACTCGGTTTTTGTTGAATTAGGTGTTTAAACTTTATTTTTTTCATTTTAGTGGTTAAACTTTCTATTTTTTTCTATTTTAGTACACCATTTTTATTCAATCAAATGTCTAAACTTTTTTTAATTTTTCTATTATGGTGTCTAACTTTATTTTGTTAAATCAAGTATTTGAACTTTTAATTTTTGTTCGTGCTTTATGACTAATCAAAATTTAATAAAATATTTGAATAACCAAAAATTGCATCCAATAACATTTTTATTATATAAAAATGATGAAACTACTTGAATGACTTTTAATAAGATGAAAAGACAATAGTATTATTTCCACATTAGGGATTTTGTTATTTGTTTGTTATAATACAAAAGAAATTGATTAAATTGGCCGTTATGGAGAAAAATATTTTATTTCAAAAATGATTTTAATATCTAGTGTTTATTTTTAATTATTCATATATCTTTTCACATAATACTAAAAAGAAAACAAGTAAAATAATAGAAAAATTAAGTTATGTTTTCATTTTTATGATATTTTTTTATTTTTACCTCAATTATGTAGTAGTTATCGAATATGTTCTTTATTTTAACAATAGATATATATAGTAAAGCCCTATAATCGATTCTACCTAAAGCCCATTTAAGTAATTTTTATTACTTTATAGGACATGAGATGTCATTGAATCTGTTTTACTAACTTAAATATCTTAAAACACTTGATTGAACAAAAATAAAAAATTTAAATATTTGATTGAACAAAAATAAAGTTAAGACATCAAAATATAAAAAAATCAAATAGTTTAAATACTTAATTGAACAAAAATAAAGTTGAAACATCAAAATAAAAAAGTTTAGACACTTAATTGAATGTACAAAGTCAATACACCAAATAGAAAAATAAAAATTCTTAAATACTTAATTGAACAAAAATAAAATTGAGACATCAAAATATAAAAAATGAAAAAGTTGAGACATCATTTATGTAATTAACACTTTAATAATCTTTGTATTGATTTTCCTTTTCTTGTTTTTTTTTTAATTAAACGTAATCCATGTAAGTATTGAGGGGTTTGGTTTCCACCAAACTTCCAAACAAATTTAAAAATAGCCGAGCATGTGCCACATCATATCTGAATGAAAATTATACTGGAAATTGTCCCACTAATAAGAATGGGAGCCGGTGGTCAATAATGTGAATAGCGGAAACCTATATCTGAGTTGGTTGCATTTATTAATTTAATTTCCATGGAGTGCTTGAGGAAAAAATAAATATTAAGAAAAATGATTTTTTTATGTTTAGTTTTGAAGAAAGACTTGAGTCTTTGTATATTATAAAACTATCTATTACATGTACAAGATGAAGCCTTATATAGGATAGGCTATACAAACCTAAGAAAGGGCAGTACAATAGAACTTGCCATAATTAACTTGCCATATAGTAATCTAACATCCCCTTAAACTCACAAAGGCTTAAAATAAACCATTTTGAGTTTGGGGTTAAAGCTCGAAAATTTCTTTGGAGTAGGTCAGCAAGATATTTGTCTAATCGGGATCCCAGAGGAAACAGACCGGGCGGAGGTACCCTCGGGCAAGGATGACGTAATGAAATGACAATCAATCTCACTATGTTTAGTACGTTCATGGAAGACATCGTTATGAGCAATTTGAATAGCACTTCAATTATCACAGTGAAGTTTAGTTGCAGTGGAACAGTCAACACCAAGATCCTGTAATAACCAACGTAACCAAATAAGTTCAATTGTAGTAGCCAAGCATTACTTGGTATTCGTCACAGCAAACAGCAACGATCGTTTGTTTCTTGCTTCTCCAAGAGATATGAGAATCACCCAAAAGAAAACAATATCTTGCAGATCGACGATCGGGATCACTCTACCCAATCAGATCCGATGCCTGAAGAGTTAATGAAGAATGGGAAGAAAAATGAAGGCCATCAAATATGGTGCCTTTCAGATATCGAAGAATCCTGAGAACAACAACATAATGAGGAGATCTAGGGGGCAACCATAAACTGACTGACTACATGAACTGCATAGGAAATATCAAGGCGAGTAATAGTGAGATAGATTAGGCTCCCAACAAGTCGCTTGTAAATAGCACTCCATTCCCTGGCCGACTTTTCATATGTTCAAACCGATTGTTTCATATCAACAGAACACCTTATCAAAACGTCATCAAAACATCAGAGTATTACATCGCTTGGTATAAAATATTTTTCAAATATGCGAAAAAGTTTTTAGAAGGTAAGCTTCTGGCATATACAAAAGTACAATTACTATGTGCTATCAAGTCTTTTCAAATGATTTACAAAATAGATATTCAGAGTTCAAAATGTTTTTGCAAAATATCAAAGTTAAAAAAGAAACATGACATGATGCACAAGTCGGAGCATACTCCGCAATTCCTTCTTTATGACTCGACACTCCTCGATTTTGGGTCCGCTTTCGATCACTATCTATCACTCGATACCTGCGCATTGGTAAAACAATATACTAAGCATTTTCATGCTTAGTGGTTCTATACAAATCCATTCTTCGCCATTAATTCAAATCATGCACTGAATAATTCAAAACTTTCAAATCTTTGATGATCAATGCTTGTCACTCACATATACTTATTTTATATTCAATCATTTATAGTTCATTGATCATCCCAAATATACACTTCTCATATTCAATAAATCATGATTAATCTCAATCATGATTTCACAATGCTCTTTTTTCATTTCAATTGAAACATGTTTTCGATTCCAATATTTACAATCTCAAATCACCCACTGCTACAAATTCAATTCACTTTACAATTTAACGGCCATTTAACAAATTTAACCTATGTTTTCGCATATAGGATATCGTAATCATCGGTACCTGGCCCCGCTGGGTCAGCAGCCGCAGATAAAAACAAGCTTTATAACATGCATTTGGCCCCACTGGCTGTTGGATCAGTTATTAAAATCAATTAGTGAATACTACCGACACGATCCCGCGGGCCATTACTGGAGTGACACATCAATACAATCGCTTGCACATCGCTTATTTCGACCACATCAGGCATTAATCATCCCACGTAAATAAACTAACATTCTATTATGGTTCCAAACTTTTATAGAAATGTAGTACAATATACATTTGTATAAACGGCTCATTTTCACAATCATGCAATTGTCAGTTATGCAAACATTTCACAATCACTTTTCAAATCAATTCAAATCAATTCAATATGCTTTGTGATTTAGAACAAATATCTAAATCTTGGAACGAATAGAGAAGATAGAACAAACCAAAGTGTTTGATTCCGATATCTGAATCTCGATTTCAATGCGGGCTTCTCCGTCACCCTCATTCAAATACAATGGCAATCATATTAGTAAGTTATTCTAGGAGTTTTGATCAGATTATGTCACCACAATTCCCTTCACTTGAAAAATTTTTGGGGTCACATGAGCCATATTTTGCTCATGCTTCCTTTAAGAAAATTATAGCTCTATGAGTATATTTTTAGTAGGAATTGGAATCATCTCATTTGGATTATCCAAACTCAAGTTACGACATTTTAACGCAAACTCGGTCGGGACGATCCACTCTATTACTACCAAAGGCTCCCAATTTCAGGGTCTTAACCTGCACTTGGTAATGACTCACCATTTGAAGCTATGGTTTTAAGGTTTCTTTTACAACTGAATCATCTAATTTGGATCACCAAAACTCGTTATCGATTTACATCCGCACTACTCCAATCGCAAAATAATCAATCACTACACAGCTCCACTTGACATATTTCTGGCACTTTGGTTTCTACTTCACTCTTGAATTACAAAGATTTTCAAAAGAAGAAAATACAAAGATTTTAAGAAAAAAATAAATGGAAAGTGGCTTTGTATTCATAATAATAATCAATATAGTTAATATCAGTACTTATAGATTTATGCTGAAATCAAGAGAGAAATATAGATTTACAATTAATATCATATATTTATTCCGTGATTAAATCTACGACATTATAATCACTTAGAAAATTGCAAACTGCATCAATTATTTAAAGATTGTGAACCTCTAAATATGGACAATTATTATTCAGACCAAGAATATTGGTTTGATGGAGATGAATAGATGGATATAGAAATTGCCTCCGAAAGTGAGATTGAGATTTTTAGTAAAACTTTTGAAAAATTGAATATACCTAAATATAATTTAAAAATGGAAGAAAATCCTATGGTTGAAACAGTTACTAATCCAATTGAAACAATCGCGATATACTGACCATCCAATGTCGCTAGATTTAGACTTAGATTAAGAAATCTAATGCTTAGGGGAACAACCTATGTACATAATTCTGTAAAATAGGAATATGATTCACCTATGGATCAGTTGAGACCAGAAGGAATAAACCCCTTTGGAATATATTTAGATTTGGATTGTAATCTAGATATATCATCTACTCTTGATAGATGGGAAACTTCACTACGATTGGCTATAAGTGTAAATAGAATGTCTCTTGAAGACACAAAAAGATATATTGGTATGACAATGATTAAGTCTGCCTCTCAATATTGGCAGAACTTAAAGATAGAAACAAAAATTAAAGCTTTACAAAGAGAAAATATTAATGATATTGTCGCAAAAGTTGTTCACCTATTAAGGATTGAGCTATAGAGAATGGTTATATAGACAAAGAGATTCCTCTAAGCAAAGATTTAAAAGCATGTTCATGCATTACTAAAACTAGAATTAAGTGATATATGTCTTTTAGACAAATATATTTGTGTTTTTCAAGATTACTACTACCATATATATGGAAAGATTGGTACATATACTATGTATTTAAATATGTTTTATTCAAAAATTCTAGATCCATGGGGATCTGCGCTAATACGAGACTATCCTTTTGTCAATTCATACTTTGGGAAGAAGATTTTCATTCCTAAAAGAGAAATTAAGTGAATGGTGTCACCAAGCTTATTTAATTAAAAAAGCTAAAATGATTAGAAAAGAAAATGTTCTTTGTTGTAAAGGAAATAATCTAATTACTGTCATAGGAGAATTGAAAAAACCCTATATTCCAAAAAGAAAGAAATTCAATAAAAGATTCCCTAATAAATTTGGATTTAGACGAAGAAGATTTTTTGTTCGAAGAAGACCATGATATTTTAGGAGAAATTGGAATAACAATAGAAATTGGAATAATAATAGAAGAACGATTTATAGAAAGAACCCAAAGCAAGCAAAGGAATGTAGGTGTTGTGCTTGCAATCAGATTGGACATTATGCAAATGAATGTCCTAATAAATTTAATAAAAAGAAGATTGAGATAGATTTAGATATTGAAAAAATGATTGAACAGGAAGACTTTATTAAGGTTAATAAATTAGAAGATATAGACGATCTTCAATCAGAGGAGTTTATATATGAAATCAACTCTGAATTAGAATCAGAATAAGATTTATCTAAAGAAGATGAGTAATATTATTGATAACCGCTGTGGAGATTTCCCTCTTCTCAAGAAATATTATTTGATACAACTATTCAAAAAGATTAAAAAGGCTGACTATAATATTACTGAACATTCTGGATTTAATAGAAAGTTATGGGAAAATTTTGGATTAAGAAAAAATGTTATGTATTATGGTCTTAGTCTAAAAGAGAAAGCTTTAAACATTAAAGCATGCATCCAATAAGATTGAGATTCCCTTATTAGAGAAAAAAAAAACTGATTCAAAGAATTCAGAAGATAAATGAAAAGGATAGATGCAAGATTGGATGAATTTACATTGGTTCCTATGTTAATGACAGAGCATCGTTTAAGGAATTGATAATTCCCTATAGATTTAGCATTACTAGATAATAGGATTATAAATAAGAAAGAAGCGATCTTAGGAATTATTTGAGGAAATCTTAAATACAAAAAGTTAATATTTAACATATTTCCAAAAATTGCTTATAATCTAGCAGATAGAGATTTTGATAGAACTCTAAGTTTAATTCAAGATTTTAAAAGACAAGATTTAATGAGAGAAGGAAATAAACCCTACTCTATAACCTATAAGATTGCTTATGCGCTATCAAATACTCATCATATTGAATGTTTTGCCCAAAAAGACTATATAGATTTACCCCTGTTATTTCATGAAATTGGAAGAGTCTATCCTCCATAAACTTCCACTATAAGTTTCCAAGATAGATTTTTGTCAGATATATGTGAGATAAGCCAAAATATCTAGATTTACACCTTCTCTGTTTCAGATTAACTCTTAACAAATGACAGGACCATCCTAGCAAAGATAATAATATTCAATTTTGAACAAAAAAGATTACAAATTATAAGATTAAATGAGAATATTTTAATGGTCATGAGTGGGAACAGATTAATATACTAATTGATATAGGAGCAGCTTCTAGTTATATTTCCAAAAGCCTAACCTTTATGTTAGGTTTAAAAGATTTGAGGAACTCCAAGCATATATTAATTTTACTTGTGAGAAAGTTTTGCATTGTACGAAACAGATAATAAAATTAAATAATCAAGAAATAAAGTTACCATTAATGGTCGAAGATGAAGGAAAAAAATGTTGCGATTAGCATTATGCTAGGAATGACATTTCTCAAAAAATGTAAGCCTTGAACCTTACTTCTGAACACTTGATGATTACTCTTAATCAACACCAGATTACTATACCAATATGACTAGCCCTTTCTTTATCTATATACTCATCGGGTATAACCCATATCGATTACAAAGTCAACCCGCTACTCTTATATTGATTCGACTGGCTTTATGCTTATCAAAATCTGATTGTTTTCCTGTTGAATATCATACTGATTTACCCGTAATTCAAGGAAAAGATATTTCAAATCAGAATATTATTCTTTCTAAAGGATTTAAACAACCTCGTATTCTTATAGACAAGTATATTGTTAAACTACCTTTCCTTTATTTTCATAATACCGGTTGTGATATTCTTCTTGGTAATTTTCTTCAATTCTTCCAAATTATTATTCAAAATAATACTGCTTACTAACTTCGCTTTAAGACTCTGTGTAATCATTGGATCACTACTCCTCGATTAAAACGTGCATATGCTCGCAAACTTCCTATTACCTTTATCCTCGCAACAATGTGGGTGATTACCCTATCTTCCGCTTTACCACTACCAAAAAACTGATTTTGCTCAACCTTTACTCAAACTCGAAACTCGATTACTCTATTCCCTTAATTTATGTGATCAGCTAAAAATCAAGCTTGAATCACTTTATGTCGAAAATCCCTTACAATTTTGGGATCATAATAAGTTTTATGCAACTCTTGAATTAAAAGATCCTAATAAGATTATTAGGGTAAAACCTATGCGACATAATGAATTAGATGTTAAAGAATTTCAAACTCAATTAAAAGAATTATCTGAACTAAATCTGATTCGTCCCTCAAAAAGCCCACATAGTAGCCCAACATTTATGGTTAGAAATAGGAATAAGGCACGAATGGTTGTTAACTACAAACAACTAAATGACAATATGATTTTTGATGGATAACCAACTAAAAAAAAACATCTAGATCATTTGAATACTTTCATAAATTTATGTCAAACCCATGGTATTGGTCTTTCAAAAAAGAATCCATTATAGGAGAACAAAAAATTGATTTTTTAGGATTATTAATTGATTCAAAAGGAATAGAGTTATAGAGTCATATTTTAGAAAAAATAAAAGATTTCCCAAAAACAATTATTATTCCCCTAGAAATCTATTTTACCAAGAATTTTGAATCACTCAATTTGGATGAGTGAAACTCAAGTTATAACCAAAACAATACAACAATACCCAAAACAGAGCATAACTAGTGAGTTACCCGAGCTCACCTTTAAGCCTATATTTGGGAGCCTTAGAGCTACAATTTTCTCCTAGTCCCTTCTATACATTTGTAGCCATATATCTTATGGTTTTTTACCAATTGGAATCACTTCATTTAGATGATTATAACTTAATCTATAGCCAAAACAAGAACATAGGTTTTTTACAAAATTTTGACAACATTTCCTTTGAAAACTCAACATTTTCCTTTTACAAACACTACTGAAGTAATACAAAACAACCTCAACACAATCCCAAAACTCATTTACAACCAAAACAAAACTCTTTTTATCCACATTTGGGGTTTTCCCTAACTCAAACACAAGAACAAAGGGGTTTTGGTTTATTTCTTACCTCAAATCTCTTCCAATCTTCAATGCCAAGCTTTCTTCTTGTTTTTGATCACTTTAGGCTTTGATTTTCATGAAGCAATTCACAAATCTCCCCATTCAAAAACCCTAGCTCTCTCCCTCTTTCTCAAAAACGGAATTATCAAATGAGCTCCCATATACCACTTTTGGTCTTAAAACACTCATTCTCTTAAGGCCATGTTGGCTCAAAGCATTCTTGCGACTTAAGTTCTCATAAATGCTAGCTTGCCCCATATTTTCTCATTTTCATTTTAAATTCTCCATATTCCTCTTAGACCTTTATTCTTTATCACAAATGACCCTTAGGTCCTCATTTTACAAATTTCAAATTTTCCCTTTACACTTAGGTAAATTTCCGGGTCCAATCAATTCTCATTTAGCATATAATATTTGCATTTGGATCTTAACCATATAATCATTTATTCAATATTCATTTAACAATTCTTTATAAAAAAACCCAAGTTGACTCAATTTATACCCGGAATATATAATAAAATTTTAAAAAAAATTCTAGGGTATTTTTGGGGCGTTACATGTAGAGAGTAGCATTAGATAGTGATTCGCCATCATGAGAATTGAGGCGACAGTTATATTCAATAGGTGTGTCGACTATCTTGCTATCAGTGATACTGGCTCAAGAAATCATATCGGAAGTATACTTGTCCTAATAAGATAATAACCATCTGCAGAAGAAGAAACTTTTAAACTAAGAAAGTAATTAAGAGGGCCGAGATCTTTCATTTCAAACCATGCTCGAGGAGCTTGTTTAAGACCATAAAGTGCCCGTCGTAGTCAACATACTCTGTGGGGGAACCCCAGAGGGTGAGAGTAACTAGGAGGAAGCTTCATATAGACTTCCTCTGGGAGTTCACCATTAAGAAAAGCATTTTTGACATCCATCTAAAATAGTGGCCATTTGTGAGGTAGAAGCGTGATAAGGTCTTGACGAGGAAGAAAGTCGAGGCGGGGGCAAAGTCTCCTCATAATCAATCTCATACTCTGGTAAAACCGCGGCAACAAAGCGAGCCTTGTAGCGATCAACGATGCCATTCGATCGGGTACTTGATCTATAAACCATTTACAACCCGATAGCAGTTTTCGGAGGAGGTCAGCCCGGATCCCATGTTCCAGTCTTATGCAGTGCATGCAACTCTTCTTTCATAGCGTGCAGCCATAAAGGGTTAGAGGAAGCCTCACAAAAAGTATGTGGTTCCTAGAGAGAAGCAAGAGTAGAAAAGCAATGGAAATCACGAAGGTGAGAAGAAAGAGTAGTTACCCGATGGGAATGGTGAAGTGCATGGGAGTCAAAAGGACCGGTAGGATCCACAGCTAGGGCATTATCAGTGGGCACGTCGATGATCGGTGTGGAAGCTCATCAGATGCATGAGAAGAAACATCATAAATAGAAGGGGGAGACTCGAGAGCCCGAGGGGGGTGCTTCCGAGATATAGAGTGGGAGACTCTCGAATTAAAAGGTTAAGGAGATGATCGATAAAGGGAATAGGGAAGCAGGGAACATAGGAGTAGTTGAGTAAAACATTTTGTGTTCCCAAAAGACCACATGCCGAGAAACACGAAGATGTTTGCCAATGGGATCATAACACCTATAACTTTTTTTACCTATTTCATACCCAAGAAAACAACACAAACGAGAACAAGATTGAAGTTTGTTTCTTTCATGATCTTGAAAAAGAACAAAATAGATGCATTCAAAGACACTAAGTGAGTCATAGGAGGGAGAAGAACCAAACAATAGATAATAAGGACTTTGATTCTGAACGATGGGAGAGGGACACCGATTGATGCTGTAAACAGTAGTAAGAGCAGCTTTCCCCTAAAACTGAGTAGGAGTATAAGCGGCTATACTAGTTGCACGAACAACATTAAGAATATAGTGAAGTTTGCGCTTGACCCTGCCATTTGCGAAGTGCGCCTGAGAGGAATGAAGACGATTACCAATTGATGTAGAATAGAGATAAATTCATGGGCTTTATATTCTTGGGCATTATCAGATCTGAAAACTTTGATAGGTTTAGAAAACTGCGTTTCAATCATTTTGGTAAAGTCACGATATATTTGAGAAAGCTCAAAACGATTTTTAAAGAGATAAATCCAAGTATATCTGGAAAAATCATCCACAAGAATAACAAAATAACGTGACCCACCTTGAGTAGTAATGGGAATTTGGTAAACATTGAAGCAGACAGAATTTACAGAATTGTAGAGACATTACAAAGATAGAAGTTATGCATAGGAACCATTTGCAGTATATATAGTAGGGAGAGAAGTAGAAGTGTGTGAAGAGACAACATCAGGAGAAGAAGTCATATGATTGCAGCAAGCAGAATCAAGAAGCCATGTAGGAGAAGTACCTGATATCATAGAAAGAGTAGTGTTGGATGCACTGGAAGATGGAAGATGAATCTAATTAACCATATCCTGTAGATCTGCTATAGAGAGAGATGAGGCATGATCAGACTTAGAATGAGAGCCCATAGCTGATAATTCAGACTGGGTCAAAGCAGCAATGTTTTGAAGAATATGCTGACGAGTGACGAATGTTTGTTTCTTGCTTCTCCAAGAGATAAAAGAATCACCCAAAAGAAAACAATATCCTGCAGTAGATCGACGATCCATGGGATCACCTACCCAATCACGGATGCGAATATGCACGAAGAGTTAATAGAAGAACTGAAGAGAAAATGAAGACCATCCGAATATGGTACCTTTCGGATGTCGAAGAATCGGCGTAATAAGAGTCTAGGGCGTATAGCGACTACATAGACTGCATAAGGAAATATTAGGGCGGTAAAGTAAAGATGGGATTAGACTCCCATGAGTTGTACGTAGAGTAACATCAAATAGTGATTGTGTCTAGCGAGAATTGAGCGACGGTTATACTCTGATAGGTGTCAACTATCTTGCTATCGGTAATCTTGGCTCGAAAATCAAGTAGTATACTTGCTTTGAGTAAGATAATAACCATCTGCCAGATGGCTGCTAGACCGAAAGTAATTAAAGTGAGATCTTTCATTTCAAATTGGCGACTGAAAGTGCTTTAGATCTTGAATCTGCTACCATATAAATCGCTGTAATAATCGTATCATCGGCGTCTGAGAATAGTAGTACCATGATCGAATTTGTCTCAAAAAGTTGTATCAAAAGAACTACATGAAAAACCATGTTGAGAGATAGTAGAACTTAACTTTTAAACCATGCTCGAGGGCTTGTTTAAGACCATAAAGTAGTTCTTGGACTAAATAAAGTATTGAAGATGGAAAGAAGTTAGCGCTTTCATAGGGCGTTAGATTACTATATGGCAAGTTAATTATATGGCAAGTTAATTCTATGACAAGTTCTATTATTGTATATGGAAATTGTATATTTTCCTTTCTTAGGTTTGTATAGCCTAGCCTATATAAGGCCTCATCTTGTACATGTAATAGATAGTTTTATAATATACAAAGACTCAAGTCTTTCTTCATGGTATGGACGGGTTCTCTCTTCCCTTTGCTCTCCTGATCTAGAGCATTACAACCAGGTATGGCTTATTTTCCGTCGAAAACCGTTGCTCCTTATTTCCTACCTTATGACTTAAGCTGAAGTTACAAAGTCATTGGTAGATCTTGTCAGAGACTGATCACAGCGATTGTGCAGCAATTCGAAAAGCTCTTACATGTCGTCACCGCCGCTGAAGTCTGATTGTCCGCGTGCCCTGACACGGGCGTATCGAGATCCACTCGTGCTGTCAACCTATGGGGCTTATGTCAGCCAGTTGACTCGTTACTTTGCGCTGTCGCCGAATCCACAGGCTCGGCCTGGCTACTTTGCCCCATTAGTGCACCATGTGGTGGTCATAGTGCCACATCCCAGCTCGTTGATCGTTGTGGATTGATCGAAAATTTGTGGGTGCATTCGAACTATTTTCGCTGATACCATGAAGAAAAATTTGAGTCTTTGTATATTATAAAACTATCTATTACATGTACAAGATGAGGCCTTATATAGGCTAGGCTATACAAACCTAAGAAAGGAAAATATACAATTACCATATACAATAATAGAACTTGCCATATAATTAACTTGTCATATAGTAATCTAACAAGTTTGACTGTGAAAATTATAAAAATAAAAATAAAATATTATCAAAATAAAAAAAAATCAAATATAATCAAAATTTCGATTTAACAAACTTCTTTATTTTTCTTTCTTTCCCACTTCATGATCGTTCACATGGTTTGGCATTCTACGACTAGGTCATTCTGCACATCTATGGGTGTTTTAAGCTTCATGGGAACCTCTGAACAAAGTTCAGACTCTACCATATTAAAGAGGCAACTATATATAATAATAGTGATTATTTCAGAAAGTTGCCGTCAAAAAGAGGTGTAGGAAGATCAAGACTTTCAAAGGGTGAGAAATTAATCTCAAGAAATAGAGATAATTGCATTCAACGGCGAGGGCTGAAGCTGGTTGTGGAAATGGATATATCATTATTTAATTCCCACTGCAAGACTTGATCCACACTATAAATTAAAGGGGAGCTAAATTTCTTTTCCATGGCTATGTTAAATATTAAAAGCACCTCTCCAAGAATTAATGATGTCCATGGTTCAGCTACTTCTTGGGCTGCTAATGACCTGCAGCCTACACCTAACAGGTTTGTCTTTCTTTCTTTCCATCCTGTCAGTGGGGATGAATACAAGTTTTCATGGATAGAGTACCATGCATGCATGCACTTTTTAGAACTTCAATCCACTTATGAAAAATTCGTTTCCTCCTATGTGATATTTATCATGTTGAGGACTTGAACAATTTAATATATGCTTTGCACTAACCTTGATTGATCAGGATCTCTCGTGATCATCTATGGTGAGGGTCTTTAATTTCATGGTTTTTGTTGCATCTGTGCAGAAGCCCAAAAAGGAGCGTGTTATGGAAGGCTTGGCGACAACCTGCCACCAGCGGAAGAGGTTGTAGAGCTCTACATCCAGAACAACTTCCAAAGAATGAGACTCTATGATCCAAACCTAGCTGCTCTCCAGGCACTTTCAGGCTCCGATATTGAGCTTATGCTGGAGGTTCCAAACGATGCCCTCCAAGATATTGCTACCAGCCAAGACACTGCAAATTCTTGGGTCAAAAACTATGTAACGAACTATAGTACTAACGTCAAATTTCGGTACATTGTAGTTGCCAATAATGTGAATCTTTCAGACTCCTTAGCCCAGTTTCTTCTCCCTGCCATGAAAAACATAAACAATACGATTTCTGCTGATGGCCTCGACAACCAAATCAAGGTCTCCACTGTCATCAACCCTGGTGTTTTAGGGATATCCTACCCTCCGTCGAAAGGCTCCTTTCCGACTGAAGCTCGTTCATTTCTTGATCCAATCATCAGTTTCCTAGTGGAAAACCGTACTCCTTTACTTGTTAACATCCACCCTTACCTTATTTTCAGTGCAAAACAGAAAAATGTCCTTAAAAATAAAGCTAAATTGTTTGAAGACAAACAAAATCTTCTTTTCTTTGTTTGAGGACAAACAGAACTTTAAGTTTAAGGGAATTTGATGAGTCTTAAACTCATCTATTTTTAATCCATTTTCTGGCTTGTTTTTAGTATTTTCAGAGCTGTTTTAACATCAAATTATGGAATAGTGGGCTTTGTGTTTGTAGGAGTTAATGCGGTAGAGATTTCCGGCGAAGAAGAAAGCGGCAATAACGGAGTCTGCGTCGCGACAGGACTTTGCAGATCGCGAGTGAGCTGTCTAAGTAAATGGCTAGAGAGCGTGGCCATGAAAGCAAAGACATAACGTGTCGCGACAGAAAAATGGGAAGAAGCTAGCTGAGAATATCAGTTATGTTGCAACATAATGAAAGACCGGAAGGCAGAATCATGTCGCGACAAAGTTTACTCTATCGCGACACTAACTCTTGCAACATGGAGGAGCTGGTTGAGATAGAAAATAGCACTGAAAGAAGAAGCTCAGTCACGACAAGAAAATTTATGTCACGATAAATGACGCTTGCTTGTTGAACTAGCCTAGTCGCAACAAAGGAACCCAACGTTGCAACATACTTCAAATTGAGGACATAAGTCTATGTCACGGCATGGATCTTAATGTCACAACACAGAAATAAGCTAAACAGAGAGAAACGAGTTCGCGACACAATTTCTAGGTCGCGACAGAGGTTTCAACACAAATGCAAAGAAGTTCGATTCGCGACAGGTGGGTAAATTTGAACGAGTAATCTTGTCGCAACATGAGAAACTAGGTCGCTGACGGAGATTTATTGACAACACCCGAGAAGTCATGTGCATGACATCGAACAAAGGCAATAAATCAAGCTCAATGGCAGCAAGCCTGCAGCCGCGGCAGACTTTCTGGAACCAGCGAAATATGAATGTCTGAGAACTTGGTGTTTGCATCATAGCACAGATAGTCTGTTGCGACATAAAACTTCAGGTCGCGACACCTGACTAGCGGTTTACCGCTGGCTAATGTTGCGACATGATTATCAATGTTGCGACATAACTGTTTGAGGAATGCACAGAATATTGTCGCGACATAACTGTTTGAGGAATGCACAGAATATTGTCGCGACAAAGGAAACTCTGTCGCGACAGAGTTATCATCTTGAAAGAAGAGGCATTTGCCTTAATCGTTGTACTTAACCCAAGCAGAAGGAACCTGAAGATTTTCAAATTAGTGACAAACAGCGCATGCACGCAACAAAGACTGTAGAACTGCGTCGTGACACGACTTCTGGGTCCACGACGGAGAGGCAAATACGGGCGAAAAATTTAGGGATTCACCAGCGTCTCGATTTTGGGGCTGAGGAGCTTTTAGGGTTACATAAAGTAGGAAACAGCTAGGAGCGAGCGGGCGGTCGGCGGTGAACAAACTTAGTACAGGGGCGGGGACTCTTTTTATTATATTTTTCTTTTCTTTTCTTTTCTTTTTTTATTTTCTTCGTAGATTAGATTTAGCTTGGGGTTTTTTTTATGCATTTACTGGATCTGAAACAGTAAATTGTTCAAAAGTTTTGAAGTTGAAATTAAATGTTGAAATTCATTTACGATTATTGTTTGAATTCAATGAACTATAGACAAAAGCTGGAAATCATTTCTTCAGTTGATTGCATGTACAGTGGAATTTTCTTTGTCCAAATATTTCGGTGCACTATAATCCGATTTTTCGAGAACCTGACTTATTTAGGAAAGATTTGATGTTAGATTATGGTCTTTTACGCCTGATAGAGAAGAAAATTTCCTAAGTTGAATATTTAATTTATTTGAATGGTGCTGTTCTTGAAATTAATTGTTCCCAATTTTAGTAGCTTATACCCATGAAGGACTATTGTGCTCGATTTGCGGGGCACGATGAGTGCCACAAAACACTCGCATATTATACTCGCGTCAGTCTTCCATTTTTGTTTATTTTAGAAATTAATTTTATAGTTTTGTGACTAGAATCTTGATTTGATGTACGTTGTGAATGCGGGAGCATTGGGGCGAAGCGTGCTTGAGGAAGTAGATTTTGGAGCAAATGGGAACAAGGCGATGAAGTACTGTCCGTCGCGGCGATCTACTTGTCATGACGTCCCAATGTCATGGCATTGTGTCGCGCTGACGTCCCCAACGCTCAGCGGCGTCCCCACGTCGCGACGTCCCAACGTCGCGACGTCTCCACGTCGTGACGCCGACACGTTGCGACGTCAACTCGAGATCTGCCACATCATTTTAAAGTCACAGATGATTCGGAAAGGGGAGTATCGGGAGGCGTATACGAATGGAGGCACGAAGTCGAGATCAGTGACCACAGGACTTAGAAGAAGTGCAGGATTTAATGCACTGTTGTTTGGATATTTTCGGATAGGAGAATGGTGTTTTTACTACTAAACATTTTCTTAACTTCATTCATGATGTTACAGATCTATTTCTAGGGTTATATTGGACCTTGTCATATGTTCATGGATTAAAGTTTGAAACTTTATATTTGTCGATTATTTCTCGATATGTTGTAACTATTCTATGCCTATGATTTAATCGATATGGTGATGTGCAGCCAACATTGGCATAATTACATTTGGAGATCAGAGATTCGAGATGGGGGTATTCGGAGATGCAGGTAGAGTAGACCCCGGTCGATTCGGTAAATAGAATGTGAACTTGGTGTGATTAGGTTAGGACATTAATGCATTTGAATCTTGAGTCGGGATAGAGATATACCGATTTTATTGTGAAATAGGCGGATATACCTCGAGAGAGGGATACCTTGTAGAAAAGATCCACCTCGCCATTGACATATTGTAAATATGCGAATAATAACATATTTAGAAGATTGTCATTAACGTGGCGGGGAGATATAACCTAGGCTTAGCCAATACTTTAATTGAATCAATAGTTTAGGTAATCTTTACATATTTGAATTCCCCTCCTAGAGTCATCTTTCCAAATATTATCTAAAAAGCGAGGGCCTTTGCCAGTCAATACCTGTCCTGTGGATCGATATAATACCGAGCCTGTATACTACTTGGGGCGGCGTGCACTTGCGCATATAGGCGTATATTTTATAGCGTTTTCCGCTGTCAGTTTTGGCGCCGTTCTTTGAGGACGGGTTTAGATTGATATAGAGAATTAAGCAAATAGATATTACTGCGAAATTTTCTTTACTTTTGTTATTTTTTATAAAATGTTTGATTAAGTTAGTTTTGTTGGCTCGTGTGTTATTGCGGGACGGGTTTGGTATTAAGTACATGCGACATCGAGATCAAACTAACCAACACTTGTTTGATTCTGAGCCAGAAAGACTTACGCGCGGATTGTAGGAAACGGAGAGCCGGAGCGGATTAGAAATCGATAGTCATGGAAACGCGAAAATGAAATCTTGGCATTGAGCGGTGGAACCACGAGGAGAAGGCGAAATCGGAATCATGGGAAGGGAATCGAGGCGCAGAACCGTTTATCGACGGATGCGGGATTTCATGCTATTAGATGAGTTATTATTACCACCAAGCTATTGTTCGAACTGACTATTAGGCGGCCACCTATTCAAGCGAGCAATTTGGTGAAGTCGATCTGATACGAGATCTTGAATCATCTTGTTGTAGACTACCCATGAGGAACCCGAGACATGCATTTGACTAACTTCCTTGAAGTTTGCGATACTATCAAGTAGCGGGTTGCGGAAGAAGCTCTAAGGTTCTGGTTCCCACTTTCACTTGGAGATAGAGGCGAACCAAATTTGTGCCAGGTCGTACGGTCGATCACTCGTGAGATGATGCGGTGCAAAAATTTATGACTAAGTTCTTTCCACCTTCGGTGCACAGCTGGTAGAGATCAATACCGTTTGGACAGCTGGGGAGAGACCTAGCGAGAGCATGGGACGGATTTCTGTGAATTGCGCGGAGATTGCCACCACTTGAAATTGGCCAGATGGATGCGAGTCAAAAACATACTTACTGATGGTAGAAATGCGACTAGGACAATGATTGATGCCCCGGTGGAGAGCATTGATGAAAACCCTGAGACCAAACATGAAATCTTAGAGATCTTTGCGACCAACACTAATCGGTGGCACAGAGAGAGGCTACCATTAAGCACGGTGGGTAGCCTGAATAATGGGGGTCCTCAATACGTGCGGTGAATCATGTAGCCGCGGTGACTAAACGAGTTAAATAGGCAGTGAGCCGCGACGCCATACGGACCAACCCATGGGAGTTATGTGAAGTCTGTGGAGGACAACAGCACGAGTGCGGTCGGAAATCAAGCGTAGACGAAGCCCGGTATGTGTCGAGTTGATCGGGGTAGATCGACCTTGAGATCATTATCGAACGAAACAACTATCAAAATCAAAATCAAGGCCAAGGGTGGGCGTAATAACCCGAGCGGTCGGAATAATCAAGGGTATGGATGGAGGAACCATCGAACAATATGCCAGCGAACCGAAATAGTGAACTGACCGAAAAAGTTGGACTTAGAAACCGAAGCCCTTTACCTGAATCTTGACCTCCACTTCTGCCTTCATAGGAATGAGACCAAGCGAATATCGACCTTGAGCAACCCAATTAGACAATCAAAGCACGGTTGAAATTTGGAGGCTCAAATGGGGCAAATAGCCAATCTGTTGGCGAAGAGAGGCAGAAGCCCAGGGATCATTGCGAGCAATTCGAGAGAATTAAACCAGAGGAGAAGAGGGAAGAGTCACGCAGAGCCACCTGCAGAGTGGAAAAGAGTTGGAAATCTCGGAGCCGCAGCTAGTGGTAAGAGAATTTGAAAATTAAGGAGCAAGACCAAAGTATCCGGCCAGACCGGATGAAATGAAGCGACCACGGATGTGAGGCTTGGCCAGGGTTAATAAAAGTAGGGACAAAAGCAGAAGCGAATGAGAATCGGATGAACCTGTCATACCAATCCAGTACCCTCGGAGGGTTGAAGAAGGTAAATTGGAGAAACGGTTCGCAAGAATTTCTTGACATCTTCAAACTACATATTAATATACCATTTTGGAGGCATTGGAGAAAATGCTGATTCACTACAGTGAAATTCATAGAAAGATCTTAGTAAGAAGAAGTTAGAGGAATATGGGACCATCGCCTTAGCGGGAATGCGAGTGCCATCCACACGAAACTTCCCTCAAAGCTTCCAGGGCCGATTCAAATTTGCTATACAGTTCTCTGTAGGGAATAGGGTATCGGGAAAGGCCTTATGTGACTTGGGGACGAGCATCGACTTGATCTTACTCGAAATGTTTAAAGGCTAAATTTGGGAGAAGCAAATCAACCACAATCGAGTCTACAACGCGGATAGGTCATACCCACACCCTGAGGTATAATTAAAATGTGCTAGTAAAGTTTGGTAAGTTCGTCCTTCCGTGAGACTTTGTCATTACGGACATGGAGGAAGGCAGCTACAGTCCCCATCATACTTGGTAGACCTTTCTAGCCGCAGAAAGCTCAAATCCAATGTGCAGAAGGTGAACTCAAACTAAGAGTCCAAGGAGGCGAGATCACTTTCCATGTCTTCAACCCACAGAAGCACCGGATAGTGATCAAATGTGATATCATGACTTCATTACACGAGAGAGTTCTGAGAGCGATGCGAAAAATTCGAGGATAAACTGTGACTGCCTGAAGACAGAAGGGCAAGGGCGTGAACAGAAGAATATTTCATCCACCTTGAACATGGGGTGTGAGCATTATAGGGGGATGCATAAGCATTTCCCAGTTCCTTCTAATCATGTCGCAAATTGAGATTCAGGGCAGTCGAGCTAACGACGTTAAACATAGCGCTTCTTGGGAGGCAACCCAAGTGTTCTTAAACCTTTCCTTTTTCTTAGTTCCAAGTCCTATTGTTTATTTTCAGCGATTTTAGGTTTCTAGCTTTCTCCGTGATCTGTGTTTCTACTTGTTTGTTTAATTTCAGAACCCGCGAATGCAGTTAGTGAGAAGATTCGTTCAAGAGATGCATTACAAGGCCATAAAGTCACAAGTACGAGTGGAGAGGGTTCTCTTGATCAAGGGATCATCAATGTGCCCAAAAATTATCACTGATTCATAGATCCTCTGTCACGTCGCGACGTCAAATTGACCAGTCTACGTCGCGTCGCTGGCGTCATTTTTATGCTCTGTCGCGTCGCGGCGGTGGGTTTCAACGTCGCGGCGTCCTTTTACTTGTCTGCATCGCATTGGCGGCGTGGGATTCAGCGTCGTGACGTGGATTAAATCCGCTCATCGCATTGTGGCGTTGCCGCGTCGCGACATCGCTTAGTGAAGCTCTACATCCGCGTCGCGGCGTGACCCATGCAAATCGCGGCGTCGCCTGTTTAAGCCCGAGCGGTTCATTTAAGCCGCTCGCCTGACCAACTCGCGAGCCACTAGCCTCAGGCGCACTTGCCCTCAGGACCTGAGACCTTTTCCACAGGGTCGGAGGGGACCTACACTGTTCTACGACCACTATTGTGCCCCTACGTGTCACCCACCTTACCTAGTTCCAAGTCATTGTGGCATTCCCATCACATTGTGCTCGGTTCTAGCTTCTGGGACATTTTCTAGAGTATCTTTGTACTCACAGTTGGTTTAGGGGTCTATTAGGTGCTCATTTAGGGGTCTATTAGGTCTAGTGTAGGGTAAATTGGTTTAGGAGTTTGAGTCTTGAGTCATAGTTAGTTTTCCTTTAGCACACTAGGTGTTTGTGTTTTTGTCTGAGTCAGAGGTGCCCACTTTGGTACCCACCGCACGTGTCTCTAGTCCTGATATGTCGGCGAGGCAAAATTACCCGCCCAGTCGGACCGATGGGGACAGGCTCCCACATTCGTCTTACCCGCGGTTTGTAAATACGAGTGCACGCGTCAGTTTGGCACCATTTGCAAAACCGCTTTCGTTCATTAAGGAAGGGTTTCACACTTGCGATGATTTCTTCGCAGACTATCGGCTAAGGGATGGCGTGCTGCCCGGCCGCCTCGTCGGCTGATGAGTGTGGTCTGCCTTGAGTTCTACGCCAATCTTGCATCCCATGTTTTGAAGAGAGTCGAGTGGGCGTAATTCGACTTGATGCGGTCGATCAATAGTTATTACGATGCAGAAACATGTCCCTTCGGGCCAGTTCGATCGGCTCGTGAAACTTCCCATTCTGCACGAAGTTATACGTGACCAATGGTCGGGGGTGAGTGGAGAATCAATAGTGCGGGTCATGCGGTAAAATTTCAAGGCCAAAGCATTTGGCCTTCATTTAAGGTGCGGCACCACTTCATCACGCGTCGCGTCTCATTAGGCAATGACGTGTGTGATGGCCCATGTGGCCGTGCTATTATGCCATCACTACAGGGTATACCGCTTTGATGTTGAAGCGGGTGCTCGAGGATGCCATCCTCCATAACCGGGATGCAAAGATGAACCTAGGACACCCCTTCCTGATCTTTGGCTTGTGCAAACAAGCCGGGGTATATGGGCGACTGCTTGTCACCCAGCCGCCCCCATTCAAGCCATATCACGTAGCGGGACACACACGGTGTCCGCTGGCCTGAAAAGGGCCTACGATTCGGTCGCTAGGCCCTCGGACGGGCGAGCTTTATGAGTATCGGGCTCGTTTTGGATCTGGGCGTCGAATTGACATTGGCCGGTCCTCGTCGGCCCGCCTCCGCAGCCACCCCGAAGCGGCCCGCGAGGGCGGCGGCTCACTCCGATCCTTCCCCGGACAACGGGGACCGGTGCTCTCCCTGAGCGGGCGTGGGGACCGGGGACGCGTCGACGTGAGATTTGGAAGCACTCCGTCTTGATATACGCCTTTATCTGACCAATCGGGCCGTCATTCTTCAGCGGCGGGAGTCCTTGCGAGCGAATCGCCCGACTCCTTGCCTTTCATCGGCCTCGCCACCACCACCCGTGATGATCACGGGAGTCCCTTCGCCTCTATTGTTTATTTCTTGCCGATTGGGGACAACGACTATTTTATTTGGGGGGTGTGTGGTGTGCTTTATTTTGTTTAGTTATGTTTGTTTTGATGTTTTTATAGTGCTTTTATTTTGTTCGAGTAGTTGTGTTTCTATTTAGTTCTTGTGTAGTCCGGCCTCCCGAGTCATGTGGATTCGCATGCGTTTGTGTTAGGTCGACCTTACAGCAATAATTGCGTGTTTGTGTTTGTGTAAAAGTGGGGATCACTTTTGGACTGAATTCCACAGTGTATGAATGTTGAATGCATCTGATGTTTGATGCTCATTAATTAGGTTTGAATAGATGGAAAGGGTTAGTAGACGATCACAGTAGTCAGAACACCGAGGGTCTGAGAGAACCACCCATCACGCTCACACACTAATGACCTTGAGCATGCATGGCGCTGAGACCAACTGCGTAGTTCGACTAACCTTGGGAGACTCGAGCCATTTGAGTGATGGGACACTTTCGATAAAGAGGATTGCCATCGAGCTGACCAAAGAAAATACAAAAACAATAGAAAAGTGAAAAGGAAAAGACAAATGACAAAATAGGTATCTGCATAAGAATAAGCGAGATCGTCAATGTCGGAATCCGGGCACGATGCGAAGGGCTGCATCGAAGCCCTAATGCCACGACGTGTAGGGAGTCATTGACTTCGCGCACTTCATGGGACGAAGATGGATCATTCACCTAAGGGCCTGAGTTTGAGGATTTGGTGTTCGAATTTGGCGTTTGAAGGAATTTAATGCTGGTGCCCTTGTGTGGTGAGAGTCACCAATGGATCCCCTTCTGGGAACACTCGGCTAAAACTTCTTGGCACTAGGTTTCTTCCATTTTATTTTAGGTACGTAGGAAGTTTCTAGGTATTTGGTTATGAATAAATTGGGTGCGTTCCTATCCTTTTCTAGTTAGCTTCTTCCAAATAGGTGAGTTGAGCTTAAGTTTGGGGGTATCGGAACCTAGGCATATACTGGAGGTCATTCATTATAAGCACATAGGGGTTTTGGGAAAGGGCTATTGAATATCATGGGAATTGATGTACTAGTCACTTCCACCTACCTGTCAATTCTGAGTCAAATATCTGTATGCATTTTGTGAACTTGACGACGCGATTAAGTGTAGGTCAGGTCGATTTGATCCCTATTTTTCAGCATGTACGACCCAACGTATTAAATGTTGGTTGCATTGGTGTATTGTGTTATCTTGTTGATCAGTCTTGCTTGAGGAATGACGAAAACTAAGTTTGGGGGTGTGATGAGTGCCTAAAACACTCATAATATCTCTTGTCAGTCTTCCAGTATAACATTTATTTTAGAGTAATTTTATAATTTGTGACTAGAATACTGATTTGATGTGCATTTGTAGTCACGGGCGTTAGGCGAAAGAAGCGTGCTAGTAGATTTTGGAGCAAATGGAACAAGAAGCGATGATGCACGTCACGTCGCGACGTCGGCGTCGCGACACATCTCACGTCGTGGCGCCGCCCGTCGCGAGCGTCTCCCGCAGCTCAGCGACGTCGACTCGAGTCTGCACCACATCATTTAAAAGTGCAGTGATTCAGAAAGGGGGTATCGGGAGGCGTACGACGGAGGCCGCAGGTCGAGATCAGTGACACGGACTTCGAAGAAGTGCAGAGTTGAGGCGCCTTTCATTGTTTGGATATTTTCGGATGGGAGAATGGTGTTTTTACCCTCTTAAACATTTTCTTAACTTCATTCATGATGTTCTAGATCTATTTCTAGAGGTTATATTGAACCTTGTCATATGTTCATGGATTAAAGTTTGAAACTTTATATTATTCGATTATTTCTCCAATATGTTGTAACTATTCTATACCTATGATTTAATCGTATGTTGATGTCGTAACATTGGCATAGTCACTGCTTGGAGATCCGAGATTCGAGATGAGGGTATTCGGAGATGCGGAGTAAAGTAGACTTGATCGATTCGATTAAATAGAGATATTCGAACTGAAGGTGGCAGGTGGGGTTAGGACATTAATGCATTTGAATCTTGGAGTCGGGATAGAGATATACCGATTCTATTCGCGAAATGGCGGATATCACCTCGAGAGGATACCTTGTAGAAAAGAATCACCTCGCCCGTTGACATATTGTAAATATACTGAATAATAACATATTAGAAGATTAATCCATTGAGCGTGTGGGAGATATAACCCTAGGCTTCAATACTTTAATTGAATCAATAGTTTAGGTAAATCTTTACATATTTGAATTCCCTCACAGGGAGTCATCTTTCGGATATTATCTAAACGGGAACCTTTGTGAGTGATACACATGTACTGTGGATCGATATGCGTACTGCAGTACCATACTACTTGGGGGCGACGTGCGCTTGCGCATATAGGCGTATATTTATACACCGCGTTTCCGCTGTCGAGGCCTTGACAGTGGCTAACGGAGATGGAGATTCTTGTAGCTTAGACCAGGTTACTTGGGAGTATGCTAGATTAATATTGAAGAACTAATGAGCTCTGAAAGGTTACTTAGATAAATCCTCAATTTGCTCATGGTTTGAGAAGGGTTGAGTGATATATCAATTTAATCAATTAGAGATCTCTCCTTGGTCTGGAGGAATGATCTTAATCCCGTGTTAGCTGAGATCTAATCAAGGAAAGGGAAAACTCTTTCATATTTTAAGGATGAGACACCATTCATTTTGTAGAAATCTAGCAACTGCCCTGTCTTGGGAAGCAAGAAACCTGCAGTCATAAGAAATGGGTATGAAATATTGGAAAAGAAAAATACCCCTATCTTATAGAGAAATTTTAATTACAAGTAATTAATTAGATACATGATTCAAAATGAACATGAACCTCTGCTCAATGAAAAGTATGGTTTGAGGAGGAATCCAAACTATACTACCTTGTCTCTTGACAAATTCAGATTCCAAATCAGGGGAAAATAGAATGAGATTATGATGTAGGAATTGATAATTTCATAGTAGTGAAATCCCAGTGTCTACTTCCAGCAATAATCTGGTTCAGTCCAGTTTATATAGGATTTAAATTTTTCCCTTTATCTTAAATGTAGGATTCCAGTTATTAAGATTCTTATTAGGCTACTATTTATTCTGAAATGGAAGTTCAAATAGTATAGAACTTGAGTAGTTGGGGTAGTTGAAGTTTAAATTCTTTTCAATCTCTATGGGTACGATATCTAGACTTATAGGTCCACTTTATTACTTGTACGACCTGTGCACTTGCAGTTTTTAAGACAAAACTAAATCTTTAAATGAGTTAAATGACAAAACAATTCTTCTTATGAGTAAACAAGTTATTCTTGGTCACAAAAAGTTTTTAGTGCCGTTGCCGGGGATTTGATAATATTCCTCTGGTGATAGTGTCATAAATTTTGCATATACAATTTGGTCTTAACAAGTTTTTGGCACCGTTACTGAGGATTAGATGATATTTAATATTCCTCTAGTGATAGTGTCATAAATTTTGCATATACAATTTGGTCTTAACAAGTTTTTGGCGTCGTTGCTGGAGATTAGATAATATTCCTCTGGTGATAGTGTCATAAATTTTGCATATACAATTTGGTCTTAACAAGTTTTTGGCACCGTTGCCGGGGATTAGATGAATTTAAAGATCAATATTCTGATAAAAGAGAGAAATGTTAATTTTGACATTTTTCTTTGTTTTACAAAAATTTCAGAAAATCAACAAAAACAGTTTTAACAGTAGTGGCTGAATAAGCTATTGATCTTTTTGGAAGCCTAATGAATATATAATTTTTGTTACCACTGACTCAATTTGATTTCAGTGTGTTTCCATTTTCACGAAGGTATTAAATGCACATAAAATCATAAGCATAACTATTGCCTCTAGATACATAAATTGAAGAACCACAAAATGAGAAAGCTACCGGTCTTGAAAATAGAAATTATGGCTAATCAAATAGAAAGATTACGAGACTATTCAAGAAGAAGAAGAAGCGAGGGAGACCCTGAGGCCTACAATGGAGGGAATTTTGAAGGCCCATCATCAAGAAGAATACTGCTGTAGAATGACCGGGTTGGAAGCGAACAATATTGGTGAAGCCGGCTTTGATTATAATGGTTCGACACGAGTTCACGGCCGCCCTTGAAGATCCAAAATGAGCATCGGGGAGATTTATGAGGATGGCAAACACTATGAAACTGAATGAGTTCAGACCGAGGATGTAATCAAACTGCTCTTCCCATTCTCATTGAGAGACGTGGCAGCCACATGGTTTGACTCACTGCCAGTGGGATCAGTGAATACTTGGGAAGAACTAGTGGAGGCATTCATGAGCAAATTTTTCCCTCCAACTCTCACTGCTGAGAGAAGAGGAGAAATCATTGTGTTCAAGCAAGGGGAGGATGAGAGTCTCTACACTGCATGGGAGAGGTTCGAATTCTTGAAGAGAGTGCCACATGCATGGGATAGATCTGACAACTCAGATGGACATTTTCTACCATGCCATGAATTATACCTCCAAGGGTATAATTGATGCATCCTGCTGTGGAGGAAAGAAGAAGTGCAGAGGAGGCAAGGCAAGTTCTAGAAGACCTTGCCAAATGCAGCTACAAGACTCCATGTCCCCGAATCTTGAGGAGCGATGACGGGATGAGAGAAATGAATTACGATTTGATTGGATAGAACTATAGCCATAGAAGCCAAGCTTGATTCAGTTATGAACAAACTGAGTAGCAATGAGAGGAGGATGCACACTGTATATGAAGTTGGAGCAGTGAGAGAAGGAAGGAGAAATAATGCTAAGATGTATGAGGAAGAAGAGCCCTAGCTACCAGGTTGAGGAGGCATAATACCTAAATGTAAACAAGAGTTATACTTTTAAGCCCAACCTTACAGCACACGCTACTTCTTACTTCTGATCCGGCTTACTAAGAAACCATGAAAGCTTTTCATATGGTAGAAAAGCACAACAGGGAACCAGATATGAACACCACCATCAAGCTTATACTCAGTTTGGGGTTTAGCAGCAACAACAACAGCAACAACGAGAGGAAAGCGGCCAGTTATCGAGGTCGAAAAGGACTCAATCCTTTGAGAGATCGGATGCCTTTCAATTTCATGTCGGATAATAAAGTTTAAATGCACGCAGGAAAATTTTTTGACCTTGAAAATTTCCAAGCAAACACGTATTTCAGGCAAACACCAATGCTTCTTTGAAGAATTTGGAGATGCAGATTAAGGGCGGCGCCAGCTATGCATAAAACCCTAAGAATTTGTATGGCGGTGAATGAGGCGAGAGTTAGATGAAAAGAGAGTAGAAAGGAACAATACTGAGGAAGAGAAACAAGCTAAGATTGGAGAAGAGCATGAGAAGAACAGTTCAGAAGCTATAGAGAAGGAGAAGTCGGCAAAACTGCATCCCAAGCAGCAAAGAAGGAATTTAGGAGTGAAAGCTTATAATCCTCCAGTTCCATTCCCTCAAAGGCTGTAGAAGGCAAAACTAGAGGAGCAGTTCTCTAAATTCTTAAACATGTTTAAGAAGATAGAAATCAACTTTCCCTTCTCAGAGGCATTAACTCAAATGCCTCATTATGCAAAATTCATGAAATATCTATTGAGCAAAAATAGAAAGTTTACTAAGGAAGGGATAGTGAGCCTAAATGCAACCTGCAGTGTAGTCATTCAAAAGTCCATACCAGAAAAAAGGCAGGATCCAGGCAGCTTCACTATACTTTGCATGAATGGGAATGCTGACATGGGAAAGCGGCGTGTGGTGCGCCGGCATCAACGGTGCTGTGCATTTGCTAAAAGACTAATTTTGGGGAGCTTACTCCTGACCATGACCACTGGAGATGGAAGACGGGACATTTGGCCCGTCACGAGGAGTATCCTTGAAGATGTACTAATCGAGGTGGGAAAATTTATTAACTACAGTGGACCGTAGTCATAAATATAGGAGAGACAAGCAAAGTCCCCTTTGCTTTGTTAGGAAGATCCTTCTTAGCAATAGGAGTAGCATTGATTGATGTGAAAAAAGGGGAACTGACTCTCAAAGTTGGAGATGAAGCAGTGCATTTCAATCTCAATGACAGTCTGAAACAACTAGAACTCAGAAGTGCTGACTATGAATTTGTAGAAACAAAATTCACGGTAGTTCTAAAAGCGACCCTTTGATTGTAATTTTCAGAATTCAATGAATGAGAATGAGATGAATTTCCAGTATCTTGAGCATCTTGAAGTTGAATTTCTGAACTCCAATTTCAAATAGAAAAATTCAGTATTCAGTGTTAGAGAGAACAGTGTAGAAAAATCCAGCAGTTATGAAGAAGAAGTGGCTGAAGAAAACAAAAGTTCAGAAGGTTTAATACTAAATGAATTACCTAAACACTTAAAATATGCCTTCTTACAATCAGAAAAAGGAAAGCAAGTAATCATTTCAGTTGGATTAACTAATTTGAAGAAAAAAGCTAGCTGGAGACTCTCGAGAGAAAATATAAGGAAATGATAAGCTTGGTCTATAAAGGTTGCAGAAAATTCAGTCTAGCCCGGTCTGCCTGCACAAGATCACATTGGAGGAGAATCTTAAAACCACATGGAGAGCATCGAGAGAAGGCTGAGTCTAGTAATGAAAGAAATACTTGAGAAAAGTACTAAAATTGCTAAATGCAGGCTTCATATATGCAATTTCAGACAGTCCTTAAGGTGAGCCAGTCTGAGCAGTTCCCTAGAAGGAGGATTCACTTCATTGATCAAAAATGAGAAAAATGAATTGATTCCTACAAAAACTGTGACAAGATGGAGAGTGTGCATAGACTATAAGAAACTAAACACTACTACCAGAAAGGACCATTATCCTCTACCTTTCATTGACCAAATGTTAGACAGGTCAACAAGGCACTCCCTTTACTGTTTTCTTTATGGATATTCTGGTTATAACCAGATTGCAATAGCCCTAGAGGATCGGGAGAAATCAACATTTACATGTCCTTATGGTACCTTTGCCTTTAGAAAGATGTCATTTTGATTATGTAATGCTCCTGCCACCTTTCAAAGATGTATGATGTCTATATTTTCTGACTTGGTGGAAGAGGTTATGGAAATATTCATGGATGACTTCTCAGTCTATGGATCCAGTTTTGAAGATTGTCTAAGAAACTTAGAAACAGTACTTTAGAGGTGCCACGACAAAAATCTAGCTTTAAACTAGAAAAAATGTCATTTCTTAGTAGCGAAGGTATTCTCTTGGGAGCCGCAAGATTTACACTGCTGGTTTGGAGTAGATCGAGCAAAGATTGATGTTATAAGAAAACTCTCATGCCACCTACAACAGTGAAGGGCATAAGAAGCTTCTTGGGACATGCTAGATTTTACAGAAGATTCATTAAGGATTTTTCAAAAATCTCCAGACCATTGTGCATACTGCTGGAAAAAGATGCAAATTTTGATTTTGATGAATCATGTAGATCTGCATTTGAGGAAATTAAATCCAAAATAGTATCAGCTCCCATCATGCTGACACCAGACTCGAGCAATGAATTTGAAGTTATGTGTGATGCTAGTGATTATGCAATGGGAGTTGTATTGGGACGGAAGAGTGAAAAAAGATCTTGAGGCCATATATCATACCAACAAAACATTCAATGAGCCGCAGAAAACTACTCCACCACGGAGAAGGAGATGTAAGCGATGGTTTTACAATGAAAAATTTAGGCCTTATATATTGGGGTTCGTGACATGATACCCGCGATCATCTTTGATTAAATATTTAATGGAAAAAAAGGATGCAAAGCCAAGATTGATCAGATGGGTGCTACTGTTGCAAGAGTTTGATCTTGAAATCAAAGACAAGAAGGGTAGTGACAATGTGATAGTAGATCACTTGTTTAGATTGGAGAGAGCCGCTGGAACAGAAAAAGTGGCAGAAATAGCAGAAATTTTTCCTGATGAGCAGCCATTGATGTTGTTAGTACAAACACCCTAGTATGCTAATATTGTCAATTACTTAGGTTGTGGAATTATGCCATGTGAGTTTAGCTACCATCAAAAGAGGAAATTGAGAACTAATTGTAGATTATATATATGGGATGACCCATTGTTGTATAGAAGAGGAGCAGACATGATCATAAGGAGATGTGTCCCAGAAACAGAACAAGGTGGTATTGTGGAAAAATGTCATGCATCACCATATGGAGGACACTTTGAAGGAGACAAGACAGCCCAGAAAATTCTCCAATCAGGATTTTATTGGCCTACTCTATTTAAAGACTGTTTTGAATGGGTAAAACATTGTGATGTTTGTCAGAGAATGGGGAACATAAGCAGAAGAAATGAAATGCCCCTGCAGGGAATTCTGGTGGTGCAGATTTTTGATGTATGGGGAATAAACTTTATGCGACCTTTTCCATCATCATTTGGTAATATATACATTCTCCTAACTGTGGATTATGCATCCAAATGGGTGGAGGCAACAACTTGTCCCATAAATGATGCCATTACAGTTGTTGGGTATATACAAAGAAACATTTTGAGCAGATTTGGGGCACCTAGAACAATCATCAGTGATGAGGGGAGCCATTTTGCAAATAAAGTCTTTGTAAAACTCATGAGCAGATATGGAATCAAACATATGATGGGATTGGCTTATCACCCCTCGATCAAATGTATTGAAATTTCCAATAAGGAGATAAAGAAAATTACGGAGAAGATAGTGAATCACAGTAGAAAGAATTTGGTTTATAAAATTTAGATGATGCGGCTATGGGCTTATAGAGTTTGCTTACAAAACTCTCATTGAAATGTCCCCATACAGGATTATATATGGAAAATCTTGTCATCTCCCTTTAGAATTGGAATACAAGGCTATGTGGGCCATCAAGAAATTGAACTGTGATTTTCAAGCTACCAAGGAAAAGAGACTACTTCAAATGAATGAACTGAAAGAATTGAGAAATGAAGCTTATGACAACGCCAAAATCTACAAGGAAAAGACGAAGAGGTGGCATTATCAGAAAATTCTAAGAAGGAAGTTCAAGGCAGGAGAACAAGTTCTCTTATATAACTCCGGGCTCAAGCTCTTTCTAGGGAAACTGAAATCAAGATGGAGTGGTCCATATACAGTGTTAACAAGTACACCCTTTGGAGCAGTAACACTAAAGGCTGAATCTAGAAATGAATTCAAAGTAAATGGTTAGAGATTAAAGCATTATCTTGGGGGAAGCATATAGAAGGAAGATCTAGATTTTGAAAAGAGAGGAGAAAATGACTGAAATGAAGACCTCTGATTTTGTCCTAGCTAAGGACGATATAAAGCGCTGACTTCTTAGGAAGCGACCAATTTGAATTTATTTTATTTTTATTTATTTTTCTTGTTTGCTTAGATTGATATTGATTATTTCTTTTTTGTGATTTTGAATTATTAAATTTTGATTTGGTTAGAAGTTTATGGAAGCTAGATAATTTGCTAAATTTTTTGATTTATTTATTTTTGGACAGGAAGAATGAACTAAAATCATATTTTTATTGTAAAGCACCTTGCCTCAAGCTGAATTGTGCAGAAAATGACTACAAGGGGGAGTATTTCTCATTCCCTAAACTCATTTGTAATAATGATACATATCTTAAGCTTAGGGGAGTTTGATGCCAATTGCTTGAATGTTATGTTGATGTGTTTTAATGAGATAGCTGTTTAAGATTGAATTGATTATTTTCTATTGCTAGATATTTCTTCACAATGCTTGAATTGAAAATTTTAACTGAGTAGTGGGTGATTAACTGAATAGGAAGGCGGTTTTAAGTTGCAGCAAATTGGGGAAACAAATTCTTTGTGTGTGACTTCTATAGAGAATTCGATTTTAAGACAATTTATAAGAAAATTAAATCGCGACATTAAAAGTTCGTCGCGGCGAACTCATAAAATACGATGTAAGTGACCTACTGTTTTCTTTTTGCAACAAATTTTTTGAAACTAAAGTAAATGGAAACAGAAATAGTGTCGCGACCACCTTCAAACACCGTCGCGACCCACTTTTCAGTTTGCGGAACCAATCTCTGTCGCGACAAGAAAATTCTAGTCGCCACCCAGATTGTAACCTGTAGACATTTATTGGGTCCAATGAAATGTGTCACGACAAAAATTTCTACTATCAAGACAAATCATTGTTGCGACAAACCTAAAGTGTGTCGTAACATGGAAATTTAAAGCATGGGGTGAAAATTTTCAATTTTTTTGGGTCACACAATAAATTCCACTAGTGAATTCAAAAGATATTGTTGTGACCTAAACATTAATTGTCGCGACCCACAAAGAGAAATATTCATTTATTGAGCCATAAACTAAAGAAGTTCTCCAAAAACTGAAAAGCCACCCCTTCCCATTGCTCATATCACTCATACTCTCACCAATATCCTACCTTTCGCTCTTCTACTTCTAAAAACCCTAGACTTAAAAGACCTTAAATGTAACACCCCAAATTATACCCTAACAGTTTTATAACATGTTTAGGATATAATAAAAGTAAAAGTATATTTCAGGAATAAAATAAAGATAAAAACAAAAGTAGGAATATGCATAAGTTAAATTAAAAGTAATAAAGAAGATTTGAGGCCTATAGTAAAAATATCATGGGAGTGATTTGCAAATATTAGAGTTGGAGGACCAAGAGTAATAATGAAGAGAGTAAATTGTGGAAGAGGCAAGAGTGGGCAAAGGAAGAAGAGGAAGTTTCCTCCTTGGTTGGAAAAGTGAAATAAAAGGGATAAGACCAAAATAAATATCTCATTTTGGTCTTGGAGAAAAGGAGAGCAAATACGGACAAGAGAGAAGAGAAAGAGAAGAAAGGAAGAAGAAGAAGAAGAAGAAGAATAGAAAAGAAAAGAAGAAAGAAGGAAAGGAAAAAGAAGATCACAGGTATGGAATTTGAGTATTGGTATGGAATTTGAGTATAGTTTTGTATGGTATTACTAAATTTGAGTATGGATAAATGGCTTAGAACCCTCTATTATGTGTATGGTTTGGGTTTGGAAACTCCTAAACTCATTTCGTGTAGGGTTGAGTTAAGAAGAGCTTTAAGGCTCTAAATATGTGTTTGAGAAGAATTCACAGTTGCAAGTTGCACCCGGAAAATTCCTATTGTCGATCATATGCAGTAGCCGGATCTTAAGATAAGGTTTTGGGTCCAGAAATAAGAAATTTGGAAGTAAGTCATTCTGGGGAAGTGGCATACATCAATGAACTTGATGTTAGGCTTTTGAATTTCTCAATTCGGACTCCTGTAGGCCAAGTTATGGTCTTTTTACTCTGAACAGTCAATTGGGTGAGAGGTCAGCCGTAGAGGTCGTCCAAAAGAGGTCGTCCAACGGAGGTTAGCACACTCATGCAGCCAGAGGTTAGCAGACCTCATGCAACAGAGGTCAAGTAACCTCGTCCTGCAGAGTTCACCTAGTCTTGCAGAGCTCAACTCGTCATGTAGAGCTCGACTCGTCATGTGAAGCTCAGCTCGTCTGTGGGGCTCAACTCGCGTCCTGAGGCTCAACTCGTCATGCGAGCTCAGCTCGTCATGTAGAGCTCGGCTCGTCACATGGGTGAGGCACCGTCGAGCCGACTCGTCGGGTCGGCTCGTGGTATTGCGCGCGACACTCCAACCCCGAAGTCATATCTCGCCGTTTGAACTCCGATTTGGTGTTCTTAGACTCTATGGAAAGCCCGTGAGTCAAGAATCCATCCATATGCCTGAGAGTATTAGATGTCAGACCCAGGTGTTAGGCGAGCTCGTCGCCGGTGCAGCTCGTCGATCCATCGCTTGGCCAAGGCGGCTGCGCGCGACCTCCAGCGGAAGGTCATATCTCCTTACGTTTGAACTCCGATTTGGGTGTTCAACGGACTCTCATTACATTGAGTCAAGAATCCGTCCATATGCCTGAAAGGAAGATATTGATCATCAAGACCTGAGTGTTAGACTGAGCTTGTCACTTCGGTACAGCTCGTCGGTTGGTCGGCTCGTCAAGGCGGCTGCGCATGACCTCCAACGCCGGAAGGTCATATCTCCTTCGTTTGAACTCCGATTTGGGTGTTCTGGACTCTATGGAAAGACCATTACAGGTCAAAGAATCATCCATTTTCACGAGGAAGATATTAGATGTAAGAGCCGAGGTGTTGGCGGCTGTCCGCTTGGGGTGCGGCTCGTCAATTGGTCGGCTCGTCAGTGACTACGCATGACTCCAGCCGGAAGGTCATATGCCATCGTTTGAACTCCGATTGGCGGGTGTTCTTGGACTCTCGGCTTATTGTGTCAGAATCCATTCATAGATAGCTTGATAAAATTGGAACTTATATTAGTTCCAGAAATCATGAAAAACAGTAGGTCCTGCAGGTAACCATAGTTAGTCATATTATGAATTTATAAATAGCTCAAAAGCATACATGGTAAGCATGGTTATTTATACATATAACGAGATATGAAAAATGCAAAGTTATGAATAAATGATTGTATATATATATATATATATATATCACATATGATTCTAGGAATGACAATAGTATTCGAATATATGAGATATATCTTGACAAATATACACATTGATTGTCACGCTTAGAGCACAGTAGGGGATAGATGGGCATGCCTATTAGGGAAGAAATAAGTACCGCGACATACAAAGTTCGATATCGAGGCCCCGTTTGGGTCGATAACATAGATCCGTTTGGATCAGGTGGCCCCGAAAGGGTCACCCGCAGCGCCTCGAGACCATGGATGGTCGCTTGTCTCATACGGTGATACCTTCGAGGTATCTGCAGGGCATAGGTCGCGCTGTCTCGTCTGATGATGATACGCCCGGGTATATTATAACCTGGCGCCTCGGCTTTTATAAATGGTCATTGTCTCGCCTGTGATACTTGGCTGCTCGGGCCCTCATGGACCAACGTTTCATACGGTGAATCTGAAGCCGGGCCCCTCGTGGTTTCTGTATCCGCTTCTAAGGTTTATGCGAGACATGAAACACAAAAAAATTGACAGTATATGCAAATGAAATCACGAGAGAATATATGATGATATGATATGATGTAAACATATAGCATTATGCGTGTACTTATCTGATTTTACAGAATAAGAAGTAAAGTACAAGATGACATGAAAAGTAAATGAGAAATGATAAGAATCGGTAAATGTTAATTGTGTTATATGCATTTGTATAGAAGTGTAGTGACCCTTAATAGAGGTCATCCATGTGTATTAATTCCCTGCGTAAAGCTTAGAGCGGATTCAATCGGGTGTAAAATTAGGAAAGAGGAGACGGAGGACCGGGCCATCCACATCGGCGAGTCGAGGCCACCTGGCAATAGGTGCCTTTGGAAGACCTTTAGATTATTTTGTATATGAAATTTTGTAAACCTTCCATATATGGAGCTTGTATATATATTTTGTGACTCCCATTTCTTTCACGAATATAATACAAGGTTAATTGTTTAACATTATGAATATGCAAGTGTAAAGGTTATAAGTTAAAAAAAAAAAAAAAAAAGTGACCTAAGCCCGATCACATCTTAGGAGTTGGGCGTCCACGGAGTTTAGTGTTATCGAGCCTAGGTTTTAGGCGTTTAAAAAAACCTAGGTTTGACGACTTCTGGAATAGAATATATATGATAGAAAAGCTGTGTGTATCAATGTGTTGGCTTTGATGTGGATGTCCTTGTGTTTTTGTATAGATGGATCGTCAGAAGAAGGCTGTGAGTGTTAACCCCGAGACGGGTTATCGGCCGAGACAGCCGGAGTAATGTACCTAATGAGTCCACGGAAGCCTTGCTGAGAATATTGTAAGACATGGCTTGGGTTTTGGATAGATTGACCTCTCCTAAAGTTCCAATAGACACAGTAAGAAGACATGGAGCAGAGGAATTCCATGGGTCGAGCATGGAAGAGATCGGAAGAAAACCGGATCACAGTTAGAAAAGTTAGAAAGGGTATTAGAGAGGGGTTAGATGCCCTCCCGATCGAAAGTATCTTGTGCAATCTCACTGTGCAGGGTGAGGCATGATTGAGGTGGAAACTAATTGCTCAAAGTCCAGGATTCCAAATCCTGACATGGGAATTTTAGATCCAAAGAGTTCGGGGACAAAGTAATATTCTTGAGATGTATAGGGATTCCCAGTGGAAAGCAGTTTCCCTGTTGAAGCAAGGAGCTTATGGGGTGGCTGAATATGAAAAAGAATTTAGCCATCTTGAAGTAAATATGCCGGAATTGGTCCTCAGAAGTGCATTTCGATTGTAGGCAGATTAGTGGACTTCATGATTCCATCAAGTATTGCTTCCTGGCTTCTCTCAACCGATTAGTTTTTATTAGTTGATCAGAGCTAATGAAAGTAGAGAGACTAGAAGCTTGAGCAGCAAAGAAAGATTTCAAAGAAGAAGTTTTCTAGATGAGCTTAGTCCTCCTCGGGGAAAAAGAGCTAGATCTCAGCTCAATCGAATATAGTTAAAGCTCACGGGGTAAGAAAGCGGTGTGCAATGTAGCCGCGTAGTACCGAGGTAGAGTGCTTCGGTTAGACATGGAGAAATTCTGAATGCCCTCATTTCCCATAGAAGGCATTTGGGAGTTTGCGAGTGTAAGACCGAAATTCCAATTTACGGAATAAGGGGCAAAATCGTAATTTTGATTACAAAATTATAATTCTACGGTTAAAGTACGAAAGTAATTAATTCTCACAGATCTCGGATGATGAAGCGGTTTGCAGACTGGGATGTCTCGCGAAATCTAGCTAGTACGTAAAATTTCGCAATTTGCTGAAACCGGTCTTCGAATTGACACGTTTTCGAGAGGCATCGCGTTTGAGATCTTAGTAAATCGATTACCGATCACGACCGAAGGCACAAATATGTACTCATGTACCATAAGTGGTATGAGTAAATGGTAAATGGATGGCCGAGATAGTGCCGAGATCTCAAAGCCTTGGAGAAGAAGGGAGTGAATTGATTTAAGTCACTAAAAGCCAAATTAGTAATAGTGCTTCTTCTCTTCATCCCGACCAAAGCAAGCGTGGAGAACCCGGATTGGAGATCACGTGACCTTAAGTGTGAGAGGATTCTAGAGAGAGAGAAGGCTTCTCTCTGAAATACACAAGATCCGACCGTCGGCAGGCTTCGGGACAAGAAGGAAAAATGTTCTACGCGGGGCAGGCTACGCGTGGACTCCGGGATCGGGAGTTCTTATTCCTTGGAGTAGGATTTTACCCTTACTTGTGTTTTATTCCAGCACAGGGTTTTCCATGTTTCGATTGGTTTAAGGCCGTGAGAGACGTTTGATGATCCCAAAACTTGGGACCGAAATTGTGTTGTTTTTGGAATATTAGAGGCTGTAGTGAACCTCCATAGCGTAGGGAGCTGTTTGGGAGTGGGTTAGTTTAACTTGTGTATTAAATGGTTGTTTGGTATGCATTGGTAGGGAATGGCGGAGTGGATTCGGGTTCACTAGCGTGAACCGTTGAGTTGTGATTTTCGGGGCAAAGCAGGGTTTCACTATTCAGAAATGAATATTCATAAATATATTTTGTGAAAATATGTGTTTGGTTAAGTAATTCGAATCGAATTGCTTGTGTGTTGATCATTAGCCAGTGAGCTAATTTTCGGGTGTTTGAAATGATAATTTCATAACATGTTGTATGATTGGTACATGTAAATATATTCATGTTATATATTTGCATGTGGTTTAAATGGCCATTAGAAATGGTATACATGCATTCCATATACCTTTGGGACACTTTAGGATTATAGGAGTGAGTGCATGAGACAAGTCAGAAAAAAGGTTCGAAGGTTATGCAATAATATAAAATGATCGGAGGAGTAGTCAAACTATATAATATATCAGATTGGAGCGGCCGGTTGTGCCTCGTTCGCCAGGTGGTCAGTAAATTCTCATATAATATATCAACCGTCGGAGCGGCCGGTTGATATATATATTCATCGAGTAAGTCCACAAACTACATAACTCTATCGCAGTGGACGACGAGTTGATATATATTCATCGAGGTTGCCCACTAATAAAACTAATATTCTCATCTGAGAGCTTAGGCGGGAGCAATCGATTTCAGGGATCACGAGTTAGTCATGTAGATATTCAAAATGGGATCTTGGCCTTGAATGGGTGTTTACTTTGGAACATTGCAGCGCACTTAGGTGGTAGTATTAGTAACCCCGCTTGGGATTCTCCTACTGAGCTTTGGCTCACCTCGTCGATGGGATCCCCCTTTCCGCAGTCTGAGGGGCGTCACGAGGGAGAGAATATCTAGAGGCAGGTGGATTAGAAGCTGGGATTGTGGCTTTGGCTTAATCTACATGTATTAGAATTTTCCACCCAATTTTAATATATGTTGTATAAAGTAAACATTGAACTCTTGTCTTTATGGGTATATAGTTGAATTCATAGTTAATTATGTATTATGAGTATCGTTGTGGGCGAGTGGCGCGTGTGCTCATGTGTGATTTGATATCTTGGATATATTGAATATATTGAATTTGCTTGGGACGGGTTTCATGCGGGTATTTTAATTCAGATGAGCTCTGGTACGAGGAGACTACGCCCGATTTCTAAAGTGGCATCGGGTAACCCGACCTCCGCGTGTATTCCCACCGGGTTAATGGGTAGTCAAGCGGGCCTCCGAGGTTCGGGCGTCGCGAGTGAGGATGCGTGGCGGAGGGTTGTTCGGTGTGGAAGCCTTGAGCATTTGAAGCACGGTGTCTCGAGAGTTAAACGGGGATAATGGAAACCCGGTAAAGGAAGAGGGGATCTGCGGCACCACTCGTGATCGTGGTAGGGGCCATTGTTGGCCATCTCAGGCATAGAGGGCCGAGAAGACATAGTGTCGAAAACGGTGAGATAGATCTGGCCTGGCACAAGCCACGAGCATATGCTGCGAGGCTGTGAGGATCAAACCTTCTTGAGTTCCATAGCGGGTATATTTTCTTTTGCCTGATATAGAGATGCATGCATTGATTGATCCTGGATCTACTCTAATTCATATGTGTTAGCGGGCATGTATTTGACAAAGTACCTTGATGGAGAAATTAGCGTGCCAGCGTAAGCGCAACTGATGTTAGTTGGGGCTGCGTTGATGTGGGACAACATGTAAATTCTCCCATTGTTTATAAAAAAAAGAGTTTCTCATTGATTTGATAGCCTTACCATTCAAGAGTTTGACTTGATTCTAGGAATCAGTTGGTTGATCTAAGCAGAAAATTTATCGTGGATGTGGACAAGACGGTAGTGTTGAGATGCTCGACGGACTAAGGAGAGTAATAGTACAAGGCATTGGATCAAGTGTAATGTCCTAATGTCATCTCTCCACTATACAGTAGAATTGAGGAAGGATGTGAGACATTCTTGGCTTTGATGCTTGACTCAGAAATTGATTGATGTAGAAAGATCCGGTAGTAAAAATTTCCAAATGTATTCCACTGAAGAAGTTGCAGTATTCCACATGAGAGAGAGGTGGACTTAGCCATAGAAATTGTACGAGGAACTGATCCCGCATGCTCAGGGCAAATGCTGGGAAGGTAGCTCAACGGATCTAAGGATTAAAGAAGAGTCAATTGCAAGAACTTTTAGATAAAGGATTTATTCGTGATTGTCCCCTTGGGGTGCACCTGTTTTATTTGTGAAAAAGAAAGATGGCACTCTACGGATGTGTGCATCGTTATCAGAGCGGATCAATAAGGTGACGGTGAAAAACGAAATTACCCATTCTTAGAAATTGAAGATCTTTGCTATCATTTGATTGAAAGAGGCGGGTGTCTTTTCGAAGAGATAGACCTGAGGGGTGATATTAGTTGAGGGTAAAGGAAGGAGATGTGCAGAAGACTGCATTTAGAAGCAGATATGGTCATTATGAGTTTTTGGTCATGCCATTTGGGTTGACTAATGCCCAGCGACCTTCATGGTTGATGAATAGGGTTTTCAGAAACCACAATAATGTGGATCAATTTCTTGTGGTTTTTATTGATGACATCTACGGTGTATTCTAGGATGCACGGGAACATGAACAACACGAGAATAGTCTTAGAGAGCGTTAAGAGAAAAGAAGTTATAATGCTATTTCGGCCAAATGTGATTTTTGGCTAAGGAAGTCTCGTTCCTAGAGTCATGTGTGTCTGTGGCGAGGGGTATAAGTTGATCTGCTAAGATTGAAGCGGTTGTGAATTGGAAATCACCTCAAAATGTAATCGAGGTGAGAAGTTTCTTGGGCCTAGCCGGTTATTATAGAAGATTTGTGAGAGGCTTTTCGATCATAGCTTCTCCGCTCACCAAGTTACTCAGGAAAGGAATAAAGTTTGAGTGGAATGGGGACAAATGTCGAGCTAGTTTTGAGCAGTTGAAAGGGATGCTAGTTGAAGCACCGATGTGGCCTACTCCGGGAAAAGAGTATACCTTGTATAGTGATGCTTCATGCATTGGTTTAGGATGCGTGTTAATGCGAAGATGGGAAAGTAGTGGCTTATGCGTCAGACGGTTGAAGCCCGCATGAGCAAAATATCCCTCCATGACTGAGGATTAGCTGCGGTAGTGTTTGCTTTAAAAATATGGCGACACTGCTTATACGGAAAAAGTGTAGAATTTACTGCAGATCATAAAGAGTCTCGAAGTACTTGCTAACGCGAAGGGTTAAATTTGAGACAACGGAGGTGGTTAGGATTATTAAAGGATTATGATTTGCATCGTAGATTACCATCCCGGAAGGCTAATATAGTAGCCGATGCTTTAGAAGCAGAAAGGCAGTGGTAGCGATGTCACTACAAAGCCGGTGATTGGAGACTAGGAGATGATGGAGTATGTTAAGCTCATTTAGAAACGTAACCTTAGTTTAAAGCAAATGATTATAGATGCGTGAGAAAAATGATGAAGGGATTCTGAAAAATTCTGAGATGGATGGGAATGGTGACAAGACCGAGGGTTTTAGAGAAAGAAGCTGGAAGTTTGTATTTAGAATGAATTATGTGTGCGGATGATAAGAGCTAAAGAAAAAAGTTGCTATTTGAGGCTCATAATACGATGTTACCATGCGTCTACGGAGAATAAGATGTATACCAAGGACTTGATTTTATTGGTGGAAAGGAGCCGAATAGAGATGTGTGGCAGTCATCTGTCCTAAGTGTTTGTAAATAGCGATCTGGCTGAACACGAGTGCCAACGGGTTTGTTAAATCCCTACAGATTTACCAGTAAGTGGGATAACCTTACCATGGATTGCGTGACCGGGTTCCTCGCCTGACAAAACATGATGACTCGATCACGGGTGATTGTTGATAGGCTCACAAAGTCGGCCCATTTTATACTAGTTAAGATTGACTATTCTTTGGATCGACTAGCTACAGATTCCCATATGTGGATGAAATTAATACGATTGCATGGTGTCGTTGTCTATTGTGGCGGATAGAGATCCGCGATTTATAGGTTATGGAAGGAATTACACGGTCGGCACAGGCACTAAGCTAAATTTTAAATACTGACATTCCATCCATGAAGCGGATGGGCGATCGGAGATTGATTCGGGTGCTTTCGAAGATATGCTTCGAGGTTGTGTCATGGAATACTTCAGGAAGTTGGGATGGGTATATTCCGTGATTGATTACAGCTTATAACAATGGTTTCAATCAAGCATCGGTATGGCACCATATGAAGCTTTATATGGCTAGGAAATGTAGAACTCACGTGTGTTGAATGAGAATTAAATGAGCATAAGCGATAAGGTCCGGACATGATAAAGATACGAGGAAAGTACAAGTTATTCGGCGAGAGGGTTAAGGCGGCTAGTGATAGACCAAAGTCGTATGCCAACGCCTAAAGAGGAGAGATATTGAAGTATGTAATGTACTGGGGAGACAAAGTCTTTTGGTATCACCATGGAGGAAAGTTTTAGGTTTGGTCAAAAGGCGAGTTGAGTCAATTTCATAGGGCCATATGAGGTTTTAGACGATATTATTACGTGGCTTATCGATTGGCACTCCACTAGGCGTTGGCCAAATTACGATGTGTGTTTCATGTGTGATCTTGGAGATACCGCTCTGATAGTCGCGCCACGCAGTTTTCAAGAAATACAAGTCTGAAAATTTGTCATATGATGAGGGCGAAGACCATTAAACCGAGAGGTGTGAGTTGTGTGGAACAAACAAGTACCATTAGTGAAGTTCTCGCTTGGCAACACCACGGTAGAAGAAGAGCTACTTGGGGAGCCGAAGCTTTTAAACTATGAGGAGCACGGTATCATATCTTGAATCAGGTATGAGATTTAGAATGGGAATTCTTTTAAGGGAGAGTTTGTAACACCCCGAATTATACCCTAACAATTTTATAACATG
This sequence comes from Tetrastigma voinierianum, assembly GCA_016808115.1. NCBI lineage: Eukaryota > Viridiplantae > Streptophyta > Magnoliopsida > Vitales > Vitaceae > Tetrastigma > Tetrastigma voinierianum. The sequence continues at coordinate 86,683 of JAEQBH010003592.1, forward strand.
TTTAGGGTATAATAAAAGTAAAAGTATATTTCAGGAATAAAATAAAGATAAAAATAAAAATGTAGGAATAATATAAAGTTAAATTAAAAGTAATAAAGAAGATTTGAGGCTATAGTAAAAATATCATAAATTGATTTGCAAATATTAGAGAGTTGGAGGACCAAAGAGTAATAAAAGAAAGATAGTAAATTGTGGAAGAGACAAGTGAAACCCCAAAAGGAAAGGGAGGAAGTTTTCTCCTTTGTTTGGAAAGTGAAATAAAGGGATAAGGCCAAGAAAGCAAATATCTCCATTTTGGTCTTGGAGCGCGGAGAGCAAAAAATACGGACAAGAGAGAAGAAAAAATAGAGAAGAAAGGAAGAAGAAGAAGAAGAAGAAGAATAGAAAAGAAAAGAAGAAAGAAGGAAAGGAAAAAGAAGATCACAGGTATGGAATTTGAGTATAGTTTTGTATGGAATTACTAAATTTGAGTATGGATAAATGGCTTAGAACCCTCTATTATGTGTATGGTTTGGGTTTGGGAACTCCTAAACTCATTTCGTGTAGGGTTGAGTTAAGAAGAGCTTTAAGGCTCCTAAATATATGTTTGAGAAGGGTCTAGTTGCAAGTTGCACCTAGAAAATTCCCTATTGTCGATCATATGCAGTAGCCGGATCTTAGAACGGGTTTTTGGGTCAGAAATAAAGAGAATTTGGAAGTAAGTCATTCTGGGAAATTGTAGCCACATCAATGAACTTGATGTTAGGCTTTTGAATTTCTCAATTCGGACTCCTGTAGACCAAGTTATGGTCTTTTTACTCTGAACAGTCAATTGAGTGAGAGGTCAGCCGTAGAGGTCGTCCAAAAGAGGTCGTCCAACAGAGGTTAGCACACTCATGCAGCAGAGGTTAGCAGACCTCATGCAACCGGAGGTCGGCGGACCTCTCGTCTGCGAAACTCACCTGGTCTTCAGGCTCAGCTCGTGTGCGAGGCTCGGCTCGTCATGTAGAGCTCAGCTCGTCTGTGGGGCTCAACTTCGTCTGCTGACTCAACTCGTCATCTGAGGCTCAACTCGTCATAGAGCTCGGCTAGATCTGTAGAGGCGATCGTCAACCGGTCTCGGCTGTGATCCGAATTCGGCTCGTCGAGCCCATTTGCGCATGACCTCAAGCTGCTGAGGAAGGTCATATCTCCTTCGTTTGAACTCAGATTTGGGTGTTCTTGGACTACATGGAAGCCCATTGAGCCAGAATCCATCCACGAGGAGATATTAGATGTCGAACGGTGTTAAGGCGGGCGCTCGTCACTTGATGCGACTTTCGTCGGTCAGTCGACTCGTGAGAAGCGGCTGCGCATGACCTCGACTTCGGAGGTCATATCTCCTTCGTTTGAACTCGGAGTTGGGTGTTCTTGGACTCATGGAAGAGCCCGTTGAGTCAAGATCCATCATTTTCATGAGGAAGATCATTAGATTGTCAGGCCAGGGTGGAGCTGAGCGTCGTCACTTGGTGCAGCGCCGGTTCGAGTCGACTCGTCAAGGCGGTGGCGCATGATATCGACCGGAGGTGTATCCATGGGCTGAACTCCGTCGGGTGTTCTTGGACTCTATGGAAAGCCATTGTATCGAGAATCCATTCATAGATAGCTTGATAAAAATTGGAACTTATATTAGTTCCAGAAATCATGAAAAACAGTAGGTCTGCGGGTAACATATGGTTGCAGTCATGATATGATATGATATGAGAAGCATAGCGCTGGCATGCGATGATAATATCTGATTACAAGAATAAGAAGTAAAAGTACAAGACATGAAAAGTAAATGAGAAATGATAAGAATGTCGGTAAATGTGGTGTGTTATATGCATTTGTATAGAAGTGCTTAGTGATAGCGCAATAGAGTCATCCATGTGTATTAATTCCCGCTGAGCGTAAAGCTTAGCACGAGGTGTTCAATCAGGTGTAGGTACATAAGAGGAGACCGGAAGGATCGGGCCATCCACATCGGAGTCAAAGGCCACCTGGCCCAATAGGTGCCCATTGGAAGACCTTTAGGTCTATTTTGTATATGAAATTTTGTAAACCTTCCATATATGGAGCTTGTATATATATTTTGTAATCCGCTGCTACATAATATAATACAAGTTAATTGTTTAACATTATATGAATATTCAAGTGTAAAGGTTATAAGTTAAAAAAAAAAAAAAGAGTGACCCTCACTTGACATCCTATGCCGAGTTAGGGCGTCACATTAAACCCCAAATCCAAGTCTCATTGATGGCAGAACCCCAGAGCTTAGTCCCAAATTTCAATTATGAGATGATGGAAGAGTACACAGCTAGTGAAGAGAAGGTTCATCTGGAACCTCAGACTGAGACAACCCTGATGACAGACCAAAGAACACACACAAATTTATGACACTATTACCAAAGGACTATTAACTAATCCCCGGCAACCTTGCCATAAAACTTGTTGAGACCAAAACGTGCATACAAAATTTACAACAACGCTTGAGGACTATTAATTAATCTAGGCAACCTTGCCATAAAACTGTTAAAATTATAACATATAAAAACCAAAATCTCCTAGAGTAAGTCATTTTCAAAGTTTGGTTTGATCTGCTGATACGCAAGTGCACGAATTAGACAAGTAATAAAATGGATTTAAAGATCGAGATATCGATCCCTCAGTCTCTCGAAATTAAATCCAACTACTTGCGACTACTCAAGTTCCATACTATTTGAACCACTAAATGATAGTAAGATCCAGCATTAAGGTGCTGGAAAGTTTAAATGAACATAGGGAGATAACCGAAATGAACAATAAACTTGAATATAAAGAATAAAGAATATGAAATGGTGAGGAAAATGAATAGAAATTGAATAATAATCGTTTAGAGAACACATTAAGATCAATGCTAATGTGAAGAATCAATTCCTGCTGTCAACTTGTAAAATTTTCTTGTGAATTTAGGTTTTTGAAGGAATACGTCGGCGTTAATAGTTAATTTGGATCTCTCCACGCTTCACATTTTCATTATCTAATTTTGACTGATTCTCTCGAATGCGAAATTTAGATAACTACTCTTAGGACATCCTAATTACAGTATTTTTTCTTTTGCAATACTTCATACCCAATTTATGAATTTGTAAACCTTGGCTCCCAAGTTATCGGTCAAGCGGGATATGCTTCGGGTTATTCCCTCGAGAATTAGAATAGATCAACACTACTCCTTGATTAGATCTCATTTAACACGGGATTGGCCTCAGCTATCGGTGGGGTGAACTCTTTGTTTGTTTAAATGGATAACTCGTTCGACTCAACCTTGATTTCAAAGCGAGAAGGATTTATCCAAATAAAACTCACAACCTGGAAATAGTCTCTAATAGCGAGGTTAATATACCTTTAAAGAGATGTTCATAGCTCCGGGAATCATCTACGTGTCACTCGAAGGGACCTCCCTTGAAATCGAGCAATGAAACAAATCTTAGGCAGATTTATCTGGCTGATATTCAGATCAAAACTTTAAACCCTGCTTGGAAATAAATTCATAAAGCGAGTCGCAATTTCTTTGGAAATAACAATCGAAAAGATAAATTAAACGATAGCATTCATATAATGGAAAATTTGGTTCCTAAATTCTTGAATTACACGCTCTGACATTCCTCGTCGAAAAGAATAGCGCATTTGTTGGACAAGCTAGAATTCGAAATTTGTATTCGAGACTGACTTTCAGAGCGTCAATTTGAAAGAATTGATTACGTATTCGACTGCCGCAAAAGCGATTACAATTCCCGACGATCCGATACAATCTAATCTCTAATTATCAACATTGAAGAAAAATAAAGAAACAAAACAAGGCTCTAAAGCAAAATATGGGCATACGGCTATCCGGACACCTCGTCACGTGGCCGCCAAGCTACTTTAATGAAATTTTGGATAGGCGTGTATTTATAGGGTTCCTAAATTGGGGGCCTAATCCCGATGTAGTCTCTTGTGGATTTTAAGTATCAGGCCCGAGTCAACTGTTCGAAGTCGCGACTTCAAATTTTTTCCTTTGTCGTGACAACATCGATGTCGCGACATCAATCTCACGTCGCGACATCAACTTACTCCCATGTAGCGATTTTGGTCGACTCTTGATGTACGCGACATCGATATCTTATCGCGACATCTTATACGCGTCTTGGCGGGGTTTCAATTGTTCTCTCACGATCGCCATGGCGTGTCGATATCTTAATGCGACCCCTCAGCTCCAAGTCATCCTCTGGAGTCTTCAAGCGATGTCAGCCGGATGTCGCGACATCAATCTCTTATCGCGACATCATCTTATGGAGCGCGAAGCCGCGATCGGCTTATGTTGGCCAGCGACATGATATCTTGTCGCGACATCTCTTTATAATTATTCATAGCTTTGATCTGGTCGTTCACGATGTAGCGACATCGAGATCTTGTCGCGACCTCACTTTTTATGAAGCTTCCAACCTTCAAGCGAAGCGAGTCGATGTGGCGACGATCTCATGTCGCGACATCAGCTTATGACTTGCAATCTTCTCTTGATGAACTTTGATGTAAAACTGACCTCTTTATCGTGACATCGGTTCATTTCCGCCCGACTTTCCTTCTGGCTGGTTCAAGATGTCGCGACATCAGTCTCACGTCGCGACATCAACCCAGTTCTCACGGGGCTTTCAATTGGTAAACAACGATGTAGCGACCTCGATCCGTCGCGACGCCATTTCTAACGTCTTCTGCTGACATTCGCTTGTCTTGGATGTGGCGACATCAATATGTTGTCGCGACTTGATTATGACTTCGTAGCTTTGAGCGTAGCCGATGTCGCGACATCGATCTCACGTCGCGGCGTCGGCTCATTTCGCTGCGGCTTTCTCAAGAAGCGGTCTCAAGTCGTGACCTCGATATCTTGTTATCCATGTCGCGACACGCATCGAATTTCACTTCCCAATTTCGATGTCCACCTGCAACCTCATGGCTGAATTTGTGTAAACTAAGCGCATCAATGACTGGCGGTTCTTTTCATTTTACGCTCTGCCAATTAGTACTTTTATTCCACTTATTTACGCATTTTTCTCTTGCTTTTTTTCTTCTTTCTTCCATTCTACACCTTTAATAACAAATGGGTGAGTTTCTTCATATTTACGTAAAGTAATTGTCTCTTTTTATATGAAAATTACGCAGAAAAATGGACTAAAAATAGATGACTTTTAAGCTCATCAAACCCCAATATTCAAAACCGGAAGTTCAAAGAGAGGCACAAAACCCTGCTCGGAAAGAAAAAAAAAAAAGCTGAAAATAGTAGAGTTGAGCAAGCTAAAGAAGTAGAAGACAATGAAGCTTTCATTTCAGATGAAGCCTACTCCTTATGGAAAAAGAATCTAAGCGACAAAGGGTTTATTGGAGAAAGGGGGTTCGGTACGTTCATCTCACCGTTTGCTGAGATAATCAAAAAAATGAAATTTGAGTTTGTTATGCAAGCCTGAAACCACAGGAGCTTGCTGCGTGGCGGGGAATTTATTCCAATATATCGATAGATATGAGGGGAGGGACTCAGTCTCGTCCCCCGGAGGAGTATGGGTCCCCATGGGTCATGAAAGGGATCAATGAGGTTCTACAAATCAAAGATCCCAAGAATGGATCTAAGTTCAAAAGACTGGAACCCGATCATGACAAGATTGCCCGACTTCTGTTTGGAGGGAAAAGGAAATGGAACTCAACAAGGAAAAATCCTCATGAATCCATCCACGAGGGGATCTGAAGAAGCCAAGGTGCAGTTTTTTATTTTATAAACCTACATTTATTATTCCTACTGCCTTTGTGACACTGTCCAGAGGAGAATGAAGCCATTCTCTTGTATGCCTGCGAGAAGGGATACAAGTTTGACGTGGGAAATTGGCCAAACATCTATCAGAACCTTCCACAAGATGAGAAGAGGACTAATCCCACACATCCGACTAGTATCACTGGGCTACGTGATTTAAGGTACAGGTGAAGAATGTGGGAAGAGGAGGAAACTGTCTGGTTTCTCATTTGACATTAACAGGGGTGTCGAGGACCGAAAAGCGAGAAAAATGAAGGAAATGGAAATTATGGAAGTAGCGAGGCCCGGGGAAGAAGAAGATGAACCGTGGGATGGAACAAATCCCGAGATGGGGCCAAATGCCATGCGAGGGCGAAATCTGAAACGAGGAAGGTCAGTGATTAATTCCCCTCCTAATATAAGGGAAACTTTTTATGAACCAGCAAAATGTTCAAGGAGCAATGAAGGAAATGTAAAGATTATGAACATGCTGGTGTCATTAAAGAAAGAAATGGAGGAGAGAGAGAAAAGGTGGGAGGCGACAACGGAGGATCGGAGAAGAATTTAAGGCTGGATTCGAAGAAGAGAGCAAGATGGAGACAGTGCTGACGGAGAGGGATGGAGTGGAAGGAAGAAATGGAGAGGAGAGAAGAAGAGCATTAGCAGCCAGGCTGGGTGAGAGATACCTTCACAATGAACAACTAAAAAGGGATGAAGATGTGCTGGCCTTTTAGAAAGAAGAAGAAAATATGGAAGGTAGTATCTTTGCTTGAAGGCGAGAGGATTCAAGTATCTCTACAAGGAAAAGTTCAAGGAATTTGGGAAGCTTATGGAGAAGAGGGACAAGGAGCAAGCGATGGACAACAATTACAGACAAAAATTGTGGAATGACAGTATGGATCAGGTGAATTCAAATTTAATGAACATGCACATTATGCTCACTGAACCTGAAAGAACCAGTAATGGAACATTAAATTGTTGAATTATTGATGCAGTTACCGCTACTTGTAAAGAGACCAAATTATGTATATGTGAAAATATGGCCAAGGGAGTGAATGTGGTAAATACTCAAAAACTGATTTAAAACAAAAGTAAGTGTACTCAAAAACTGAAATGAAAAGTATTACCAACACTCGACCCCTTTCACTTAAGTGCACGGGTCATCTGAGTAATAAAGTGGACTACAGGGTGGGATATCTTACCTATGAGGATTGGAAGTTCTCTCTAATTGGAATTTGATCACCCACAGGTTACAAGGGCTCTTTACTATTTAGGCGATCAAATAGGATGTGGAATAAAATCAATTTAATTGAAATAAGCTGATTTAAAACTAATCCTAAAAATCTGCAAATAAACAACTACTTAATTCTAAAAGGTATGAAAGAGAGTCACTAGGGATGGGGTAATTATTTACAAAAGCAGGTTGCATTTCCTTGAAGATTAACATTTGTGAGTTGAATACTAGATTTGTCCAAGAGTAGTGTAGTATATCTACAAGTTTCTCTACGGCACTGCCAATTTCACTATCTAACACACCATATTCCTTTTCAAGAGAAACAAATGGGTCTAAATGCTTTACTTGTAAGGGTGGCACTCTTTAAGATTTGTTGTTTTTCTTTTTCAATACTTCACAACCATTTCTTCGGTAGAGAATTCTTGCCCCATAGGCAGGAAAATGCAAGCCTTCTCCAATGTGGTGGTATCTCGTCCTTCAAATCTAATAAAATTTTCTATCTCTGATTAGATCTTTGCTAACACGGGATCAAGATCCTTTTATGGAGACTAAGGAGAAACCTCGATCAACTAAATTGTTGCATCATCTAATTAATCCTCACACCATGAGTAGTGGTAGATCTATCGAAAGTAATTTTTCAAAGTTCATTAGTTAGAGATATTAGTAAAATGCACTAAGTTCTTAGCTCTTTACTCTCGGGAATCTCCATCTACGTGTCCTTTCGGAGGGCCTCTAGAAATCGGAGCAAAGATACGACTTTTTTGGGTATAAGCTACTAATATTCCGAACAATTCATTATATGAGCAGTACCAATTATATAAATTCGTATTCAAACCCGCAAAATAAGCGAAAAAGCACGAAAAATGAATGTTGACAAGTCTGAAACTTTACAACATACAGAGAGGTGTTTTGTGTTCCGTGCTGATTCCAATCATTTACCAATCAAACAAAAAGTGAATGAAGAAAATCTAAGAGACAAGAAAAATCAGTTTGAGCTTCAATCTTCTCCTCAGCAGTAAATAAATTGAACATACGAATACGGCACGAAATCTCTTCAATAGAAATAAAAATCTGGCTGGAAAACTACTCTAAGATATTAAAAATAAAAAATCTGCTGACAAAAACTATGAAAATGGGCGGTTTAGAGAGAAAACCCATGAGAGAAAATCAGTTCTTGGCTGCAATCTTTATGCGAACCTTAGTGAAATGCGAATCTGTTTATACGACACTTGAAATCTCTTGATAAATAAAAATCTGCTCTAAAACTACTTTAAAATCTAAAACAAATCAAAATCTCTTTGTTGGAAAAATGATGATCTAGAGAGAAACCCCATGAGAGGCTCTCGATCTTCCATTGCCTTATTTACTAGAAAAGCAGTATATATATGGTCTGAGGTGAAATGGGCTTGAAATTAGGTCAAAAACTCAATTTCGGCCTTTTGGGTTCTTTGCGACGTTTTGGTCGCGACCAAGTTACTACGGTCGCGACTGATCTCACGGTCACGACCACAAGTTTTCTGGTCGCGACTAATTTCTGGTACGACCAGGCCACTACAGTGACACCATTTCTCAGTCGCGACTAATTTTACGAATGGCTTGGTGGTTTTTAACCCACCACAACCTGTCAGGTCATAACTTCCTTCGTTTTAACTTTCGAATTTGGGCGTGTGAGTACTCGTTGGAAAGATATTTGAATGTAGAGTGCAACCATGGTAAATTGAACCATTTGATGTTCCAGATATGGTACAGAAAAATTCATCTTTCCAGTGGTGCGCTATGGAGCTCTTGGTTATTCTTTTTGAAATAAATTGCTCATTTCTTGCCAAATCACTTGCTCATCAATAATCCTACAAAAACCAAGTTTAGAAGTACATGAGTTTACATGAATATGGATATAAAATGCACAAAATAGCATGTGAAATGAACTCAAAACATAGATGAGTTTTGCACTCATCACATGCACATTATGCTCACTGAACTTGAAGGAACCATGAATCACATAGGTATGAGGCAAGATGAATTGATCACTCAGGTGGAATATACCAATGATCATTGCCTCTTCAACTGAGGAAAGACCTCAGGAGAAAGAAACCAAACATCTCAATACCAAGTTTCCTGCATCTTTAGCTAGCTTCAACCTTGAACCTCTAACCTAAAAATTCCCAAATCCTACAAAAGAAGATGAACCCCACAGCCTTTTTCTCTCCAAACCAAATTGTAACCATCCCTCTTAATAAAGATCAATAGAAATTTTTGAATTATTAATGTGAAGTTCTTTTTATGCAGTGTTAATTGCTTATTAGAATATATTTTTGTTTTGAATAAATGAATGAATCTGATGTGAAAAATGAGTTGGTCAATGATGGTGAATAGACTAGATACATTGGATTGAGTGAATTACGTTGTTGATGTCATTCCTGGTGTGTTTACATGATAAAATGATGTTTTGAATTGGCATAACGACTACTGAATAACCCAACAATGGGTGTACTTGAAATTGTGGTAGGCCTCAATGAATTGGAACAAGAAGTTTCATGTGTAAGCTAGAATGAAGTTTAAGGTTCAAATTTAGGAAAATGTATTAAATAGACAGCACAAATAAGACTTTTGAAACTGTTGTATAAACAATAAGGTCAGTGAAAGTCTTGAAAAACAATGCACATGGTCAAACTATTCCTTAACAAATTGTGAAGGATTAGGGACATCTTTTGGGTTTAGTCACAATCAAACAGTCCAAGGTCCTAGAACTTGTTAGATTATTAGTCAAGGTGAAATCCTAGGCAATACTAACGAGGGGAAGTATTCAGGCGTCCTTGGAAGTTTGAGCCTTTCAAGTCTACCCTCTATAATATCATGAAAGCATATACTCTAGTTCGGAGTTTGAGCCAAATTGTCCACATTTTCTTCATTTTAATAGCAATTGACGCAAACCCTTCCTTTATTCTAATCTACCGGCATAGAGACCCTTGTTGCCCCGGGTTTGAAGCGGGAACTTGAAATACAAAAAGGACAAGTTTGGGGGAATGTTATCTTGATTTGAAAGGCAAAGAAAGTGAAGGATGGAAAAATAAAATAACAATGAAGAAATGGAAAAGAATCACGGGAAGAAGTCAAAACAGAAATTGTCCAAATGGGATTAAGTTTTGTCTTGTGGCCTTTCTCTCTTCAACAATTAAGTTCCTTAGGGGTGTTTCAATACCTAGTACCTAATGCCGCGGTATGGGAGGCGCTAACCCAAGTTCTAAGAGTGGTAGAAAGCCTAAGAAGACAAGACATTGCACTAATCTTAAAAAATTTTGACAAGTAAAAGAAAAGCAAAAAGGGAACTTCTCTCTATAAGATGTCAAGCTGAGAATATGCAGTATGATACATCAAGGACAAGTTTGGGGGAATATATTTTTTAGACATTAGTAGAAAAGAAAAGGATGAAGGATAGAGGCAAAAGTACCACTTGAGAGTGAAATCTACGGAGGTAAATTTTTAACTAGAATTTTCCATATCTACCCAGTGCAGGCAAACTCTGAGCCTAAAAGACCTAATTGATCTTGAGGTGGTACTACATTAGTGGAGACTAATATGAAAAAACAAACATATAGGACTTTGAAGAGCTAAAAGAAATTGGAGTCAGCATTGTAGAGTTCCGGAAGATTAGGTAATCTGCGAGGAGGAAGGAAAGAAAACCATCACACACCTGACGAGAAGTCAAGATTAATTGATTGAATTGTTTACATTTTAGCATTCATCGAGTTTGTTTGTGACAATAATTGAAAATTTTCTTAAGTGCGAACTAAGAAAACTAAATTTGAAATTAAGTTACAGTGGTAGTTTGGTCGAGTTGCGGATTTTCAGTCTCAGCAGAGGAAAAAATGTCATTAAAAATAAAGTTAAATTGTTTGAGGACAAGCAAAATCTTTCTTTCTTTGCTTGGGGACAAGCCAAACTTTTAAGTTTAGGGAATTTGATGAGTCTTAAACTTGCTCTATTTTTAATCTATTTTCGGCTTTCAAAGGCGACTGAGTATGGAATAATTACAAACTTTGTATTTTGCAGGAGTTAATGCAAAAATGAGAGATTTCCAGTAAGAAAGAAGAGAAAAACAACAATTGCAGCAGTCTCTATAGCGATAGACTTTCTGGGTCGCGATAAATGTCTAAGCAAATGGCTAGAGAACTCTGTCGCAACAAAAGACAACGTGTCACAACAGAAAATGGGAAGAAGCCATCTAAGACAAAGATCAGTTATGTTGCGACATAATGAAATACCAGAAACTCTATCGCGACACTAACTCTTACAACATGGAGGAGTTGGTTGAGACATAAAAGAGCACTAAAAAAAGATGCTTAGTTGTGACAAGAAAATTTATGTGGCGACAAATGACGCTTGCTTGTTGAATTGGTCTGGTCGAACAAAGGAACCCAACATTGCAACATACTTTAAGCTGAGGACATAAGTCTATGTCGCGACATGGATCTTAATGTCGCAACACAGAAATAATCTACGAGCGAGAAGCGAGATCTTTGACGGTTCTAGGCGTCGTGACGGAGGTTTCAACATAAATGCAAAGAAGAAATTTAGGTCGCGACACTTCAACAAAGCGGGTCACGGCCAATGAGTAGGCGATCACGAGTAATCTTGTCGTGACATGAAAATTGGGTCGCGACAACAATTATTGACAACACCAAGAAGTCATGTCGTAACATCAAAACAAAGTTGCAACAAGAAATCAAGCTCGGTTGCAACAAGCCTTTGTCGTGACAGACTTTCTGGGTCGCGACAAAAATACGAATGTCTGAGGCCAGTGTTGCAACATAACTTTGAATAGTCACACATGTCGCGACATGAAACTTGGGTCGCGACGCGCGAACTAATAGAAGGTACGCATTGAAGCGTGGTAGACATGATTATCAATGTTGCAGCAGCATAGCGCTGACGAGAATACGCCGATATTATCAGCGACGAGTTATCATGCAGAAAGAAGAAGATTGTACTTGGCAAAAATCGTTGTCATGGCCCAAAGCGAAGAAGCACAAGATCTTCAAGTCACGATAGACGACTGCATACCTGCAACAAAGACACAAAACTCTGTCGCGACACAACTTCTAGGTCGCGACAGAAGGCAAAATTTAAAGTGCAATCAGTGGATTCACACATAGCCTCAATTTTAGCCCAAACTTAGTGGCTTTATAAATAGAAAGAACTACGAAAAGCTTATAAATACCAATAGTGAATGAACCGAGTACTGGGAGTCATGACTCTTTAAAATATATTTTTCTTTTCTTTTCTTTTCTTTTTTTATTTTCAGATTAGGGATTTAGCTGGGGCTTTGACTTCCCATCATCGATCTGAAACGTAAATTGTTCAAGTTTTGAAAGAAATTAAATGTCAAATTCATTTACGACATCGCTTGAATCGCGAACTCCAAACAAAAGTCGAAATCATTTCTTCGCTGATTGTACGACAATGGAATTTTCCTGATCAGTATTTCAGTGTACACTGTAATCCAGTTTTCGAGAACACAACTTCCGCTAGGAAAGATCTGATGTTAGTTATGGTTTCTGCATAATGAGAAGAAAATTTTCTGAGTTGAATGTTGAATTTATTTGAATGGTGTTGTTCTTGAAATTAATTGTTCCCAATTTTAGTAGCTTATAACCCATGAAAGGACTATTGTCTGGCTTTGATTTGCAGGAGGCCCTCTGAGTGACACAGAGATGGAGATTCCTGAGAGCTTAGACCAGTTACTTGGGGGTATGCTAGACTAATATTGAAGAACTAATGAGCTCTAAAATACTTAGATAAATCCTCAATTTGCTCATGGTTTGAGAAGGGTTGAGTGATATATGAATTTAATCAATTAGAGATCTCTCCTTGCTCTAGAGGAATGATCTCAATCCCGTGTTAGCTAAGATCTAATCAAGGAAAGGGAAAACTCTTTCAGATTTTAAGGATGAGACACCATTCATTTTGTAGAAATCTAGTAATCGCTTCGTCTTGGAAGCAAGAAATTTGCATTATGAGAATGTGTATGGAAGTATTGAAAAGAAAATACCCCAATCTTAAGGAAAGAAATTTAATTACAAGTAATTGATTAGAATCATGATTCGTAAATTAACATGAACCTCTCGTCGCGAGTGCAGATATTTTGAGGAGGAATCTAAAACTATACTACCTTGCCTCTTGAAAATTCGCATTCCAACTCGTGGAAAAGAGAGTGATTACATGTAGGAATTGATAATTTCACAACAAAGGAAATCCTATGCCTACTTCCAGCAATAATCTAAATCACAGTCCATTTTATATTTAGGATTTAAATTTTTCTCATTTAAATGAGGATTCCACTATTAAGATTCTTATTAGGCTACTAAATTTATTCTGAAATGGAAGTTCAAATAGTATAGAATCCTGAGGGTTGGGGTAAATTTGAAGTTTAAAATTATTTTCAACTCGTGGGAACAATATCCGATTCTAGGTCCACTTTATTACTTGTACTAATTCGCACTTGCGCTTTTAAGACCAAACTAAATCTTTAAATGAGTTAAATGACAAAACAATTCTTCTTATGAGTAAACAAGTTATTCTTAGTCACAACAAGTTTTTGGCGCCGTTGCCGAGGATTAGATAATATTCCTCTAGTGATAGTGTCATAAATTTTGCATATAATTTTTTGGTCTTAATTAAGTTTTTTGCCGTCTGCCGAGATTAGATAATATTCTCCTCGTAATAAGGTCATAAATTTGCATATACAATTGGGTCTTAACAAGTTTTGGTGTCACTATGATTGATAATATTCTTCCGTTATAGCTCAAGCATAAATTTTGCATATACAATTTGGTCTTAACACAGAGCATGGAGACTTCGCTGCCGACATGACTCCTTCACTAGAGTCGCCGGCAACCAACGCAACCTTCCTAGCACCTCGACCTCCCGTCCACCCGTTTAACAGGTCTTCTTTTCAAAAAAATTAGGTCCGCAAATCCACCTTTCTAACAACCGCTTATGGTTCCATGTCGGGTTCTGCTTCTGCCTTAGATTCTTGATCCCTTCGATCTACAGTAGCATCTAGAGGTGTTTTGTGCTTCCTTCGACACCAGCCTTTGACTTTTCTTCACGGATTTGTGTTGTAGACTTCGGGTTTTTCAAGAGGCCTTTGTGTTCTTGATTTTGGGAGGTTTACTTTGTTCCTGAATTCTCTCCTTGGCTTCCTAATGAGTAGTTCAAATTCTTCATAAGATAAGAAGCTTGTTTCAACGCTTGAAGTGGTCCCGATGATGTCAAAGATCACGGAGAACAAACTGACTGGTCCCAATTACTTCGATTGGAGAAAAACGATCCGCCTCTACTTGAGGAGTATCCGTATGGCCAGTTATCTTTCTCAGGACCCTCCTATGGATGATTTAAAAGGCAGATGGCTGGAGGATGATGTCGTCTCTTCCTACAAATCCGTAATTTCATTGACGGTAAAGTACTCACTCTCATTAATCACTGTGAGTATGTTAAGGAATTAATGAAATGTTTAGAATTTGTGTATTATGGAAAAGAGAATATCTCTGCATATTTGATGTGTTTAGAGGTTTTTATCGCACTGAGAAACAAGATCGATCCCCATTAACTCTTCATGACTATACAAAGATGATATGAGGAACTAAATACCCTAATGCTACTCTTTAGTCTAGGATGTTAAGGTTCAACAAAGCTCAATGTAAATGCATGGCGTTATTGATCTTAGTCGTGCTCCCTTCGAAGTACGAGTCTATTAAGGCTCAAATTCGTCCAGCTTAGAGATCTCATTTTTTCAAGAAACATTCAGTAGGATACTCCACACAGAGACCTCCTCATCCACTCCTCCCTCTGCCCAGATGAGCAGTGCCCTTGTTGGTCAGAACATGAGTGAGTCAGAGAAGCAACAATACAAAAGTGGTAGTCTTGGCAGTAACTCTAGAGAGACAAGCGCTTGAGGAATTATTTGTTATTTCTGCCATAAGCCTGGACATGTGATACGAGACTGTAAGAAGGGGCAGAGTTGGAATCAGAGAGTTCAATCTGCTCATGGAGCTTCAACTAATGAGGCATTAGATCAGTCAGTTCAATTCATAGTAGAAGAATTAGCCAAGTTCCACTTGTACTAGGAATCATTCAAGTCTCCATCTACTCCGACTACTGCTCTTGCTTAGTCAGGTAACCCAAATAAATGCCTTGTCTCTTCTTCTTCCTCTGAATGGGTCATTGATTCCGGAGCCACATATCACATGACATATAATTCTAGCATATTCTTTACCTTTCAGTCACATCCTTCAACTTCCTCTATCACTTTGCCATATGGATCACAATCATGTGTTACTTAGGTCAGGCATAATTTTTTCCCACTCCATCTCTGTCTTTGTCATTTGTCTTAAGTTTACCTAATTTCTCTTTTAATCTTATGTCTGTGAGCAAATTAACTCAAGCACTTAAATGTTATATCTCATTCTTCTCTAATTTCTATATCTTTCCGGATCTTATGACGAAGCAGATTATTGTAGATGACGCGAATATGGAGATCTCTACATTCTTGATTATGCAAAGACGTAGACCTCGTTTCTTGTTCCAAGTTACTACACCATTTCGAGACGATTTAATTAAAGCACCCTTCTTCCCCGATTAAAAGCCAGTCCATAATTTTCAAGTTTGTCATCATTAGATTATGAGTCTTGTCAATTTGTGAAGCATCATTGTCTTCCTTCTAGTTCTAGAGTCAATAAGAGAGCTAGTGCTCCATTTGAATTAGTCAATTCAGATGTATGGTGTTTGTGTCTAGTTCTGTCCCCAACTATGTTTCGATACTTTGTCACTCTTGTTGATGATTATTCATGAACCACTTGTATATATCTAATGAAAAACCATCAGTTATTTTCAATTTTCGCATCTTTGCCTTCGAGATACACTCAACTCATGTTTATGTTCAAAGTCTAAGAAGTGACAATGCTAAAGAATATGTTTCGTAACGTCATCATTCATTTCCAAAATGGCATCCTTCATCGACCTCCCAGGTTATTGATACTCCCTTCCTAAAATAGAGTGGTTGAGAGAAAGAATAGGCACCTCCTTGAAACTGTCTAAGCTCATTATTTAAAATGCATGTGCCCAAGAATTTCGAGGTCGATGTTGTTTCCACCGCTTGTTTTTTTATTAATTGAATGTCTTCCTCAATCTTGAATTGAGACACTCCGTATCACATCCTTTTTTCCGAATACCCCTCCATTTCCTATTGAGCCTTGGATATTTGGGTGTACTTGTTTTGTTCGAGATGTTCGTCCGGATGTGTCTAAACTCAATCCTAAGTCATTGAAGTGTATCTTTCTTAGTTATTCTTAAGTTTAGAAGGGCTATTGATGTTACTGCCCTAGTCTTCATAGGTATTTAGTTTCGATTGATGTCACATTTCTTGAGAGTGTACCTTTCTCTTTACCTCCGACCCACACGAGTTAGGGGGAGGAAGATGACTTGCTTGTTTATACTCTTACCTCACCCATTGTCTCTCCCGAACCGACTCATGTCCCTACTTAGGTCTCCTATCACTCAAGTCTACACTCGATGCCAACACCCCCAATCTCGTGCCCTACCACCGGCTCGACATCAATCCAAAGGGTCGCAATGATCTTCCTATCTCCAACATGTTCATCCAATTTCTTCCTTTTACTCTTATGACCGCTTATCATCACATTCCTGTTCTTTTATTGTGTCCTTGGACTCTATTTTGTTGCCTCAATAGGTTTCTAAAGCCCTCACTCACCCTGGTTGGCGTAGTGCTATGATAGAGGAGATGGATGCTTTGACTGACAATGGTACTTGGGACTTGGTTCATTTACTTGCTGGGAAGAAATCCATTAGTTGTTGTTGGGTGTTTACAGTGAAGGTTAACCCCGATGAATCCATTGCTTAGTTGAAAGATAGCCTTGTTGCCAAAGGGTATGCCCAGACCTATGGCGTGGACTATTCCGACACTTTTTCCCCTATTTCTAAGATGACATCTATTTGACTTTTTATTTCCCTAGCTGCCTCCTATAATTGAGATATCCACCAACTTGATATTATGAATGTCTTTCTTCATGGTGACCTTTAGGAGGAGGTGTATATAGAGCAACCTCTAAGGTTTGTTGCTCAAGGGGAGATAAGGAGGGTTTGTTGTCTTCGGAAGTCTTTGTTTGGTTTGAAACAGAGTCCATGTGCATGGTTTGGTAAATTCAGCTAAGCCGTTGAGAAAATTGGCATACAAAAGTGTACATCTGACCACTCTATCGTCTACAGGAACTTCAGTTCAGGTATCATTCTATTGGTAGTGTATGTCGATGATATTGTTATCATTGGGAGTAACTCTAAAGGTATCTCATCTCTTAAGTCATGTCTTTAGAGCCAATTCTATTCAAATGACTTAGGGATACGAAGATACTTTTTGGGCATTGAAGTCATGTGAACTAAACATGAAATCTTCTTATCTCAAAAGAAATATGTGTTTGATCTATTGTCTGAAACGAGAAAGTTGGGGATAAAATCTTGCAGTTCTCCTATGGTTCCAAGTGTACACCTTACTAGAGAAGACGAAACATTTGAGGATCCAGAGAGATATAAAAGATTAGTTGGGAAGCTTAATTAACTTACAGTCAGTCGTCCTGATATTGCCCACTCAGTCAGTGTTGTAAGCCAATACATGTCTTCTCCAATAGTTGATAATTGGGCAGTTGTAGAACAAATTCTATGTTACTTGAAATGAGCCCCGTGACATGGTATTTTATACAATAATCATAGGCATAATATACTTGAGTGTTTCATGAATGTTGATTAGGTAGGATCTAAGGAGGATATGAGGTCCACTTCAAGGTACTGTGTGTTTGTTGGAAGGAATCTAGTCTCATGGAAGAGTAAGAAACAGAGTGTTATCTCCCAATCTAGTGCAGAGTCTGAATATAAAGCGATAGCACAATCCGTATGTGAGATCATGTGGCTTCATCAACTCTTGATGGAAGTCGGCATTAAAACACTAGTCCTAACAAAACTTTAGTGTGACAATTGCTTCCAATCCGGTATTCCATGAATGAACTAAGCATATTGAGATGGATTATCATTTTAAATTGTGAGAAAATATATCTCAGCCTTGATTTTCTACTTCGATATGATGATCGGAGAACAATTGGGTGATATCTTCTCACACAAAGGCTCCTAAGTGGGACCAAGCAATGTTGTGAAGATATTACCAATCATTTCCGCTAAGCATATCCTATGTAAAATCAAGTCACAGTTGTATCTATATAACAAGTTTGGCATGATTAATATCTATGCTCCAATGTGAAGGGAGTGTTATAGCATATATCTATTTTACATATAGAGTTGTAGCCTATTAGGAATCTTGTCATATAAAGTTGTAATCTATTAGGAAGGTTAGATTAGTTTTAGATATATATATATATATATATATATATATATATATATATATATATATATATATATATATATATATATATTCACAATGAATCTAAGCAAAACACAAGGAATTATTTCCTCTAATTCCTCTCTTTGATTCTTTCTACAATTATGAAATAAAAGAAGTTATTAGCTACTTCCACTTGAGAAAAATCCTTGTACGATGTTGGAAAATTATAAGTAGAAGTTGCTAAATTATTTTGTACAAACCAAGAGTATTTATTGATCTAAAAAACAATTGATCAATAATCAAAGGACCCAATAAATACATTACAAAATAATAACTTTATTGAACAAAGAAGCATATCAATTCGAAGTGTGTAAAAAACATACTTGGCATAGATCTAGAATTGTTGGCTACCATTATTCTCCCAAAACTACAAGAGACGAAATCAAAGAAAAACTAGGGTTGAAGATGGATCTTTCTTTTTCCCCAAAGTGTGTTCTACGAAACCATTGTTCAATTATAAGGCTCTATTTACTCATATATATAAAGCACAAGGGAATAATTGGGCTTTTGTCCAATGAGCTTACCAAAGCAATGGAGAAGATAAAACCATGGGCCCATAGCAAGTTAATATTAAACCATCCCATAAATGGCCCATAATTAACATGCACAATATTATAATTAAAATTATAATATGATTATGCTTAGTCTATAGATTAATAAATTAATCTAACATTCTCCCACTTAGACGGCATAATCATAACTCAAATGCTTTCACAATAGATTTACATAGTCATAACCAATCATATACAATTAACACACTGAGATGATGCATAAATCATACATAATCAGGTGCTACTAATCAAAATCATAACTCAAATGCTTCAACAAGAGACTTACATAGCCATAACCAATCATATATAAATCAATACACCGAGAGGATGCATAAATCATACATAATCAGGCGTTACTAATCTAGAAGCATTTCAATGACAAGAGTATCGATTCAATAGAAAGATAAAACATCATTCTGTCATTCATCTGGTCAAAATGACACAAAATCATAAGATAATGACAAACGTCAAAATGTTCATAATGGAAACATGAGTTTCTCACAAACATACAAAAAGGCAAACTCCCACTAAAACAAAGATTCTGTGCTCTAATAATCTCGATGCGGGTGACGGTTCTTGAAACACAGGTAAGCCTTCGCTAGTGGGTTCATCAACATGCTAGTCGTAGCGTGTGCTCAACTAAAATAAGGAACTTTGCAATTTCTACAAAAAGTAACCTCTGATCAATGTGCTTGGAGGAGAAGTGTCTAAGTGTCTTTAGATAAGACATAAAACAGAATTATCACATAACAATTTCAATTATTCAGAAATGGAGTGAACAACCCCAAAGTCGAAATGAAGTCTAAACCATCTTGCATGACAAGAGAATTCAGAATACACTACATACAATGCCTTCCATAGTAGAAGCAGTTGTAAGTATCTCAAGCCGACACTTTTTCACCAAACAACTCCTTCAACCATCATAAAGATATAAACTTAAGTGGGACTTTTATCATCCACGCAGCCTGCATAATCAAAATCACTAAACCAACCATCAAGAGGCTCAGATGTCGATATGTCAACATGAGATCCTTGCATTCAAGATACCTCAAAACTTTCTTAGCTCATTTCCAGTGGCTTTGATCAGGATCACTCAAGTACCTACCCAACACGCTAACAACAAAAGTATATCAGGGCGTGTGCATACTTGAGCGTACATCAGATTCAACAAAATCTGGCTGATGGGAGGGACTACTTTTGATATCTCTAACATCATTCAAGACATTGGCCTTTAGAAAACCTATCACCCTTACACTCGGTGCCTCATTAAAGAACATGATTACATATTGAACTCTTTCAACATTCATATCGTCATTAAGGCAATCTCAGAATCCCACTAGGTCTATCACAAAGTATTTGTATGCCTAAGACATAAGATCTCCAAGATCCTTCATATTAAAATGGCTAAACAACAACTGTTTTATCTCAACCAACAAGTTAGTATCATTGGCTGTGAGAAAAATATCATCAACATATAAAACCAAGAATATGTATTTGCTCCCACTGACCTTCATATATATGCATTGATCTAAGATGTTCTCCTTAAAACCATTGGTGGTAACAACTTCTTCAAACTTGAGATACCACTGTCTGGAAACCTACTTGAGACTATAAATGGATTTTTGAAGCTTCTAGGTTTACTTCCTCAATTGGTTCATTATCAAGAGTACATGATGCCGGTAAATAATTACCACTAAAGATCATGTAAAGCAATAGGCACAGGAATAAAAACTAGGTGTTCCTTGAACACAATTTCTCTTAGCCCTTGGCTTGTACCAGTATCATCTTCAAAATAGATAGCTCGATCTAACTCAATCACTTTAGTGGTGTGCGACGGACAATAAAACCTAGAACTTCTTGATCCTACACAATAACCAATCAAGCACCCACTACGCACGAATCAAGTTTGATTGGCAGTTATATAGTCTCACTTCCAATTCCTGGTGTAATCAACATAGAAGTGACGAAGACTAGTTTCTTCGCACTGCTGTTCATATGGAGTCTTAGGAATGTACTACTTGGTGCACAAGTGTCAAAAACTGAGAAATCAAGATTCAGAAGAATCTCATCCTTAATTAATCTTTCCATTCTTCTGGAAATATGACTAATAGTATTAACAGTATGAGAAAAAAAAAAAAAGCAAACCATACAACTCAATCGCAGTGATTCTCATAAAGTGTCTAAAGTACAACTGATTATAATCTTAGCTACGCTTAACTTTTCCAAACAAAAGAAAACTATATTCAGTCACCAAAATAGGTATTGATATCAAGTTTTAATTCGAGGGTAGACATCCCTAATTCCAAAAAATTTCCTATAATCGATTGTAATCTAATAACCTCAAAAATCAACGGACTTCGTATTGTCTCTCATATACACATTACTCCAAACTAGTCAGATCTCTCTATAAATATCATCGCTGCATAGAATTGCAAGCAGCGAATGGTATAATTCATCAATAACCACCAAATATCATATGGCACATCAATGATATTGGATTCAAAACAAACATTCACCCATTGATTATCATATGGCTCATTTTTCCCATTCTTTGAAGACTTTGTATATTTCTAGCTAATAGGACACAAGAAATCTTTTGCATTCTCAATCTTGGGAATGCTTGCATAAACGAAATCCTCCATATGATTCTCCATGATCATTAAACAACAACTATTAGATATTCCCAAATTCATAAAATTTTTCATTTGCAAAACTCAGGCATTTGCCTTAAAGAGTTTCAACTTCTTCAAGGCCAGTCTCATTTTCATAACCCTCTGCAAATCTTCATCAGAGAGTTTAAACCATTGTTTGTAATTAGTCCTACTGTTTCAGATTGCAGCAAAACTAAAGAAAGTTTTTCAAAGTTTGGGTTGAACAAACAAGAGAGCAATGTTATGAATACATAAAACAAAGACATGCAATTGTTCTATCTTTCTGGGCCACTAAATGACCAAATGTAATTTCTATCAAATGCTAGAGTCTACAAAATACAAAAAGACTCATACACAAGAAAAAACAATTCGCTAGTCTTCATAACCAAATGCGTCAATTTCTCACCGATAGGATAGTAAAATTACGCGTTCATGATACTTAATGAAATCTCTTCACCAAACTAAGCATCCTACTAAATAATAAAGTAATCAATAGGACAACTTCACTATTTGTATAGATCTTAGCAAAATTGATGCGCAAGACATGAGAAATAACTGTTACAACATCAATTTCAAGAATATCTGACATGCTCAAACTCACGAAAGACAAGTTCATAAGCATTCAATATTTCTCAATTTTTACCCAAATGCAAGAAAATAGTTTTATCCATAACATGATGCTATAAATAATCCCAAATAACATAAACATAAATTGTAAAAACAATATGTGAAACAACTAGTGAAAATATTGCAAAATTTGGTAAAATTTTGATTTTTGTTCTATAACCAAATTTAATGTTTAGTGGAATAGAAAACAAAAATGTGGGAAAAAAACATGAAGTTTGGCTTCAATCCCAAAAACAAAATCCCCAAAAAAACATGAAATTAATTAACAAAATCAAAGAATAATTTATTATATTTCTTTCTTGAAAACCTCCCAACAGTCAATGAAACAAAGGAATAAATAAAAAACAAAAATGAAATAAAATAAAATTCAATCTATCCCTTCAAATCTAATGAGAATACATATACAAGATTTGCTTTATTTTATTTGTTTTTTTGTATTTACTTCCACATTAATTGATTAACATGACATTATTAGAAATTGTGAAAAACCAATTCCCAAAAATAACTTTGGTTTTTTTTCAATAACTTATAATGGACAAAAATAAAATAGGCGTTAAGAAATCAAATATGACTTATCGGGAAACAAGCGTTGTGGAAAATTTAGCATGCCCTTGAATTCGTACAACAAAGGATTCTGGCATTAATAAATTATTATTATATATATTTTGACATAATCAATGACTTGACCATAAAAAAAATATAATTATAAAATAACAATAACTCTAATTTCAGAACACAATAATATCGTGTCTTGATTCAAATCAACCAAAATTGAAAGATCAAACTTGTGATGCCCAAATACGATCTCATTCAAAATCAATCTAGATACAAGAAACCAAGAAACTTCAGAGAAAAAAAAAACCCCCCCGGAAGGATAGACATACAAAAAAAAAAAACAGAAATAGATAAAAAAAGAAAAAAGAATAAGACCCATGAATATAAAAGAACCACATTTGATAACTTCAATGCCAATAAAAGTTGTCAATTGCAAAATTATTTGGTATAAATCAAAAGTATTTATTAATCCCAAAAATAATTGATCAATAATCAAAATACTCAATAAATATATTATAAAATAATAATTTTATTAAACAAAGAAGTATATTAATTTGAAATGTGTAGAAAACATATAAGACATAGATCTAGAATTATTGATTGTCATTAGTTTTTACAATTGAAAATGATGAAATCAAATAAAGACTAAAATTGAAGATAAATATTTTCACAGGAGAAAAATCATTGTACGATGTTGGAAAATCATAAGTAGAAGTCTCAAGTATTCGCAGCCATCGTGAAAGAAAAGAAAAGAAAAGAAAAGAAAATCACATTTGATGGTATCTATACGTTCATCTCACTGTTTTAATGCAAGCAACACAGCTGCAGCACCCACCCGTGACAATAACAACACTCTCCCTTCAGCGGAGAACTGAAGCACGTGCTTCAATGCCTCCAACCGGAAGTTGTTAGATTGTAACTAATCTCTTCTAGATGCCTTTTCTATCCGTAATTCATCCTCTCTCTAGAATGTGCTGTGTGTTGTTTGAATACTGATCTCAAGTCTTTTGCTAGTACAATTCTAGAGAATTCTTTTCAGTTCGTTTCTTCTCCAACATGGTTTTAAGTCCTGGTAGAGTCGACTCGAGACATATCAATCGTGGTATATCGATCGTGTATCAGCTGATACGTAAAATAAGATGATTAAAATATTTAAAAATTATTAAAATATTATATAAATTATTAGAAATATATATATATAATTAAACAAGTTAAAAATTTAATAAAACAAATTTTTTTATATTTAACATTATTTAAATAGTTAATGAAACATTCAATGAAAGATATGTATATTAATGCTAACAAAAAAAATTATTTTATATCAAACATAACAACTTTTTAATAAAATGTCATCAAATACATCAATCTATACCATGTTGAATGACGAGGAGACTCAAAATCATCATTATCATTAGTCTTATAACGAGCATACAAATCGAGACGATAATTTGCATAATGAGAACGTGTGGGTTGAAAAAGAACATCATCACCGAATGTGTCGGGTCGGTATTTACTGACTGGATGATCCATAATTGCGAAAATACGACCTTGAGGTCGCCGCTCAACACTATGCTGATAGTATCCAAAACCTCGATAAGCAACGCTACTGCTATCAGAAGATTGGTTAATATTAATACAATTAGATTAATTAATCAATCAATAATAGTATATGTTACCATATTAATTTTTCCATTATTCTTATTTATGCTTGTTTTTCATAAATCATTAATTTTGAATTAATCTTATTTACATTTAGTAAAATAAATAAAATAATATTTATATTTGTATTTTATATTGTTCACAAAAATATGATTTATGGTTTTGTTAATTTATTATTCTTATTTTCACAAAAATATTATATATTGAACTTAATTAAAAGTTGCTAAATATATTTTTCGGTAGAAAACATGGCAAAAATGGGGGTTCGAGGGTTTGGGGTTAAAAGCAACTGTCACTCTTTATGTGTCACAAAACGACATCGTTTTAGGGCTTCAATTAAATTTTTTTAAATTCTGCATATACCAAAATGACTGACCTGCTGGCTGCTCCTCTACTTTACTCAAATTAGATGGCGCGCTGAGCTGAAGGAATAGAGATCTTGAGCCTCGAGCCCCGCCCGAGGTTTTGGAGTGAGCACGGTCACGACTCGAGCCTGAGGAGGTAAGTTAGGTTTTAGTCTTGTTCATTTCCTCCTCTTCTTCCGTTCTTCTTTTCTTCTTGAAATTTCGATGTCAAAATCTCCGATCCAAGAAGAAGAAGAACAGTTCTTTTGTTAGGTTTTGCAGTTTGCTTTTGCAGGGCAGGGGTTCAAAACCTATCAAATTTTTTGTATTGTTGTTGTTGTGATATGAAATTAGATCACGGGTGTTTTGTCTTTTCAGAGGAATCTCTGAAAGTTGAAATTTTTTTCAGCTTTTTTGGTTCTTCGTACTAAGTGATTCGATTTTATTATTTTTACCGAGTCGATCGAGTCATCTCGGGAACTCAGCTGAGTTCATCGAGTTTTACCGAGTTTTAACCGATTCAATGCTCGTCTCGTATCCAATATCGGTATCGACGCAGTTAGGCCCGAGTCGGTTACGAATCGACTCGATCGATTTTTTGAACCCTGAATCTCCAAGTCATTTTACTTCTTCTGCAAGTTGTTGCTTGTGTACCTTCAACATGGTATCAGAGCTGTTATGAATTGTGATTCAATCATTGGCCTCTTATCCTTCATACCCAATCCTCTCTTCCTTTCCTACAAATTTGTCAATGGCGATTCCATCAATCTTGGGATCTCTTCATATTAAACTAGATCAATCAAATTACACATTCTGGAGATCTCAGGTGCTCCCTGCCGTTAAAGCACGGAGTTGGAAGGGTTCTTACTGGGAACACACCTTAAGCCAGAAGCAACAATGGCCGATGCTGTCAATCCTGCTACAACTGTGAGTAATCCTGATTTTGTTGTCTGGATGCGTCTTGATCAGTTTTTTATGAGCTGGTTGTCATCCTCCATCTCTGAGAAAATGCTTGGACATGTTATACATGGCCAATACTCTGCTGAACAATGGAATGTTTTGGAAAGACTTTTCTTCACAAAACCTAAGGCTAGAATTCTTCAGTTGCGTCTCTCTTTACAAACCATAAAAATGGGATCAAGCTCAATTGAAGACTATGTTTTAAAAATGAAAACCGTAGCAAATGATCTCATGGCTGCTGGACAACACATTTTAGGTGATGAATTAGTTCTATATATACTTGGTGGATTGGGGCCTAAGTTTGAGTCCGTTGTAAATCTCACTTCCAGATATTCAGTCTCTCTTCAGGAAGTACAGTACATGCTTCAGACGCATGAATTGAGACTTGCAAATCTTAATGTCATCTATGGTTGATCTTTCAAATCCTACTGCAAATCTTGCTAAGAAGCAATTGCAATCTGGATCTAATATTCGAAGCTTCCAGCAAACTCCAAGAGGCCGTTATGGTAGAGGAGGAAGAGGACGTTTTCCATCAGGAAGCAGTGGTCGTGGTTCTTATCAGTTCAACAATTTTAACAAACCGTTGTGCCAAGGATGGTCACATAGCCCTAAAATGCTATCACCGTTTTGAATTGAGTTAGCAAAACTCCTCTTCAACTCCTAAAGATGAATCTGCTGAACTAACAATGGATACTTAGTCAACCAACCTCAGGTGTACATGGCTTCTCCAAATAACATTGAGAGCTCAGACTCAGCTTGGTTCCTTGACAATGGTGCTACTCACCATGTTTCTACCGGTGACAACTCTCTGCTCACAAAAACAGTCTACTCAGCACGGGTAAGCTAACTGTTGGGGATGGTTCTCAGTTAGCCATATCTCATATTGGTAATACTCATCTCTCATCTTCAAGGCCTCTTAAACTCATAAACATTTTACTTGTTCCCTCTATTACTAAGAACCTCATTAGTATTTCTAAATTTACCTTGGAGAATGATATCACTGTTGAATTTGACTCCTCATGTAGCTATGTCAAGGACAAGAACATGAGGGTTGTTCTTCTGCAAGGCAGCCTTAACAATGGCCTATATCAACTAAATCTTGGTTCTAGTTCCAGTTCTGGTTTCTCCTCAGACCAATGCTTTTCTTGCTGTAGCAGCATCAGTTCACAATCATGCCTTGACTCAACTACTTCAGCTATTGCAGCTCACTCCTCTACAAATAGTATCTCACCTGCAGCAGCTGACTCTTCTACAAACACTACTATCAACCCGTGTGCTTCTTGTAATTCACAATCTCAACTGATGCTGTGGCACACTACACTTAGACATCCTCATAGAATGGTGCTAAGTAAGGTCCTTACTCAATTACAAATACCAGTTATTTCTTCTATTGTCTCTCGTTTTTGTGATGCCTGTCAACAAGGAAAAATGCATCACTACTCTTTCCCTCATTCTCTTCATACTAAGAAACCTTTCCAAATAATACTGTTTGTACCCAAAATAATTTGGCCTGACCCAATGAGTATCTAGGCCTGAATTCCTGAATTTTCTTTATTCACTGGGGAAGATGGACAATCCAATTTGGAGCATGTGGGTTAGGTTCATAGTGTACTGTAGGGAATTGGCCAAATAAGAGAATTTCCCTTACTTCAAACTCAAGTTATTTCCTAACACATTAACAAAAGCTGTTTTTACTTAGTATGCAACATTACCATAGAATTCTATTATGAGTTGGCAAGAAATTGAGAGACAATTTCACACACAATTCTTCAGAGCTGAACCTAAGATTTACATAGCAGAACTATCAAGAGTGACCCAAAGGGGTGGAGAACCAGTAGATTCATTCATTGCTCATTTCAAAAGAATGAGGAATAGATGCAAAATTCATCTCCTAGAAACTGAGTACGTGAAAATGGTCCAAAGGGGATTTGATATAGAGCTGTGAAAGAAATTTCAAGATATGGAGTTCTATGAACTTGCTGCTAAGGTAACAGAATATGAAGAATTACTCAAGAAAGAAAAATAACAGAGAAAGACCTCTATGGAAACTTACTGCCATGAGGTTAATTCTAAAGAAGCAACAGTAACAGATCTCCTAAGTACATATTCATTCATTTGCCCTCTATTGGTGAAGAAAACGCCTTCTTTATGGAAGAAGTCATAGGCCCCTAATGCACAAGTCCAATATACATTTGATGTGACAAAGATTGATGAAATATTTGATTTCCTACTGAATAAGAAATTCATCACATTTCCCTAAGATCACTAACTTCCTAACAAAGATGAGCTTAGAGGAAAAGTGTATTGTAAGTATCGCAACTCTCGGAATCATAGCACTTAATTATTGTTGGAGTTTCAGGAATATTATCCAAGACAGGATTAACAATGGAATACTGAAGTTCCCCGAGAAAAAGGAAGCCATGGTGATTCATGAGGATTCTTTCCACCAGTAACTTCAATCAACATAGCTGCTACTAATTTGAGGGCATTCCTAAATGCAAAGAAGGCTGAGAGATTTTCACCAAGTGCTAGGATAAGAAATGTATGGATTCCAAAGTAAAATTTGGTTTATATGGATGATTTAGCAGCAAGAAGAAGTGTGTCTGCAATCAGATAAAGGGAAAAGAATGGAAGGTATCCATATCATTCATTTAAAGATTCGAAACAAGAAATCAAAAAGAAGAAATTCTTCAAGGAAAATAACGTTTCTCCAAAAGAGAGACATACTTCTCCAAAGGAAAAGGTATAGATGGGAATGTGGGCCAAAGTGGGTCGCCACCCGATACACTTTATTCGAGTCCGCTTTTGGCTAGCCTACCGCCTTATGCGGACTATTGTGCCAAAATGGGCGTGACATTACAATATTAAAAATAATAATAAATAACAATTTTACAAATTTTATATTTTGTAAAATAAAGTTTCTTTGAAATACTTATAGTTTATTTTTATGTTCTTAAAAAATTATATAAAATAAATTATTATAGTTATATTTATATATATTTTATTTTATTTTAAATTATTTTTCATACTAATATTATTTTATTTTATTAAAACAATTATTTAATAACAATTATTTTTTTCTATAAACAACTATTTGATATTTTTTTAATAATAGTTCATTAAAAAAATTTTAAATATAAAAAGAGTCAAATGGACTATAATTTATTCTGCCAAGCCTCATTTATTCGTTGGCCTATTCGGGTTGGACCAATAGGCTCTAGTTCTATTTGTGCCTTTATTTTCTTAGCCCGACCCTCAAAAAATATGGGTCAAAGTGGGTTAGCCCACCAGGCTGGGCCCATTACCACTTCTCTAGGAAAAGGGCATGAATAATCTTTCAAGGAGGAAAATGTCTCCAAGGTTTGTAATCCCTCCTCCTATATCACTTGGACAAGAATAGCATGTGGTGAAACATAAAAAAAAATCTTCAAAAGCTCACCAAAACCCAAAAAAGAAGGATGCAGAGACATAGAGCTATGGAGAAAAGGCAACTATCTAAATAAATGCTATAGGGAAAGCCAAAAGAAGTAGAGAATCTGAAAGAAGAGGTGATGCCTACTCTAAAGAAAACCAAAATTTGAAGGAAAGCTACAAAAGATGATAAGTCTAGCTACGGATCTATTAAAGAAATTGATTTGGGAACTATTCTTATAGGTACAATCCCTATTTCTTTGAAACGTTATATCATTTCTCTAACTTTGTCAAATTTCTTCAAGTCAAAGGAGATGGAGGAAAGCATAGAAAAGGTGAAAAAAAAAAAAAACAATCTCCAATGGATAGTCAAAGGGTAATTACCATTGACTCTTCTGAAGGAAACAAGGTCGAGAAGGTGATTATTGAAAAACCTACTAAGGAAATGACAAGGTACATAAGATCTCTCTATGTGAGAGCAAACTTTAATGGCAAACCAGTATCCAAGGTGTTGGTTGATAATGTATCAACAGTCAACATGATTCCATTAAGGATGTTGAGAGCATTAGGAAGAAACATTCATGATGACTTAATTGAAACAGAAGTGTCTGTGTCAACTTTCGCAAGGGAAATCTCAAAGACTCTACGCGTACTCTCTATTGACATCACTGTGGGTAGTAAGACCTCCTTATTAGCTTTCTCTGTGATTAATTCTATTACTAATTACAATGCTTTGTTAGGAAGAGACTGGATTCACGCCAATTGGTGTGTGTTGTCCTCCCTTCACTAATTTTTTATTTTTTGGAAAGGTGATGAAGTAGAAGTAGTATAGGTAAACAAACAACCTTTCATTGCAACTTCAGATTCTGTTGAGGTTAGTTACTATGACCAAGAGTTTGGCCTAATAAAATTTAAAGGCAATATGAAAGATGGGGCTCTATGGAAAATATACATGGAGTCAAGAGATGCTTGTGAAATCCAAGACCAAGCTACCAAACTTAAAGATAATTGCTATCATGCCTTTCATGCCGATCATTGAGGAGGTCAATGACTAATTATTCTCATGAAGAAAATGTGGCCACTGCAACCGCGACAGTCAAAATGCAAATGCAGCAAATTATTGAAAAAAATTGCAAAAAGTATAGTTCCAAAGCATTTGTGAAGCTAAAGTAATTTATGAAGAAGAATCAGATGAAGATGAGGAAGATATTCAAATTGAAGATTTGGAGCAAGCTCCTCCGAAGAGGGAAGACAACAAGCCTCAAATACATGATCTTGTGGAAGAAGTCAACCTCGGCACTATGAAAAAGTCAAAGATTACTTACATCACTTTTCTACTACCTTCTAACTTGATGGAACATATTATATCACTATTCCAGGAATTTAAAGATTGTTTCGCTTGGATTTATGATGAAATGTTAGGATTCGATAGGAGCCTTGTGGAACATCGTCTACCCATCAAGTTAAAGTTCCATCATTTTCAATAACCACCTAAAAGGATGTCTAAGGAAGTAAAGCCGAAGGTAAACTAGATACACTATCCTTATGGACAGTAAGGCGTTTGGTCAACCTTCTCTCTATCGCAGTACAATCGGTGCCTTACTCATTATGACTTGCCCTGATTTAGCTTTCTCTGTGAATAACTTAAGTCAAATGTTGCATGCACCAACTGTTGCACATTGGCGCGTGCTTGCAAAAGAATATTAATTAGATACATTAAGGGTGCATTGTCCTATGGTCTTCTGTTTAAACCATCACAAGTAATGGCATTGGAAGGGTATGCTGATGCAGATTGGGCAAGCAATATTGATGATAGAAAATCGGTTAGTAGCATATGTATTTTTCTTGGAGGTAATCTTATATCTTGGAGTGCTAGAAAACAAAAGGTTATAGAACGTTCAAGAACTGAAGCAGAATACATAATTTTGTATCCATAAGCAAAAGGTTGCAAGTACTACTACTGATTTAGTATGGATACAAAATTTATTGTCTGAAATTGGAGTCAGTCTTCAAATGAAGCCACCTCTTCTTTGGAGTGACAATCTAGGAGCTCAGGCCATAGCTTGCAACCCGGTGTACCATGCTAGAACAAAACATATAGAATTGGATGTCCATTTCATCAGAAATCTAATTACAGATCACAAGCTTGAAGTTCGATATGTCCCCACAGAAGAGCAACCTGCTGATATCCTTACTAAAGCTTTGCTTCAAGAAAGATTCGCATTGCTGTGTGCCAAGCTTACCATGATAGAATCTACGCTAAGCTTGCGGGGGCCTGTTAATGCAAGCAACACAGTTGCAGCACCCAGGCGCGACAATAGCAACACTCACCCTTCAGCGAAGAACTGAAGCATGTGCTTCAGTGCCTCCTACAGCACGTTGTTAGATCTGTAACTAATCTCTTCTAGATGCCTCTTCCATCCGTAACCAACTCCAAAACGTTACTGGTCTCTTGCTCCACTCCACCGGTCCCGCCTCTCTCCTCCTCTCCTCTCTCTCTCTCTCTCTTTAAGTTAATACACTTTTGTGGGTACCTTGGGCCCGGGCCCAACACCCATGGCCAGCCGACCTAATAACCTTAAAGGCCTGTACCCACCAAATTTCTACCAGAACACCCCAACGACCTTGTCCTGATATCCTGCTTTATTGCCCCGTACATTAGCCACCCCATAACCCAAATACCTCCTACCGGCGCTGAACCCATAGCTCCTACTCTGTTTAGCTCGAAATAAATCCTCCCAAGCGAACTCTCCCGAAGCGGTAACCTCCTGTGCCGTTTCGCAACCGGCCTCTACTTTACTGATAAGTTCACTCACGAACCGATGCTGTCAAGCCGCTCCAACAAAATAGGAAGTCCTCTTAATAACAGTCAATTGGGAAGGTAGTTACTAGAGTAAGCACAAGTCACCATTCCCAAATAAGAGTCATCTTTCCCTAACATTAGCAGTAAGAAAATCACAACTAACCAAAAAGACGATCCTCTTTCTCCCCTCCATGTTATACAAGTCACACCAAAAAGCCGTGATAAAAATCTTTAATCCAAAGATTACTATCGTTTGCTCTGGGGTCGCTCAAAGGATCGATTCGCTTACCTGGAGCGCGACTAACACCACCGCATTCTTTGCTTTCATATGATCAGCAGCCTAACTAACGAATTCAACGATCTAGCCGGGATTCTGAGTAATCTGCTATAATTACAACTTTAATTATTTTCGGTTCATTTCTTCTTCTCCAAGTCATTTTACATCTTTTGCAAGTTGTTGCTTCTGTACCTTCAACACACTGCAAAGATTTTTGGATAACCTTTGCTAATTCTAGAATTGTCCCATTTGCATGTCGGCCATGGCTTTAATGTTGAAAAGTCTCTAGATTTCATTTTCCCGCTTACTCATTCGACAAGATTGTGTCATTGTGACGAGAAAGTAGACGCATGGACCAGGTAGGCCATAGCTTGGGTCGAAATTTGGCCTTGGTATAGAACCAAATTGGAGGTAAATAAATATAAAATATCTAGGCTGGCCTGCCCAGATGGTCCAACTTCGGGGTTCCGTCGGTCCAGTTGTTCTATTTCGGCTCTACTCTAGCGGAAAAATGGACTACTAACATTTAAAAAAGAATAGGGTTTATTCGACAACTATTTCTCGTGAACGGTTCTTTTTCCATGACAAAAAACTCGAAAAATATGTTTTAGTAATCAAATACCATTTCCTATTTTTGGTCTTTAAGGATAAAAAAAATATAGTATTTTTCAATGCACACTTTTAGTTTTTTTACTGTTTAAAATTATATAAAAATATAGAATAATTAAAAATAAAATATTAGATATAAAAACAATTTTAAAAACTGTATTTACAAATATTAAAATTATGTTATAAATATTTTAGTTTTTTTTTTTTTTAGGTCTATTCATTTTACTTTTTACAAATATGCTCTTATAAGGATTCTAGTCTAAAGTTTTATATAACCCATTCTCACCTCATTACTACTTGAACCTCACCTCTTTTTATTGAGTGATTTGATTAAAAGACCAGTGAATTTTGGAAATCTAACACTTAATCAATTTTTAATTTCATTTTGACAAAAATATTTTGATTGTTTTCTCATTTCTTTTATAAGAAACATGTAAATATGTAAAAGGCAAAGATTATTTTTGTTCAAAATGAATTACTATATAATTAAAAAAATATGAGAATGATTAGATTTACAAAATTTGGTTTATTTGAGGTTTTTTAATCAAATATTTTCTTTTTATTTGAGCCAACACTCAAGACAGATACTTTTAGGTTTTTATTCTACAAAACATATAGAATAATGGCTAACCAGAGTCGTGAGGGTTTAACGTCAGTCTACGGAGCCTGACAAGGATAAGATCAGTTAGGGGAAGACTTGACTAAAAGAGGAGGGCGTAAGGAGATTTTGTCATCTATGATACCATCAACTTCAAAATTGACATGATGTTCCCTGGACCATATTTTCAATGGGCCACGATCCTGAAGGATAAGCAAAATGCATGCATCGCTGAATTCACATGGGATGTTTGGGAATAAATAGAAATTTCCACACATCTTGATAGAAATTGTGCATAAACATTATCCATTTTGCTCGAAATTAACCTCGAGCTGCTACTATACCACGGACATTGCCTTTTTTTTTTTTCTACCTTGTATATATATGGTTCTTTTCTTTTATCTGTTGATGGCATACTGGTACAGGATTCAAGCGAGCAAAGTTAATTGCATATATATTAAGCTAAAAATGTAGAACCCGTTATGGATGTGAAGTTTTTAACAGACCTGATAATCTAGTTACAAGTCACGGTCAAGAATTGAGATCCAGAAGATGAATGACTTTTCAAAGGCAGGAAAAAAAAATCCCAGAAAGCAGACACAATCGAATTGAATAATGATGAATGCTGATGCAGGTTTTTCAATGGAGTGATTGACCTGCAAGCGGAGTCGTGGAAACTCGGGGCTCTAACATTTAACATTCTCAAGTGCGAAACCTCTATAAAAGGGAGCTAAATCCTAGCCTTAAACATATATCTTACCTTCTGATTATTCTCTTTCTTCAGCTCCATGGCTAAGCTCTATTCAGTAGGAAAAAGCGCGCCAAGGATGGGTGCAATGCTGCTTCTTTTTGGGCTGCTAATGGCTAGTCTCGAGTTAACAGGTCCCTTCCTAGTTCCATAGTCCCTTTCTGTTCCACTGTCTATGCACTGTTTTTGTTTTTGAATTTTGACTGACCTTGGTTCATTGGATTCCTCCTCATGTTACTAAAACTTGGTCACTTCATTTGCAGTATTTATTATTTGATTTAACTTTCTTCCTCTCTCTCTCTCTCTCTCTCTCTCTGCTTGTATTGGCTATTAATGTCCCAAAAATATTATGATATTTTGGGTATATGTGGTATAAATTAGGGTCCAATCTGTAGCCCACCCACCATTGATCTTGTTTTGGTATATGTATAAATATGTTATGTATTGTAGGGTTTTGTGGTTCAGCCTCCCCATGTTTCTGTTTCTGTTTTCGTTTTTCATTCCTTGTTACTTTTTCTCTTCTTTTTTTTTTTTTTCCGACAGAGGAGCATAAAAAAACACAGCCATTATAATTTCTCAAGTTCAATATCGCAGGTGCGCAAATCGGAGTTTGTTATGGCCGGAATGGCAACAACTTGCCGGCACCGGGAGAAGTTGTAGCTCTCTACAACCAGTACAACATTCGAAGAATGCGACTGTATGACACCAGACAAGACGCTCTCCAAGCCCTTGCAGGCTCTAATATTGATCTCATCCTTGGTCTCCCCAACGATAACCTCCAAAGCATTTCTTCCAGCCAAGCCAATGCCGATTCATGGGTCCAAGACAACATAAAGAACCATCCTAATGTAAAGTTCCGATACATCGCAGTCGGAAACGAAGTAAACCCTACCGGCGGCCAGGCCGGGTTTGTCCTTCCGGCCATGCAAAATATTAACAAAGCAATTTCTTCCGCCGGCCTATCGAACCAAATCAAGGTTTCCACCGCCATAGACACCGGTGTTCTCGGAGTTTCCTACCCACCATCAAGTGGCGCCTTCAAGAATGAAGCCCTTTCATTTCTCAATCCCATCATCAGCTTCCTAGTCAATAACAATTCCCCATTACTGGTCAATTTATACCCATTCTTCAGTGACCTTAGCAATATGAATTATGCCCTTTTCACAGCTCCCGGCGTTGTGGTACAAGACGGGCAGCTGGGTTACAAGAATCTCTTTGATGCTATTTTGGATGCTGTTTACTCCGCCCTGGAGAAGGCAGGTGGGAGTTCTTTGAAGATCGTGGTTTCGGAGAGTGGTTGGCCTTCGGCTGGTGGGACACAAACCACGGTTGATAATGCAAGAACTTACAACAATAATTTGATTCAGCATGTGAAGGGTGGGACTCCAAAGAGGCCGACAGGACCTATTGAGACTTATGTGTTCGCCATGTTTGACGAGAACAACAAAACCCCGGAGCAGGAGAAGCATTGGGGGCTCTTCCTCCCTAACAAACAAATTAAATACCAAATCAATTTCAATTAAGAAAGAAGGAAAATTAAGTGCAGACGACCAAGGATTGAGAATTTTTCTCATGTAATACTTAATTACAATCTTAAATAATGGTCTCCACCCACCCACTTCTTCCAATGATGATCGTATAGAGGAAATTGTCTTCATTATGCCATAATAAATTAAGGAGAGTATATTACTTTAGTAATCTTTGTATTAATTTTCCTTTCTCGTATTTTCTTGTTTTCTTTTTCTTTTTTTATAAAAAAATGAAACATAGCCTGTGTAAGAACCACTGAGGAATTTGGTTTCCACGAAACATCCAAACAGATTTAGAATATCCGACCATATCTTAAAGAAAATTGACTACTAAGCCCACACAGGAACCGATGGCCAATAATGTGAATAGCGGAAACCTCTATTTGAGTCGGTTGCATTTATTAATGAAAAAGTAGGTTTCTTATACAAAAATATTAAATAAAATTGAAGGCTTTCAAAATTAATTACACTGATATGAAATGAAATATATCCAAAAAAAAAATCTTTAAACTACACTATGTTATACCTCAAGTTGTTGGTGGAAAGACTTCGGAAATTACTAAATTGAGAGGACCACTTATCTGCATAAAAAAAGGTGCAGCTTCACCTGACAGCGGGAACAAGACTATTCAAATCAGCTAAAAAACAGGATTTTTAACAACTATGTTTAAATGGCAACGAATCTTACCGGTTAAGGAATTGGGTGTACGTACATAGAGAGAAGAGGGATTTCGGTTCTAGTCTCCGTGTAAACAAAATTTTGTGCTTTTAAAAAAATTTATGTTTAGATATTTACAAATAAAAATTCATTTAAAATTTAAAATATTTTTAAATAATTTTAGAAAAAATAGAAAAAAAAAATCTTGAAGTTTAACTATTTTTATATTTATATATTGTACTAAAAATTTTGATTTTTTAATATGAGATGTTTCATTTTAATTACACTTATAGTCTCTCGAATATGAGATTGTTAAGCTGATTTCTAGATTGGTAAGAAAATAATTCAAGAGGAAACAAAAATAAATGCATCAATATTTTTTATGAAAATATTTTTATATTAGTGTACTAAAATAATACAACCACCTATAATTACACTATATTTTCCTTTTTGAATATTTTTCATCTCATATTTCTTATTTAAAAACTTATAAAATTAAAATAAAAAATTTTATTTTTTAAATACAAATCAATCATCGTTATCTCTACCTTTTTTTAATTAAAAGTTTGTTTTAATTCCATGTAATTAAAAATAGTGAAATATATTTTTATCAAATAATTAATAATATAGTAAATAAATACTATATTTATATTTTTTTATTTTTATAAAATGTAATTAATGAATAAAAATATTTATTTTCTTTAAACAAAAACATAATAAAAGAAAATATTAATCGATCTTTAATTTTTCAAATAAAAACAGTCATCATTATTATTTTAAATATTTTTCATTTTACAAGTAATATTTAAAGATAAAATTAAAATTTTAAACGTATTCACATTAAAAGGTTTGTTTTTTTACTTAATGCTTAATAACTTTTTTGGAAATGACGTCAATAAGACTTAATAAAGATTAAGATGTTTGTTTGTTTTTTAACATTAGTAAATAAAGAGATGATAATCTTAATCTGATTATTTTATTCGTCTGCCTCGCTCTTAATAACATGTTTAATTTAATTTTAATCGGGTTTTAACGGCTTCAGCTTATTTTCAAATCCAAGACGGTTTAGGTATTGTTACTCTGTAAACCTAATAAAATTAAAATTTTCAAAATTCAAGAAACGTTAATAAAATAATAAATCGGTCATGCTTGCCTGCGTTCTATAAAATTCCTATATCCTGATTTACCTAAACTGGACAAGGCCACAATTGTCTCAATAAATCTAAATGACCTAAAAGCTGTCGAATTTGCATGTTTAAAATTCCTTCCGATTTTCCTGACGATGTCGTCAAGCATTCTGTAGACTAGATTTCTAATAAAACTCGAAATTTAAATTACTGAAAGCTAAGTTAATTTAAAATAAATGAACCTAAAAGAAATAAATCGTTTCTGCTGTAAACTTAATTCGAATAAAAGAATAATAACCATATATTTAAAATAATAATAATAAGCCCCACTCGATTATATATTTAAAAATAATTTTTTATTATTTTATTTTTTTATACTTTAATATAAATAAATATTATTATAATGTTTTTAAATAAATAATATATAAAATTCATAATATTTTTATTTTTATGAAAAATATTAATTTTAAATATAATAAAATAAAAATATATATATAAAAAATTAAAATTAAAAATAAAAACAAAATAAATGTAAACGCGAGCTGCACTTTCATCTCCGTTACACCCCGCTTAATTCTTTAAATGAGATAAACAGACCAAAAATAATGTGTTCCTGCCTATGATATCGCCCCGTCCCAAACCCTCCCGCCACATCCCTAAGAGACAGATATTACAAATTACTTTGTTAAAAGAGAATGATCAGTTTTTCTTATTTCATAATGACTTTTTTCTAAATAAAGTTTCAAATATTTTCACTTTTCTATTCGTAACTTTTTAAAAATTTCAAAGAATAAAATGCGTAAAATTTAAAAAATAAACAAATTTAATGCCGAAGTTTATTCAGCCAAAGATTAAAACCAAAAAAAAAAATAAACACCACCTAACTCTTTTCAAAAATTTTCCTTCTTCCCTCCCCCCTTCTTCGTGATTAAACCCTAGCCATCGCTCCTTCCCCACTTCTTCTTCACGATTAAACCTTACCTACCCCTGCAACTGCCCTTCCCCCTATAAAATTTTTTTAAACACTAATATCTTTCTTTAATATTTACACTGTCAACCATTCCAGTTTCCTCCATATGAATAATGTCGTCTCAACTCATCCTCTTTTAACTTTCATATAAACATCCCCCTCATAAATAAAAACTCTCCTCCTTCACATTTTCTCGATAGCCAAACAAAGCACTCTAAAACATCTTTCATGAACCCACATTCAATTCTCAATAAAACAAGCTCAATTCACCATCTTCACAACATTATAAAAACAAATTTTCTCCCATTTTTCGTCATTCCCTCAATTCTACCAGGAATCAAACATAAACCTTTTCGAAAAAAGAAAAGTAAAACAAACTCCGCCTCCTGTTTCCTTACTCGTAATCTAAGCTCTCAATTTGATAGACATTAGCTCCCACAATCGCAATCTGCAAAGTATTATTCATCCTTTTCATCAATAATCGCTCCCTCATTTTCGAATCCTTGTTGGAGAAATGAGATTGGTTCCACCCCCATCTCCTTCCAATCACCACATAATCCTTCAATCTGAATGTCATTCTCTCCATCTCCTTGCTACGTCTCCTCGCTTTCTCTCTCCATAGTCTTCCAACACCTCCACTTTCTATCTCTAGAATCTGTCCCTCGAGAGGGAGGGCACTTACAAGGGGCGGCAAGAAGAAGGGGGGAGGTGGGGGAGGACTAAGGTGTGATGGTGAAGAAGGAAAAAATTAAAGAATTTTTTTTAAAAAGAGTTAATCAATGTAAACACATTTAAAATTTTTAATTTTATGTAAAAATGTTACTTTTAAAATGAAAAATATTTAAAAATAATAATGATTATGGTTTTTATTTAAAAAATTAAAGGTAGATTAATATTTTCTCTTATTATGTTTTTGTTCAAAAAGAAAATAAATTTTTACTTTTCATGCATAATATTTTTATTTATTAATCTAAGTTTATATTCTATTAAAGTAAAAATATATAAATATAGTATTTATTTACTATAGTATTAAATATTTGATAAGAATATATTTTATCATTTACAAATATTTAATTTTTCTTTTAAAATGAAAAATTATTTGAAAAAAAAAAATCATTACTATTTTTATTAGAATTTTAATTATTTGATAAAAATATTTTTAGTTTACTTATTTTATTAGAATTTTAATTATCAAATGTTAATATATTTCTTGTCAAAAAATAGTTTTATATTAAAATTTAATATATTTTAATGATTTAGCTACACATGAAATTAAAATAAATTTTTAATAAAAAAACTAGAGATAACAATAATTGATTTGTATTTAAAAATAAATTTTGATTTTAAATTTTAAAATTTTAAAATAGGAAATATGAGATGAAAAGTATTTAAAAAGAAAAATATTCTTAAATTTATAGTTGGTTGTACTATTCCAATGCACAAATATGAGAATATTTTATCCAAAAAGTATCAAATCCAGTATATTAACCTTTTGCTTCATCTTTTTGAATTATTTTCCCACTAACATGGAAGCCAGCTCAACAATCTCACGGTTGCGATATTGATTTGGCATATCCAAGGCTACAAGTGCAATTAAAATAAAACATCGTATTAAAAAATCAAAATTTTTAGTACATGATATAAATGCAAAAATCGCTAAACTTCGTGATTTTTTTGTTGTTTTCTATATTTTTTTTTATAAGAACCACCAACATGTGTACACTAATCCATATTTAAAAAAAAAAATGTTAATTATATAAATAGTGCCTCAACTTTTCTATTTTTTTTACATTGGTGGAAAGGTACCTTTCCACCAAGTAGATCCCCCCTATATTTTTCATCCCCATTCCTTTTATATTTACTGGAAGGGGGTTACATATTTGATGCTCATAATCGGAGTATTTATGAGTGGCCCTTTACTTCCTTACGTTACACGTTCATTTGTTCATTAATTAGCAAGCATTAATTAGATGTTACGGCCTGTCTAGGAAGGCATAGCATTATATTGCACCTATAATACCGATTACTTTTACTTTTCACGATATATTCAAACACCCAATCTGAATCTAATCACGTTTTGTCTCGTAGCTCTATTCTACTTGTGCTTTGATACCATTCAAATCCAATTGCAATTTCTCATTGACCCATTTCCAATGCTCATTTTGTAAGGATAATTAACCTTATAGACATATATCGTAAACATCATTTTGGCAAAGAGATTAAATCGTTTGTTAATTGCATTTTTGTTTTTTTCTTTCATTCGATATGGCATTATATGCCAATTTGGTCCATTTCCCACCTTGATACAATACTGCATTATAAGTCGTTTTCAATATAAAAAACAAATCAAAGTTTACTTTTCGAATTATAGTTTGATAAAAATAGTGATCGAGTCGTATACGTATGCGAACTACTTATCCTCCGTGTGGCTTTAGCTGATGACTTTGAATCTCGGCGAGGCTAAATGCCTTTGTACTGTTCTCTACCGATGCACTGCAGCGATGATAAGCAATATTAGCGTTTTCATGTAGTGGTTACATATATAGTTATACTCTTGAAATTTGAGTTTAATACAAATCATGCAATTTTTCTAAATCAATGTCTTAGTATAATTTTTTTCAATGACCAATGCGGTACAATACATATATGTATATTTTCATTTAATATACATTCAAATTACAATTCATTGATCATTTCAATCATGCAGTTTCATATGCAATAAATCATTCAAAACACAAATCATGGATTTCACAATTTTCTTATCATTTCAATTTTCCCTTAAACGAATTTCACCTATGCTTTCTGTGCATAGGATAACGGAATCACCGGCATAGTTATGCTGGGTTGTAGGCCGGTATAAAAAAAAACATTATGTTTTATAACACGGTATAGTCCCGTTGGGCCGCTAACTGACTATTAAAAATCAATTCGTGAACACTACCGATATTGTCATGTTGGGCTATGGATCGAAGTGACACATCATTACGTTCATTTGCAGTACTGCTAATTTGACCCTTATTGGTATACTAATCTATCATCAACTCGAATTTAACGGTTAACATTCTATTAAGGGCATTCAAATCATTCATAGCAAAATACAATATAGTATGTACATTTATACAAACAATTCATTTCAATACTGTACAAATTTTCATATGTAAATCATTTCCGCAATCGATTGCCTCAAATCAATTAAAACAAATCCAATATGCTTTTCTTGAAATAATTTCAGCAATTCAAATGTTTGTAATCATTCAAACACTTTGGAATTAGAGAGAGAGAAGTGGAGAACAAACCAAATAGCTTGTTGCACTTTGATTCCAATCCTCGGAATCTCGATCAATTCGGGCTTCCCTCCTCGTCAGCCCCTATTCCAATACAATTAACAATCATATTATTAGTCGGGTATTCTAGGAGTTCTATTTAGATTTACTTTCTACCTAACTCCCCTTTTCCATACATTCTTTCTTTATTTTTCCCTAATTCCTCCTCCGTAGAAAATCCTTAACATTTGTTTTAGGCATTATTATGCCTCATTTTTAATCCTATTTGTGGGCTATGGGACGCCCACACGGTTCACTTACACTTAGGGGGATTCGAGAAAAGAAAAACTCAACTTAAACATCAACATAACCAAGCAATTAGTACTCTTGGTGCTACAATCAAATTTTTAGCAAATATGTGAGAACCAATTGTCATTCAATGGCATATGGTTATATTTTACACTCAAAGAGGAAACTAGTAGAGTCGAAATGCGCGGGTGGGTTCGGACAAAAAAGTTAAGTGGAGTTGAGTTTGGTATCAAAATCGGACGGGATGCGAGAATTTTCTCGACCCTTGAAAATTTTCACAAGTTTCTTGGCTTTCACGCATTCAGCATTTTCGTTTTCTTTTCCTGTTTTTCATGTTTAATCCACTTGAAAACAGTTACCAAACACTCAAATCGGTTCGTTTGAGGTTCAAAACAAAACACATAAACATATTTCATCTCAACATTTCGGTTTAATGAATGAACACAAAAAGCTTGAACTAGAAGGCGAAGGAAGAACACTTGAAATCGATCGGCCATTCTAGGGTTTCCAATTATGGTTGATTTCTACCTGATACTAAGCTTTTTCCATATCTAGGTACAATTTACACTTACCTTCTGAAGGGCCGAAAGCCTAAGTTTTCTTCTTAACTGTATGACTCCTCACCACCGGATCGATCCTTATTTCATTTCAGTGAATCAGTCTAGGGTTTAGATTGGAGACAAAATGGCTTGAAGAATGAGAGAAATCCAAGTGATTTTTGGCTCCTCAAAGTGGAAGGTGAGATCGGTGAGAGTATGAGAGAGAGAGAGAGATTTGTGCGTGAGAGAGAGATGAGCAGATTGAGAGAATGAGGGAATGAGAGAAAGGTCTCTCAAGGACCCAATATTTGGTCTTTTAATCAAAATCCTTCACTAAGCCTTGTTTGGCTACACTAATTCTCATTTTCTCATTTTCTCTTTTTTAAGCTTCATTTCAATTTCATTTCCACTTCATTTCATTTCATTGCAGCACTTACATTCTTTCATTTATGACCAGTGGTGTGCCATTTGACATTTTTACCAAATTTATTTGGCTCTTGTAAAATTTTCGAGTTTTTATCATTTTTTTTTTAGCCATTTAAACTCCGAAAAAATATAATTTAATTTATTTTACACCCTGAACATGTTATAAAACTGTTATGGTATTTTCAGGGTGTTACATGTACATCGCTTGCTTCATCTTCATGCCCGAGGTGGTGGTCCAAGGTGATTCGCCCACCTTCTTCCCACTTGATGCCCAAGGTGGTCACTTTTAACTTCCATCCACCCATCTATCTTACTCGACTCGGACTTCTTTTCTTGTAAACGAGTTAGGTTTGGTTTACAAGTGCAAAACACAAAAATAAACACAAAAACACCCCCTTCCCCAAACAAGTGCAAACAGTGTCCTCAATGCCTATGGAAGAACAAGAGAGGGTGTAGTGAACTCCCCTGGTGATCGGCCGGATCACTGCGGTGGCGGTGGAGATTGTAGCACCCCTTTCCGGCTGACGTTTGGCTGACCATGGGATCGGAATTTGCTCTAATGTCCTTAATCACCTTATCAAAATCATTTATCAAAAAGCAGGCCATAGTGTTACATAGTTGGCATAAAATCCTTTACAAATATGCGGAAGCGTTTAAAGGAGTAAGCGGGTGTTCGTTCGTCGCAATCTGATTACTATAAAGGTTTATCAAGCCTTTTCAAATGATTTACAAAATAGATATTCAGAGTTGAAATTGTTTTTACAAAATATTAGTGTTCAAAAAGAGATATGGGGTGAATGCATATGTCAGAACATACTCCGCAATTCTTTCTTTATGAATCAACGCTCCTCGATCTTGCTTTTCGCTCTTGTTGATCGATTTACTGGCATAGATAAAATTACATGCTAAAAGCATTTTCATGCTTAGTGGTTCTATCTCTGATTTCGGTTTAAAATCAAATGCGTGCGGTTTTCTTAAACAAAGCTTTCAAATTTTTTTAGATGATCAATGTCAATACAATACATATACTTATTTCATATACAATCATTTATGGTTCATTGATCAAATCTAAATATACACTTCCATATGGAATAAGTC
Source organism: Tetrastigma voinierianum (assembly GCA_016808115.1). Lineage (NCBI taxonomy): Eukaryota > Viridiplantae > Streptophyta > Magnoliopsida > Vitales > Vitaceae > Tetrastigma > Tetrastigma voinierianum. The sequence continues at coordinate 130,887 of JAEQBH010003592.1, forward strand.
ATTGAAAATCAAATCATGCATTTCACAATACTCTTTTCATTTCAATTTGCAATCATGCTTTTCAATTTGTCACAATCTCAAATCAATTGGTCGATTCTGGCAACAAATTTGCTTTATGTTTTGATATACGAGGTTATCGAGAATCAGGCATGGTCGGATTGGGCTGCGGGCGGTATAAAAAGCGGTTTTATAATACGATCACGGTCTGGTTGGGCTGTTAATTTGGTTATTAAAAAAATCAATTAGTAAACACTCACAGATACGGTCTTTTCATTTGGTGTTGATCGGGTGGCCTTTGTCGTCTGATGGATTCGCTGATCTTCTTTATTTTGACCCACTATTGGTATACCCAATCTATCCTTCATATGAATTAAATGGTTAACATTCAATTAAGGGGGCGTTCCAGCTTTTAGCAACATACGGTACAATATGTACATTTGTATAAACGGTTCATTTCAATACTCATGCAATTTTTCATTTGCAAACATTTCACAATCAATTTGTAAAATCAATTAAAACAATTCCAATATGCTTTTCTTATGCGTGAACAAATAGTTCAAATCTTGAAACGAGAATAGGAGAAGATAGAACAAACCAAAATCATCGGCTTTGATTCAGTCTTGAATCTTGACTTGTCTTGAACCTCCTTGTCATCCCTATTCAAATACAATGACAATCACATATTAGTAGGTTATTCTAGGAGTTTTTGGTCAAGGTTTATGTCTACCCGATACCCCTTCACTTGAAAAATTTTATGGGGACACATGAGCCATAATTTTCTCATGCTTCCTTTAAGAAAATTTTAGCTCTATGAGTCTATTTTTAGTAAGAATTGGAATCATCACATTTGGATCAACCAAACTCGATTCTGACATTTAATGCCAAATTGGTGATATGTCGGCTCACTCGATTACCTCTTTGTTATTCCCAATTCTGAGGTCTTAACCCATAAATTGGTAATGGTTCCTTCTACACATTTGAATCTAGTTTATAAGGTTTTCTCCAACCAAATCATCCAATTTGGATCATCAAAACTCAAGTTATTGCATTTTACATCGGACTACTCGATTGCAAGCGGGATCGGTTGTTCTTACACCTGACTCCACTTTGACAATTTTCTGGGCACTTTAGGGTTATAATTTGCTTACACTTCCTTCAAGTAACTTATTCCCCTAGAATTTTATTTTACCCATAATTTTGAATCACTCAATTTGGATGAGTGAAACTCAACTTATGGCCAAAACACTATAATAATACCCAATACAAAGTATAAATCGTGAGCTACCCGAGCTCACATTTAAGCCCGTATTTGGGAGCCTTAGAGCTACAATTTTCTCATGGTCCCTTCTATACATTTGTAAACCTATCTCTTATGGTTATTTACCAATTTGAATCACTTCATTTAGATGATTATAGCAATCTATAGCGAAACAAGACGGGGTCTTGAATGAAAATTTTGACAAGCATTTCCTTTGAAAACCCGACATTTTCCGCTTTTCAAACATTACCTGAACCAATCCAACCAACAATACTCTTCAAACTCAACCCAACACAACCCCAAAGCTCATTTACAACCAAAACAATCCCCAACATCAAAATCACAAAAGATGAAGCTAGGGTTTTGTTTTCTTACCTTAGCCTCTTCAAATCTCCACTTCTAAGTTGTTTGATCACAAAGGAGCAAGAAGTGGGAAAAAACCCCACCTAGAACCTGATCTTTCAAAAGCCCTAACCTCTTCTCCCCCTTTTCTCCTCTCCTTCTCTTAAAAATGGGATTGCTCAAGAATGAGCTCCCAAAGACCACATTTTAGTCTTTATCCTCATTTAAGTGTAAGGCCATGTTTGGCCTTCCGCGCTATTCTCATTTTCATTTATTTTTGGTCTTAAGTCACTTATTTTTCGAAAGGCCTTGTTTGTACAAAAAAAAAAATGCATTCTTTTGACTTAAGTTTCTCATATTTGCTTTATAGTATGTTTCATTTATTTACACTTCAACTCTCATATTTACATAGGCATATAAACTTATTTACAATTGGCCCTTAGGTCCTCATTTTACAAATTTCAAATTTGCCCTTTTAACAGGTAAGATTTCAGTTAATCAATTCTCATTTAGCATATAATATTTGCATTTGGCTCTTAGCCATATAATAATTTAATCAACATTCATTTAACAATTCAGGAAAATACAAGTTGGCTGTTATACCCGGGAATATAATAAAATTATAAAGAATTCTAAGGGTATTTTTGGGGCATTACAACTCTCCCCCACTTAAGAAAATTTCGTCCTCGAAATTTACCTTACTCGAACAATTGCGGATACTGCTGCTGCATCGTTTCTTCACTTTCTCAAGTTGCTTCTTCGGTCTTGTGGTTTCTCCATAGCACTTTGACTAATAGAATCTTCTTGTTTCTTAATTCTTTCACTTCTCGAGCGAGATCTCCGAAATCTTCACCATAGGTCAAATGCGGGTCTCGGCTCAATTGTCTCGAGAAAGACTACATGTGCCAGTCGATCTATACCTCCTCCAGCATTGAGACATGGAAAACATTATGGATCTCTTCCGAGTACGGGGTAATGCGATTTGTATGCCCACTTGGACCCCTTTTTCAATCACTTCATAGGGGGCGATAAATCTAGGAGCTCAACGCATTTTTTCCCAAATCTCATCACCTTCTTCCAAGGCGATACTTTCAAAAATACTTTTTCGTCGATCTCATATCGAATATCTTTTCTTTTCATATCGGCATATGATTTACGTCTGCTCGGTGGCCACCTTGATCTTTCTTTGTCGTTTCACTTTTCTTTAGTCTCTTGTATCAAGTTGGGGTCAATCACTTTCTTTTCGCTCAATTTCATCCAACACAACGGTGTTCTGCATTTTCTTCCATATAAAGCCTCATAAGACACCATTCTAATACTTGATTAGAAACTTTTGTTGTACACAAATTCAAGCCCAAGGAATGTAATACATCGACTACCCACCGTAGTCGATCACCTGACTCCTTAACATATCTTCTAGAATCTGAATCACTCTTTCTGATTGTCCATCCTTATGTGGGTGGAACGTTGTGCTGAAGTTCAGTCAAGTGCTTAAAGCCTCTTACTGATTTCCCCCGAATAAAGGTAAACCTGGATCTCGATTACGAATAATGGATATTGGAATCCCATTACAGCAGGAACTATTTCCTTGATATCTGACTACGCTGGCTTGTCAGTGAACAGTCGGTTCTCATTAGTAGGAAGTGGCGACTGGTCAATCGATTTTCGACCCCAGCGAGTCATGCTTTCTCCTTGTCAATGGTAACCCAACTATAAAATCCATGGTAATTCGATCCCATTTCCACTCCGTATTAATAAGTTTCATGATAATCCGAAGGAACTTGATGCTCTTCCTTTACTCTTTTCGTAAACCAAACGCGTTTACAAACTCGATATATCTCTTTTCATTCGGCAAGCAGAATGTATTTTCAAATCTTGATACATCTTTGTGCTCACAGGGATGGATAGCAAAGATCCCTTTATGTGCCACCTCTTCAAGTATATGGCTTTCCTAAAATCATTATCATCGAGATTTTGTTAGTCTTTATATCTAAACATTGTTGGATACATAAAAGTGCAACATTTATATAGGGTTTTAATCCCCCCCAACTCATGTTTTGCTCTCATTTTGTGTAGAATAGGTGCTTTTGACCTTTTCTAGCGTTTTTATGCGTGTGCAGGTTCTTTGAGTCCTGTGCTCATTTTCGTAGTTGTTCGGTTCCGGATATGAATGTAGATCATCGTTTCGATTACGACCCTTTGTCGAGGGGCCGGGTAGTGCTACGGTGAAGGAGCGATTACGGAGCGGTGGTAAGGTACCACACTTGCGAATGCAGGTATCCACATGCCGATTAGCCAGTAAATGCAGGTACCAAATAGAGTGCAGGTGCCCGAGGCGTGGGTACAGTGCACTTTACAGTGGTACCACACTTACTAGTGCGGGTACCAACATGTGATCTAGCGGGACTTGTTAAATTTCAATCTTGGTGCAAGGGCACACTCGTCTTTCGACCACCACTTCGAGATCACTAATGAGAACTGTATTTAAGCCCACTTCAGGGTAGAGTTAAGGAGGATGGGATTCTAGGGTTTGGTTTTGAACGGTTGGAGTGTTTTCTCATAATTTGCTAGGGTTCATAGAGTAGAGTACTTAGTTTTCTTCTAATTCTGAGTTTTTAGTCACTTGTAATCTTTCAGTTGGTTTCTATAACTTGGTATTCTTTACGGGATTCTGTGTTTTTGATATCCGACCTTGCGGTGAAGTGTTATCTCTCAAGTCACATTTACGTTAGTGTTTTATTAATCATGGAATCGACTCTCGGTTTAATGGAGTTCTAAACCCTCCGTGATAGGGTTCTAACGGTGAAACTCACCTCCTTCAAGGTAACGACCCTCAATTCCTCTTTTATTGCTTCAATGGGATTGTGCGATGCTAAACTCTTAGGAAAATCTTATTAACCTTAGTTTGGCATCTTCTTGACAGTGTGAGCAGAGGCTCGGTGCTGCGATTGTGTGATCGCAAATACGGACTAGAGTCCAAGCAAATCGTCTAAACAAGTGTTTATTATCGCTCGATTATTTATATTTGTCTTATAAAAGCTTTTAATGTGATATCTTCGGCTGAAGACCATTCATGATGGCTCACGATGAGATTGTGAGTAAGAGGTGGGTATTACCTAGTCGGTGGTGGCGAAACCTGGGGATCTATCATTCGCCACTCTTGTTTTAAATGGATAAGTTAGCAGGTTACTCGATCAATCGATCTAAGCCACAGATTTTACTTTAAGCGCCGTTCATTACAGATAGCAATCACAGGATCACTTTGAAACCATACATTAGGCCATTTTTGTGGACTCCCATAGTAGTATAATGATTGTGACATTGGTTAATGGCAGGAATAATTGAAATACGAAATAGACGAAGCATTTTGGTAGCCCAGTTGAGAGTGGCGAGCAATCTAGTTGATCGAGAGAAGTGAGTGGTAATTTACCCAGTGCATGCAAATTCAGTACGTTCTCTACCTTTTCTTTTTAATTCGTTTGCATAAATAATCTAAATGGATGTCTGTCGAGTTGGGGTAAGCTTGGTGCATGTCGGTTTGGGCTCACAACAAGCAATGCTGACTTATAAGAATTATACCTCCAAGACATTCTAAAGAATCCATAGTAAGACATTTTGTTTCAAAAGAGATTACTGCACCTGAATGGACCATCCCGAGGAGTAGCAAACTCTCTTTTAATCCAAATGCAAAGGTTACACAGTGACCACAAAGACTCCATGAACCTCCACAACAAGGAGATGGTGTTGCACCACTGGCAACCCCGACGGCAGGAGGGGGAAATGTTAAATTTCAGCACAATCAATATCGGGCTCCCCCTACCCCTTTACCTAACATGGAAAGAACCCTCAGAAGTGCTGACCTTAAGAACCACAACAAATTCGTATTAGCCTACTGAAGAGGCTAGCAATTCCTTATGAAGTCGGAGATAGTTCGCCTTCTCCACCGTATATCGAGGGTCGATTATGAGAACCCCTACTCATTCATGAGAGATTTTGAGGATGTTTGCAGTGCTTTCCTTTCTATAGGATCGCCCCTCCATATAATTTGTATGGTTTTATTCCCATTCTCTCTGAAGGAAAAGGCCAAAATATGGTTTCACTCGCTTGCGCCCAATTCAATTTTTACTTGGGAAGACATGCGAAATGAATTCCTGAATAAATTCTTCCCTCCTGTAGGTACTAATGCACTAATGCAAGCAATCCAAAACTTTTCTGAAAAACCGGGTGAACCTTTTGCTGTTGTATGGGAAAGATATAAGGACCTCCTCCACGCTCTCCCTCATCATGGTTTGGATGTTGGACAAATTTGTGTGTATTTTAACAGGGTTTGTCCTTGATAACAACAATACATCGAATGATGTGTGTCTTGGAGCTCCCATGAAGAAAAAAGTGCAGGGGAGGCAATTCGATTTTTCGACACAATGCGAAAAATGCTCGGGCTTGGGGAGACTAATATGCTTCCTTAGATACCGCTAAAGTGCATAGTACACTACGGGAGAGATCCATCACTTAAGAGAATGATGACACTTAGCGAAAATAGCCAACTTAACTAGGAAGTTGGAGGCCGTAGAATTGAAAAGGTGAATGGGAATTATTGTTGTGCAGGTACCTTCGGTGCTATGGGACTGGGTGGAGGAGCCATCGTCATTTGGAAGTGACCCGCTCTCATTAAGCGCCTGGCCTTCCTCGAGTCGAGGAGCAATCCAAATAGAGCAAGCTAATGCTCTTAATTACCAAAAGCCTTGATTCTCCGTACTGCGAAACTTATAATCGAGGTGGGGTAAGCCTCGAATTTTAGTTGGAGGAATGAGGCCCGCGCAATTTTCAGACAACCAAGGCTAGAAACTTCCCGAAACCAAGGTTTTTCAGCTCAAGCCTCGGATTTCCAAAATCAAGGGCCTCGAAAGTTTCTGTGAACCACAACAAGGTTTGCCCCTCGTCTCGAGGGAATTGAGCCATGGCCTGACCTCCACGTAAAGAGAAGTTTGAGTGACATTGTGACCTGGTTGTCCGGGCTCAACAATCCACGACACGAATTTCAAAAGCGCTTGAATGATGCTCGGATCCCCGTCACTGGTGACCTCTTACATGAAAAATTTTCAACGAGAAAAGGAAACTCCCTTCTCGAACCATCCAAAAACCCCAATTCGAGAAATAGTGTTAAAGCCTTAGGTCCCAGCTTGATTGCACCTTTGAACATTGCAAGGTTGTCACCACGCTTGAAGTGGAAAAATAATTGACAAAACTATTCGTGAGAGCTTGATACAAGATGTGCGAAATGAACCACTAAGGGGGATGATAAGGTGTCTGCGAGCCTCACGTTCCTAAATGAGATGTTTGTTGATGTTGAGAGAAAAGACAAGGCCTCCCCGTATCCCTCTTGCTCCATTACCCTCATGGGTTGAGAGCCCCGAGAAAGTGAACGATCACTCTAAAAAAATCTATGAGTTATTCAACGGTTAAGTTAGACATTCCTTTATTGGATGCCATTAAGCAAATCGAGTCATATGCGAGTTTTGAAAGACTTGTGCCTTTGTAAAGAAAGGTGTCAACAAGGATGCATTCATGACTAAACAATCCACCTCCTTGATCCGGAACAATTTGCCCCCAAAATACAAAGACCTAGGAAGCCCCACTATTTCCATAGTGGTAGGGAATTCGAAATTAGGACATGCTCTAGTGGACTTGGGAGCGAGTGTTAACTTGTTGCCATACTTGGTATATGTTGAGCTAGGGTTAGGAGAGTTAGAACCGACTAATATCACCCTCCAGCTAGCTGACCATAGTGTGAAAATTCCTAGAGGGATAGTGAAGGATGTATTAGTGCAAGTAGACAAGTTCTACTTTCCTATGGACTTTGTTGTTCTTGACACTCAACCTGTGGTGAATCAAGGGACTCAGTTCCTAGTGATTCTTGGTAGGCCATTCTTGGCCACCTCACCAATGCATCATACACGTAGGGAGGACTAATGACATTATCTTTTCGAAACATATTTCATTAATTTGAATATCTTCAATGTTATCAAGGAGATAGGGGATGATGAAGACATACATTGGTAAATATGATGAAGCTATGTTGTGCGAACTATGTAAGATCATGTTTTATGATTGATCCACTCTCAAGTCTTGTCTAGTAAGCCCAAGTTGTGTTGAGGAGGTAACACATCTGAATTGGGTTTACAGCGCTCATGTGTCGAGCACGGAGTGGTCGCCCAGAAGCAAATGGGTGGGCCTGCCCAGTTCGAAATTGCCACTGATTGAGGACGAGGGGTGTTACCTTCGGAAGAAACCACTTAAACTTGAGGTTTGAGCACTTACCATCGCATCTCAAATAGCCATTCCTAGGGGTGAAGAAACTCCTGGCAATCTTATCCTCCTCTTTAAGAGTTAGATCGAGAGAATAAACTTTTGGAGATATTGAGAACCCGCAAGAAAACATATAGGATGGACAATTACGAGATATTAAGGAATCAACCCTTTGAGTTTGCACACCTGAGATTCATAGAAGAGGATGTCAAACCCCTACAGACAACCACGTGACGTGAACCCGATCATGAAAGGGAAGTGGTCGAAAGGAGTGCTTAAAATTGTTGGACGTAAGAGTGGTATTTACCCCATTGCGAGATAGCAAGTAAATTAGGTCCAACGAGTAATTCCTAAGAAATGCGGGTTCTTGTGGTAGCAAATGAGCCTGATAAGGCTAATTCACGCGGGTGCTTACGGGTTGGAGGGTGTGCATAGGCTATAGGAAACTTCAATGCGGGCCTTAGGAAAGATCATTTCCCTCACCTTTTGTGGGTCAGTCTTTGGAGAGAGTTGTGAGGCATGAATTTTGTGTTTTCTGGGCGGTGCTCGGTGCGATCAAATTGAGATAGCCTTAGAAGACGAGAGAAAACCACGTTCACACGCCCTTTTGAACGCATTTGCCTTAGGAAAATTCCCTTCGGATTATGTAATGCGCCAATAACCTTCCAGTGGTGCATGACGGGGATTTTTAGTGATATGATATAACACATTTTGGAGATTTTCATGGATGATTTCTCTGTTTTTGGAGATTCGTATGAGGGATGCCTGGAGAATTTACGGAGGGTACTGGAGAGGTGTCAGGAGAAGAATTTAGTGTTGAATTGGGAGAAGTGTCACTTCATGGTGACACGAGGTTGATAACTAGGACACATAGTGTCGAAAGAAGGAATAGAGGTGGATAAATCCAAAGTTTAGTTGATCTCCAACTTACCTACTCCTAAGTGTGTTAAAGATATACGGTCGTTCTTAGGTCATGCAAGATTTTATAGGAGATTCATAAGAGATTTTAGTGACATAGCCCGTCCTTTGTGCAATTTACTTGCGGGCGTCACCTTTCTGCATGGTCACGGGCTTGTGAGGGAACCTTTGATAAATTGAAAACTATGTTGATGTCACTCCTCATCGATCTCTAATTGGGAACTCCCTTTTGAGATCATGTGTGTATTGTGATTATGCCATAGTACATTTTTTGGGAGCGAGGAAGATAAAAAAGCTTTTGTGATCTTATGCGTAGACTTTAGATTAGCTCAATCGATTACCGCGACTCTGAAAAAGAGTTCTTAGGCGTAAATCTTTGCCTACAGAAAAGTTAGTCGTACATTATAGGGTCTCCTGTAACCATTTTCACGGATCATACAACGCTAAAGTACTTGCTCTCTAAGCAGGATACTAAGCCTCGTTTGACTAGGTGGATCCTACTCTATCAAGAATTTAACTTGACTATTAAGGATAAGAAGGGAGTTGAGAATGTGGTAGTTGACCACAATAGTTAGTTCAGCCGACCATACGAAGGCTGCCCATAGGCGACACATTCCCTGCTGAGCAACTTTTTGCTCTTGTCCACTGCCCATGGTATGCGGACATAGTAAACTATCTAGTGATAGGACAGATTCCACCCCAATGGACCTCTCAGTAAAAAAGGAAATTTTTGGTGGACATAAAGAAATACTACTTTGATGACCCATACTTGTTTAAATACTTGTCGGACGGTGGTGTGTATCAGTAACGATCAAATTCAAATTTACTCACCTTACGCCACACTCGGGGGAGAGGGACGCTTGTGGAGGTTTCTCTGCTTGAAAAACGGCGGACAAATATGGCCGGTTTTATTGGCCACTCTTTTTAAGCTGCTTTCTGATTTTACAAAGCACATTGCTCGGTGCCAACAATTAGGAGGGGTCACAAAAAGGAACATGATGCCTCTTACTCCTATTTTAATCATTGAAATCTTCGATTGCTGGGGTTTAGACTTCATGGGGCCTTTTCCCCCCTCTTGTGGGTACCTTCACATTTTATTAGCAGTTGATTATGTTTCTAAGTGGGTGGAGGCCATTCCAACGAGAACTAATGACCCTGAGTTGTTTGAAATTTTGAAGAACACCTATTTTTCGCTTTGGGTGCCTCGTCACGATCATTAGTGATGGTGCATCACATTTTGCTGTCGACCCTTTGAGAGTGTGTTGAAAAAGTATGGAGTCACCCACAAAGTTTCCATGACACCTTTGGGACCAATGGTCGGTCGGGTGTAGTGGGAGTCAAAACATATTTTGGAAAAAAGCGATTAAGCCCCGAATCGCGAAGTTGGTCACTTCGACTAATCGGCGCTCTTTAAAACTACCATCTTTGCTTTTAAGACTATTCTTGAGTATGTCTCATATCGGCTAGTTTATGGAAAGGCCTGTCATCTGCCGGTGGAAATGGAACACAGGGCATATTGGGCCATTAAAACTCTTAATATTGATTTGGCTTAGAGCGAATTAAACGAGGAGCTGCTGCGGATGAGCGAGACTTGATGAATTGCGGCCGTGAATCGTGTGAGGAAACTCACAAATCTGAAACTCAAGCTATTCCATGACAAGAACATTGTAGGAAAACCTTTGAACCTCACCAAAAGGTATTGTTTAATGCACGACTCTCGTTTGCACATTTTCAAGAAAACTCGGATTACAGGTGGTAGCCCTTTCATACGTCAAAGGTAGTTTACCCGTATAGGCGTAGTGGAGATTGAGAATCCACGAAAATGGGAAAATCTTTAAAGTCAATGGCCAACACTTAAGCCATTTCGAGAACTTCGACCTCCCGGGGAGAATAGTGAGGAAGCTGGTAGGTCGCTCCCTAGGGATGTTCCTTCAGCGTAATCTCTATCCTACCCCTTTTGTATATAGTTTTTCTTTTCCTTTCTTGCATTTCTTTATGCTTTATTCATTTAGTCTGCCTTTATTAATAACAAAATAAAACACAAAATAAAAAAAACACAAAATAAAAATTTTTATTTGGAGGGTCCCACCATTCTGTCCCCGTATTTTTGGCCCTCTCTTATAGTCTATTGGGTGTATCGTCCGTGCATTGAGGGCAATGCCTATTTCCATGGTAGGGGTGGGCTTACACTAGTTGGAGCCATTTTAGTGCATGCTATTTGGTTTAATTAAGTGTTCTTAAGGGATTAAGCGCATGCAAAATTTTCGATTTTTGGCTCTTTTGGGTGTATTGCTTCATCGCCCAATTAATCTGCAGCGTGAGCCTTATGTATGCCTCCATATAGTCTCCTTTGCACATACGATACGGGCATGCACAAAACTTTTTTTCATATTTGGGACCATATTGACCTAAATTCTTTTCTATTCTCCAGAGTCAAGCTTGACTGGTATCACTCTCATTCATGCCCTACACAAGTCATTTGATTTCCTACTGACTCATTTCCTTGCTATTGTTTGGCTTGTGCATTGTTTGGCATTCATATCGACTACATCAAGTCTTATTCTACAGAAGACCATCATTAATTTGAAGGTAAGTTTTAGGCCATAATTTCTCTGTTAAACCTCTAAATCATCTTTTGGTCGACCCTTTGCACCCCTCTTGACGCGTTGTCAATTATGTTCGAACCTAGGAATCTTGGTCATGAGAATGCAGCTGATATGAGACAGAATTCAATTTACGGAAAAATGGCAAAATCGTGTTTGTTCACAAAATTGTTATTTCGGTTAAAAATCGAAATTTATTCTCTAGGTCTCGGATAATGAAAACAGGTAGTTAAGGAATCGTCTCGCAAAATCTAGCTAGCACGTAAAATTTCGTAAAATTCCGAGACAGTCGGAGTTGGCACGTTTTACGGGGCATCGCATTTCGGGTGTTGTAAATCAATTTTCGATGTGACAAAAGTCACATATAACACGTACTCACGTTCCATAAGTGGTGTGAGTAGAGAAATAATGAAAATGGATGGCTAGAGATAGTCTTAGAATGTGGCGGAGAAAGAAGGGAATTAATTAATTAAATAGACTTAAGTCACTAAAGGACAAGATAGTGAATAGTTTTCATCTCCTCAAATTCAAAGAGGGAAAAAGGAAAACGTGGGAGAGGGAGAAAAGGAGATGTAGGAAGTTTTAGATCTCATTTTCTAGAGAGAGAAAGTCTTCCTTCTCTCTAGAAATGCGGCGATCAGTAGTGTTCGGCGGAGTCTTCGGGACAGAAGGAGGAGAGTTGCTCTACGCGGAGAAGAGCTGGCGTGGTGCAGGATTAGGGTTTCATATTTCAGGGTAGGAGTTCTTGGTTTTATTCTTTGTTTAAGAGCTATGTTGATGCTTGAGTTGTTTGAGGCGGGGTGAGGGGTCGTTTGATCGGTCCCCTGAACTTGGGGCGGGTGACTAGTTTATGGAACGAATTCTGATCCGTGGCCACTCACAGGACTGTTTGGGTAACTAATGGTGTGATTTATCAGCATGGATTGTGTTGTGATGTATAGGCGGGATCGGCCAGAAATACGAGTTCACCAAGTGAGCCAGGCTAAATTGGGCTTTATAGGAGCGGTACCGCGGGTTCCTCTTATTCTGAAGCAGTGTTCTAAAAATATATTTTGTGAAAATATGTGTTTGGTTGAGTGATTTAAATTAATTGCTCATGTTTGATCATTAGCCAAGTGAAGCTAATTTGATGTTTGAAATAGTAATTACATATGCCTTGATTGTGTGATTTAATGTTTATGTAGATATATTCATGTTTATATATTTGCATGTGAATTAGGCTTGTAATGGAATTGGCATCATGCATTCCATATGCAGGGATCACCTAGGATGATGGGTGAGTGCATGAGATGAGTGCAGAAAATGGTTCGGAGGGTGATCTAAAATGTTAATTATCGGAGGTGATCCCGACTTAAAAAATATCGTCGTGGATGGCGGTGATATTAATCGGAGGGTGGTAAATAAATAATATATCAATGATGGATGGCCCAATTCAAATATATATACATGGAGGGTTGCCCTTGTGCAAGCAATGGTCTCATACAAGGCTTAGGCGAGGTGTGAGAGAGTCGATGAGGACTCGGGATGCAGTTGGTCGTGAGCGTTAGTGGGATGATGCATTCTTGAATGTGTGTTATTTTTAGACATTGCAGCTGCGCTTGGTGGAGTAGCCCACTTAAGGCGATTCCACTGCGACGATAGCTCACCTGTCGTGGAATTTATTATTTAATTACGGGAGCGCCGCGGGACGGCTCATCATAGAGGCCACTTTAGAAAGCCAGGAGTTGTGGCTTTGATTTTGTGATGTACTACATGTATTAGGGTGCGATTTTAATATGTGTTGTATAAAGAGTAAAATTGCTCACCTTAACTGTGTATATAGTTGGTATCATTTATATGGATCTTGTAGTATGGGCCAAAGGCCATTTGTCCATATTGTATTATTGTGATTATATTGGATCTGGCTGGGACGAGGTTTGTACGGGCGTTGTTAGTGGGTAGAGCTCCGTGCAAGGAGACTCATTGATTTTACGAAGATGGAGTCGGGTAACGATATCACTTGTATTCAGCGAGTTGGCTGAATTTAGTCAACGGACCCCGGGTTTGAGTGGGACAAACTCGAGGCAAGCGTGAAGGTGTCGAGAGAGTGTAGTACAGTTCGGCAAACCTGAAGTCGGTTTGGAGGTATGAAACGGGGAAAGAAAGCGAGCACCGAGTGAAATCAAGGCATTAATTGAATTCTAAATTTTGTAAAGTAGTAAGATTTACCACACTTATTAATCTGGTGCAGGTGGAAAAAGTGCGATGTGAAAGTGGTACCGGTGCCACATATTGTCTTTGGTACCAACGAGAGCAAACCAGGCGATTATTTTGGTATCGATTTGCCACGCTAGGTACCCGATGCTGTGGAGTGCGTCGATGGGCCATTTGATTTCTCCCAAAATTTTGAACCGCCTATATCCTCTGACTCTACTCCTATAAGAGAGAAACCACTAACCTTTCCTCTCACCAAAGCAGACCCTAGGTAAAACGTTCCCCCTAGTGTCTCCATTTATTTACGACCGAGGGCATCCTGAGTTCTTCGCATGCGAAGCTAGGAAATCTTAGACCCATAGTGGTAGTGCTCCTCGTCTCCTTGAGGCAATCTAAATGAATTTCCTTGTGTTAATATGGATTATGTTAGGTGGCTTTGGTTAGTGGTTCTATGCTCTCGGTTGATTAAGATGTCATGGCAAATAGTATGGGAGAAAGGTTCGTGTCTGGGAAAGGTGAGTCCGATACTGTTGGAGATGGGTTGTTGGGAGACCGTTGTATGTGTATGGGCTATTCTCGCTATATTAGCCATTTTGGCCATATCTATGGCAAGATCGAAGAACATTGGGAAAGGAAAGGCTACTAGCTCTTCTATGGAGCGGCCAGGTAAAAGCAGGCCGATCGCCGCGGATTGTAAAGGAAGGAAAGCGGAAAGGTTCCTCGTCACAGAGTGAGGAAGAAAGTGAGAGTGAAGATGAAGAAATTAAGGCTATGTTTGCTGAATCATGTCGGAGGCGAGAAAAATTAGGTCTAGTAATTGAAGGCGAGGTTTCCAGCGCTAATGAGGGAATGAGAAGTGAAGCGTTTTGTTCACTCACCCCATTCGGTATTATTCGGGATCGAGAATGCGCAGTTTGTTGAGTATTCAGGGAGGTAAGGCTATTCTGGAAGCTGGTAGTCGAGGAATTCTACTCGACTTGAGGAGAATTAAAATGTAGACACCACTGTTGGAGACACAATTTTGGGAAGCAATTAATGGATTAGCCACAGATTGATCACTAGATCGTGAATTTTATCATCACATATGGCCAGGCACTTACCAGCTCCGAGGCTATTCACGGGAGTTTGATGCTAGTTTGTTTACCGAAAATACCGTATTGCACCGACAGGTACCCGTGGGGCTTTGTCCTTGAGGCTCTCGAAATTAAAGCAGTATGCGTTGATGAAAAAAGGTCATCCGCAGTATGATTGGGCCGAGGAAGGGAAAGGAGAAGTTTCCAAGGAAGAATCGGTTTACGTATGAGGTAATATTTGGAAAATTATTGACTATGCAATATGGTGTATTATGAGGACTTCGAGGTCCCCAAGCGAAAAGCAGGCACATCCTTCACAGATGTAATTTACAAACTACGGTGGAAGGCTCTTTGGGATAGGCTCTAGTAGAAAAGAGTTCTTCCTAATTTGGGACCCGTCCATGAGCAAGACATAAGCAAAAGCAGGCGGTTTCAACGAGGCCTCGGTCGGCACATCCCCACTTCGGCTATTTAAGGGACCATGGGTGTAAACTCTTCTTCAGATGGTACATCCCCCTTAAAGAGGATGGAGCGTAGAATCGAGATGGTTCAAATGCATCACAGGGAAGCGAAGCAAGCGGATCACGGGCTCTCCGGGCTTGAGAGTCACATCTACGAGGAGAGCATTTGTTGTAGATGATTCTCCTCGACTTGGAAGGGTTACGACCCATTTGGATGGCCCGTGTAGATGAGGATGCATTCTCTCGAATGAAGAGGAGGAGACGAGAATTAGTAGCATTTGGGTTAGAATAGGGTGGTGTTGGCAATTAGGTGAGACCTCGGCCTTGTCATGCAGCACCCATTTGTTTCTGTAAACCCTATTTGTGTAGCCCATGGTCATTACAAGCTTAAAAGACCTTTTTTATTTTAGTTACGTAGGATGTTCCTCTTTGACTTCTATGCATGTTAGTTTGCTTGGTTAGGTTAAAATGTTTGTAGTTATAATGAATTTCATTTCAGTTTAGTGATCTCATTGCAGCCTTATTTCAGATCTGTGGTCCTCTTTATAAGTATCTATGTTTTGTAACATTTTGTTATTTTGTCCATTGCATTGGGACTATGGTATTCATTTAAGTAAGATGGTTGCATACTCTGTCAAGTTATAGCACTATGTTCATTTTTTCCCTTGCGAGAAACTTGCAATGCTTAACTGCACCTTAGCGCATTTTGTTGAACCTCATAGTCGATAGGCGTTACCAGTTCAGTCTGGACTATTTGAGGTGCTGTTCGAGATCATATTTGGGTACATCAAAACAATATTATAGGGTTTTAATCTGGCTCTTGCGCTCTGTTTGTGTAAATTGATTTTGTTTCTGTTTTATAAATGTCAGTTTTGGTCATTTTTCGTAGTGGTCGAGTTCCAAGAACAAATGTTGATCATCGTTGTCGATTACAGCCGCTGTCGAGAGGCCCTGGGTAGTGCTACCCGGAGAGCCAGGTTGCGGAGCGAGTGCAGTACCACATATGTGTCGATACCATGCGGTGAAGTAATGGTATCGGTACCAAATATGAGTGAATGCCGTGCCCCCAATTTGTAGTGCCGATTACTTTGATGCAGGTACCACACTTCTTGTCTGCGGTGCAACATGCGATCCTCTGCGGGACTTGAGTAAATTTCAATCACTTGGTGCAAGGGCACGCTCGTCTTTACGACCACCACTTTGAGATCTATTAGGAGCGTATTTCGTACTTTTAAGGCGAGTTAAGGAGGATGGGATTACAGGGTTTGGTTTTGAACAGTTGGAGTGTTTTCTCAGAATTTGCTAGGGTTCATAGAGTAGAGTACTTAGTTTTTCTTCTGATTCTGAGTTTTTAATCACTTGTAATCTTTTAGTTGGTTTCTATAACTTGGTATTCTTTGCAAAGTTAATGTTTGATATCACAACACTTGCGTTAGTGTTATCTCTCGAGTCACATTTCACGATTGGTGTTTATTAATCATGAATCGGCTCTCGGTTTTAATGGGTTCTAAACCCTCCGTGATAGGGTTCTAACGGTGAAACTCACCTCCTTCAAGGTAACAACCCTCAATTCCTCTTTGTGCTTCCAATGGGATTGTGCGATCTTATTACTTACTTGAGGAGAAAATCTTATTAAGCCTTAGTTTGGCATCTTCTTGATAGCGTGTGAAACGAGAGCTCGGTACATGTTGTGCTTGATTGTAAATGCAGACTAAGAGTCGACAAAATCAATCTAAACAAGTGTTTGACATAACAAATTAATTCTTTATCATGCAAAACTTTTTAATGTGATATCTTATCGAAGACAATTCATGATGGTTCCTAGATGAGATTGCGAGTAAGAGGTGGGTATTACTTAGTCGGTGGTGGCTTGAAGCCTAAGATCCTATCATTCGCCTTCTTGTTTTTAAATAGTTAAGTTGCTTAGGTTACTCAATCAATCAATCACAAACCCCTAGATTTTACTTTAAACGCACATTCATTGGTTAGCAATCCCTAAGGATCACCTAGAAAACCACTCCCTGTGGAAATGACCTGTGGACTCCCACAGTAGTATAATGCTTGACGACATTAGTTCCTACGCTTGGGAATAATTAAAGCATACGAAATAGAAGAAGCACCCATCTTCATTTACTGTAAACTCGATTTCTTTACCATTTCCAATCTGACTTACTATAGCAGCAATTTTCTCATCTTTCTTTGTGCCTCACAGCACTCGATTCAACAAACTCGGTCTATTATCAATTTTGTCACTATTGTACCATCGTGCATCGGCGAAAATGAGCATTCAACGCTCGAAGCGTTTGCATTGTCTTTCTACTCAAAGTGTCGGCCACTACATTGGCCTTTCCCGAGTGATAATCAATCACACAGTCATAATCTTTTATCAATTCCATCCATCTCTATTGTCTCAAGTTAATCTCTCGTTGAGAGGGCAAATACTTAAGACTCTTGTGATCGGTGTAGATGAAACACTTTTCCCTGTACAGATAATGTCTCCATATTTTCAATGCAAATACAATAGTGGCTAATTCCAAATCATGCGTAGGGTAATTCTTTTCATGCGGCTTTAGCATCTTCGAAGCACCAAAGAAGTACACCACTTTGCGCTCTTGCATTAGGACACATCGAGTCGTTTAGTGAAGCATCACTAAAATCCTGTATTCCTTACCAACGAAGCCATTCGGTACGGTGTAATGGATCTTGAACTGGCTTTTTGGTACAACGTCGATCTTGAGCTTCGATCTCTCTCTGTAAAGGTAATTCTGGAAACTCTTCTAGAAACACGTCCGAAAAGTCACTAACGGTAGGGATATCGGATACACTAGGCCTTGTCTTAACCGTATCAATCACATAAATGAGTAGGCTTCATCAACTCCGCACCATTTTCTCGCGGTGGTGGCGAGATATTACATTAGAGGTGATTAGACACTCGTCGATGAAAATAACCTCATCGTCATTCGGTGTCCTTAAGGTCACTCTTTTCATTCTACAATCAACTATCGCTTGGTGTTGGGACAACCAGTCCATTCCCAATATCAAATCAAATTCTCTGAAGGATAACTCTATCAAGTCTTCCATTAATTCATATTCTCTAATTTTAATGGGACAATCTCTATACACTCTCCCTTGGTCACCCTAGACCCTAAGGGGACTTATACCACTCATGTTTGTCCTATTAAGACCAGCCAGATAAAGTGTCGAGTCATGTCATCCTTTATATGCAAATGCAATGTATGTCAAATACCATTTTCAAAATCTTTTTACAAAATCGTTTAGGGCCTTTTTCCATCAACCCCTAAACCTAGGCAACCGAGTCCGGATTGCTCTAATGTCACTCAATCACCTTATCAAAATCATTTATCAAAAACACGTCGTAGTGATTACACTTGATTGGCATAAAATCCTTTTCAAATATGCGAAGCGTTTTTTAAAGAGGTAAGCCCATTTCATTTCATCCATGCAAAAGTCTGATTATTATAAAGAATATCAAGCCTTTTCAAATGATTACAAAATAGATATTTAGAGCTGAAATTGTTTTACAAAATACCAATGTTCAAAAAAGATATGGGGTGAATACATATGTTGAGACATACTCGTATTCTTTCTTTATGACTCGGCTCCCTCGATCTTACTTTTCGCTCCTTTAATCGGTACTACACATAGATAAAACTACCTTTAAAAAATTTCCTTAATGGTTCTATATACAATTTCATTCGATTTTAGTTTAAAATCCAAATCATGCGGTTTCTTGAACAAACTTTCGGATCTTTTGGATGATCCAATGTCAATACAATACATATCTTACATTCATATACAATCATTTATGGTTCATTGATCAAATCCAAATATACACTTCCATATGTAATAAGTCATTGAAAATCAAATCATGCATTTCACAATACTCTTTTCATTTCAATTCGCAATCATGCTTTTCAATTTCAATTTGTCACAATCTCAAATCAATTCAATTCAGTTCTACCCTTAACAAATTTAACCTATGTTTTCAATATACAAGATATCGAATCAGGCATGATACATTGTTCATGATAGGTATAAAAGCAGTTTTATAACACAGTATAGTTCCATTGGGCTGTTGACTAGTTATTAAAAAAAAATCAATTAGTGAACACTCCGTCTGATCCTGTTGGGCTACGTCGGGTAACACATGATACAATCGTTCTTGATCTTTGCTATTTTGACCTATTGGTATACGATCTATCCTCCATCACGAACTAAAAGGTTAACATTTAATTAAGGCGTTCGAATATTTTTATAACAACATACGGTACAATATGTACATTTGTATAAACGGTTCATTTTCAATACTCATGCAATTTTCATTTGCAAACATTTCCACAAATCATTTTCTTCGAATCAATTAAAAAACAATTCAATATGATTTTCTTATTCATTTAGAACAAATAGTTCAAATCTTGAAACGAGAATAGGAGAAGATAGAACAAGCCAAAATCATCGATTTGATTCCGATCTTCGGAATCTCGACTTTGTGGGGGCTTTCCTCCTCGTCATTACTATTCAAATCTGATGACAATCACATATTAGTAGGTTATTCTAGGAGTTTTTGGTCAGGGTTTATGTCTACCCGATACCCCTTCACTTGAAAATTTTTCTGGGGACACATGAGCCATAATTTGCTCATGCTTCCTCCAATAATATTTTAGCTCTATGACTCTATTTTTAGTAGGAATTGGAATAATCTCATTTGGATCACTCAAACTCAAGTTACGGCATTTTAATGCCAAACTGGTCGGTATGCCCAGCTCACTCGATTACCTACTGTTATTCCCAATTTCAGAGGTCTTAGCTCCATAAATTGGTAATGGTTCCTTCTACACATTTGAAGATATGGTTCTATGGTTTTTACTCCAACTAGAATCATCCAATTTGGATCACCAAAGCTCAAGTTATTGCATTTTATCCAGACCACTCCAATTTGCAAAGCAGAATCAGACTGTTCTTACACATAGCTCCACTTAGACAATTTTATGGGCACCTTGGGGTTACAATTTGCATACACTTCCTTCAAATAAATTATTCCCCTAGAAGTATATTTTACCCAGAATTTTGAATCACTCAATTTGAATGAGTGAAACTCAACTTATGGCCAAAACACTATAACAATACCAACGAGCATAACCTTAGGCTACGAGCTCACATTTAATCCTGTATTTGGGAGCCTTAGAGCTACAATTTGCTCCTGGTCCCTTCTATAAATTTGTATACCTATCCCTTATGGTTCTTTACCAATTTGAAGCACTTCATATGGATGATTATAACTTAATCTATAGTCAAAATAAGAACATGGGTCTTCACAAAATTTTGACAGTGTTTCCTTTGAAAACCCAACATTTTCCCTTTTTCAAACATTACACAACCCAATCCAACCAACAATACTCTTCAAAACTCAACCCAACACAAACCCAAAACTCATTTACAACTAAAACAAAACTCTTTTTATCCACATTTGGGGTTTTCCCCAACATCAAAATCACAGATGAAGCTAGGTTTCGTTTTCTTACCTTAGCCTCTTAGTCTCAACACAAAGTTGTTTAATCGCGAAAGGAGCAAGAAGTGGGAAGAAACCCAACCTAGAACTTGATCTTTCCCAAGCCCTAGCCTCTTCTCCTCCTTTTCTCCTCTCCTTCTGCAAAACGGGATTACTGAGAATGAAGGATCCCAAGACCACATTTGGTCTTTATCCTCATTAAGTGTAAGGCCGTGTTTGGCCTTCACACCTATTCTCATTTTCCCATTTTATTGGTCTTACAGTCACTTATTTTCATAAAGGCCTTGTTTGGCCACAAAAAAATGCGGTCTTTTGACTAAGTTTCTCCTTATTTGCTTTATAGCCCTTGTTCATTTATTTGCATGACTCTCATATTTACACTTAGACATATAAACTTATTTTACAATGACCCTTAGGTCATCGTTTTACAAATTTCAAATTTGCCCTTTACACTTGGGTAAATTTCGGAATCGATCAATTCCTCATTTAGCATATAATATTTGCATTTGGCTCTTAGCCATATAATGATTGTCTGACATTCATTTAACAATTCCTAGAAAATACGAGTTATTTCAATTTATACCGGGAATATATAATAAGAGCAAAAATTCTAGGGTATTTTTGGGGCGCTACAAAGATGGCATGTGAAAAGCGAGGAATTTGGGCTAGGCGATCACAGGGTGGCTAGCGATTGCGAGAGGATGGTCACTGGTTGTACATGATGTTGTCGGCGCGAGAGGGCCTCCATATCTTGACTAATGAGGACCTCATGCTCCTGGGTCTCATCCCAGTATGCAACAAAACGAGTGGTGAGGTCCTGCACCTAGTCCTCTAGGGTAGTGGAAGGACTGATCGGGTCCTCCTCCGGAAATGGCTGTGGTGGTGGGGGTTGGGTGGAGGACTGTAAAACCCGAAAAAATTCAAATTTTTTGAAAATTGGTAAAACGGTAATTTCGGTAAAAATCCGAAATTTTTCTAGATCTTGGATGACAAAACGGACTTCACCATTGGAATCATCTCATGAAATCTACCTACCACGTCAAATTTAGGTGATTGAGGATAGCGAAATTTCACGCGTTTTCTAGGCACACTTAGGGTGTCGGGGTGTCGTAAGCGGGGTTTAGAGACATGTGATGTGAAAAAAGTTACCTACTACATGTACCCATGTGACACATATTGCATGAGTAGAGAGATGATAAGTAGATAGTCGAGATTGTGCCAGTGTCAAAATAGTGAAAAAATTGGACATTATGGGAATTATTAAAATTGTTAATGAGAATAAGGATAAAAGGCAATAGTGTCATCTTCTCCAAAATTAAAAGACCAAAACATGAAGAAGAAGCAGTGGGTGCTGATTTTGAGTTTTAGAGAGAGAATGTGTACCTTCTCTCTAGATTTCCGGCCATTCGGACCGTCGATTCTCGACGAAGCAAAAACAAGTCGATCAGCGGTGGGAGCTACGATGTGAACACTAATTTGGTGGAGTTGAGCAACTCAAAGAAGGTAGGGATCTTTAATTACTTGTGATATTCTTTGGCTAGAATCATGTTTATGGTTAGGATGATACGAGCTTGATTTAGTAAATTCGGTCTCAAAACCTTTGAGCAGGAGTGGAAAATCCTAAATTTGGTGACAATGAGCAGTGCGGCAGGGTTTCACTTGTTCACATGAAAAATGTAACATTGATTTTCTTGGTGTGAAAATGTGTGTTGTAAATGATTCAAAATGAATTGCTTGTGTTTGTTAATTAGCCCATGTGAGCTAATTTTGGTGTTATTGATGTGAATTTAATAACATGATTTGTTTGGATTAATTATGTTAATATATATGCATGTGAATATATTAGTATGAGTTTGTTGGGATTGGCATCATGCATTCCATATGCACTAGGGCACCCTAGAATATTAGGAGTGAGTGGATGACATGAAATTGAAAGAAAAATGAAAATGTTTGTGAAAGGAATTTCGACGGAAGATTTTCCGAAGAATTGTAGGAGAGTTGTCAGCCAGTTCATCTCGAGAGCGGACCCGTAGGCGTTTGGGAGAAATATCAGTGGTCGCCTTCGGAGGGTGGTCAGATATTTCTGAAACTTCGGTAGCAAGTTTTCGAGAACAAAAAACTTTTGTTTTGAAAACTGTATATTTTACTTACATTCAGCTTAGGCATATGTGAGGGAGTCGGTGAGGACTCAGGACATGGAATTGGTCATGTAGACATTCGAGTAGGTTCATGTAATTGCTTGGATGTGATTGTTTGCCATGGCATGTGCACTTAGGTGGGGAGTAACCCGTATGAAATTATCACTCTTGGCTTTGCTCACCTGTCGAGGATCACCATTTCGAATGCGGTGAGTGTACGGAGGGCCAAGCGCTCCCTTTAGAGGCAGCGTTTAGAAAGCCGGGTTGTAACTTTGGCATTGTCATTTGTATAACATGTATTAGAAATTGTACATTTTTAATATATGTTGGTAAAGTAATTTATTAACTCTTGAACTATTGTATATAGTTGATGCATTTTGTGAGTATTGTCTGAGGGGCCTAAATTAGCCATTATTTTACTCGCATGGACACTGTGTAGTCATTTATGGTGTTGGAATTGGGTTTTGTACCTTGGGTGACTCCCAGTGAGGAGACTGTCAGATTTTCATGAAGTGGTGTCGAGGTTGCAGGCATCCACGAATATTCCACAGTTGACGGGTTGTCAGCGGACACCCCGGTTTGGGGTGTCACGAAACTGATATCAGGCTAAGATGGCGATTCTTGGGAGCTCGGTGGGTGCCGGCTTAGGTAAATGAAAACCTAGGGATTGAGGGACTTGGGCTTAGGTCATGGTCATAAGGTGTAAGAACATCACAGCTTAGTATAGCTCGATGTTGGATACTAGAGTTATAGCTTAGTATCGGTAAGTTAGGTATGTGATATACCTAGTACTTGATGGGCACGGGTTAGATCCCACATTCCTTGTGCACTTTGATGATTGATGTGTGATGAATTGTGTATGTATTATGTGCTTGTATGCTTGATAAATAGCATAGGAGAAATTAAAACCTTAGGAGGTTGAGAAATTTTTAGGCGGAAATAGTCGAGAATTTAATGAAAAAAAAATGATGTGAGAAGAAAATTTTTTTCTAAGGTTTCTGATGTGTAGCTGGAAAAAAATGGATAAAATAAAAATTTTAATAAAAATTTATTTAGTTTCTTGAAAAATGAAAAAAAAAAATATATATATATATATATATATATATATATATATATATATATATATATATATATATATATATATATATATATATATATTAGATGGTTTTTCCAGTAGTTGGAATGAGAAAAAAAAACATATAGGTGCGAGAGGCCCAGATGGGAACTCTTGCCATTTGAGTGTCATGATACGGTGCATTTATGTGATGACCACGAACAACGAGAGCCTATGACGGGGGGCCCACGTCTGACCCTGGCTTCGGCGTGTCAGGTGGGGCTGTCTGGCTTCTTGTATGAGGCGAGGCGGCGCCTGTGACTTTGGCCCGTTTGGGAATGAGAAATAGCGTGCGAGAGTCATGTGTGGCTGTGGGCGGCCTTATGGGTCCGCGATACGGCGCAGCAGTGCGCGTTGGGTTCATGCGAGACCAGTTTGTAGGCTCACGCAAGGAGCACCACGATGCGTATTTGGAGGAGGCGCCCGACATGTGCTCTGTGAAATTTAAGGTCGCAATACAATTTTTTGTGTCGTGACCTAGGGAAGGCTGCGACACGACTTGTTAAGCGCCGCGCGTCTTAGCCTTGTGATGAAACTGCGACGTAATCACGCGACCGGTGTTGCGTTGCGACCACGACCAGGCTCCGACCCGCAACCGCGGCGCCCGGTGCGCGCCCGATGCGGCCCGGCAGCGGCACGGATGTGCTTTCGCGGCCGGTCGGCCAGTGTACCTGCGCGGCGGTTTTGACTCGGTGCACTATTACGAAGTCAGCATTTTGGGACCTTTGTTCCTGAACGCGTTCGCGAGCCTTTGTTCCACGAGGTTTCAAAAAAAAAAATATATATATATATATATATATATATATATATATAATAAATCAAATGAAATAAAATCTTTTAAAAAATAAAATTTTGTTGATTATGATTTAATATATGGAATTAATTGTCTTGCATTACCTATGAAAGCAAGGACATTGTGTATGAAATATTTTTCTGTATGTGAATAGCGTCTCGGGGCTATGTTTATGCCTTAGAGACACTGCATTGAATATTAACTTGTCATTTGACCTGTGTAGATGGCTAGTCGAGGCGGGGCGTAGGGGCATCCACTGGGTGCAGTGGACACCACAGTGTGGCCAGCGGCTGTTGAGGTTGTAGGGATTGCGGGCTATTTCTTGTGTGAGCCGGTGCGGTAGCCAGGGGGAGTCAGGAGTAACCTTAGGGGTTTAGGCATATCCTCAGGCATTCACGGGGAGGGGAGATCGGGTGGTGGCGGACCATTGGATTAGTGGATCAGAAGGTGTTAGAGGCTATGGGAGATTACCTCGACACGGCCAGAGTTAGGCCCAGGCGTGTTTCGGCTCGAGGGTGAGAACACGATTATGGTGGGCTGGGCAAAGACCTCTAGAGACCTAGAGCGATTACATGGGCGAGTTCGAGAGCTGTTCATGGGTAAGTATTTTTTACGAGATCTTTGCGAGACATCTGAAGGCTGGGGTTCTGTTGAAAGCGAGGGACGATGATTGTGATGGATTATATGGCTAGATTCACGGAGCTAGCCGGTTCTTTGACGACTACATGGCCACGGACATGGCGAGTCGGAGATTCGAGGAATGGGCTAAAGTTGCCCATTCAAAGCGGGGATGTAGAACTTCGCCCTCGGGACATGGACTCGAAAGTAAGTTTGGGACGTGACCGTAGAGAGAGATCGAGGATGCTCGAGCACTTCGGAATCTGGGTTGTGCGAAGGAGAGTCAGTCTTCTTCTAGTTCGGGAAAGAAGTAGAGGGCTTCAAGTTCATAAGGGTTCCAGGGCCACGGCCATGGGAGGGACGGATCGGGTTGCGTCAGTTTGGAGTAGATGGTGTGCTACCATTGCCGAGCCCAGGAACATATCAGGGGATTACCCGAGAGCCCAGGGATCAAGGGTTTTGGGGCAGCCTTGGTCAGTGTGATAGGACATGAGAGAATCGGTATATTCCTCACGGCTGTATAGGCGAGGGGAGCGATATGGAGTTCGAGGGCGCACGAGGCACCTCCCAGTTACATAGGTAGGGCTGGAGGCGGGTTATGGCCAGGCGGAGGAGCGAGGCCCGCGAGGGCGAGGGGACCGTCGGGTTCGGGGAGTGTACGCCATCACCTGCCGGGTGGTCCCGGCGAGATCAGCCGGTGAGTTATCACAGTGCGTTTTGCTATCGCCTATGGGCAAGAGTGTTATTTGATTCTGGTGCGTCGCATTCATTCATTACTGCATCAGTTGTGATAGAGTTGAGCTTAGAGGTTGAGGCCTTGGAGGAGCCCTTGTATGTGAGTTCTCCCCTAGGGATTAAGGCGAGAATAGGGATGATATGTCGTGGTTGCGAGTTAGAGATCTCGGGGACTCTACTCACAGTGGACTTGAGAATCATGGATATGTCAGAGTTCGACGTCATCCTAGGGATGGATTGGCTGACAACTTACAGAGTCGTTATCGATTGTGAGCGTAGGAGGGTTATCGCCTACATGCAGGATGGTACTCGTGTTGTATTTCAGGGGGACAAGCATGATATTTTGCCCCCGGGCGAGTGTCGCGAGTCGGGTGTCGGGGACGGTTAGGCGGGTTGGCTAGCGAGCCTTACTCACAGAAAGGACAAGGTGAAGGCAGGACTTAGGTCCCACCTCGAGTAGTGCGTGAGTATGAGGATGTTTCGGATGAAGTGCTGGGTTTACCTCGTGAGAGGGTTGTAGACCGGTGTCGAGTTACACCTGGTGCCGCCCATCTCTATGACTCACTTCATGGGATGGCACCGGTGAGTTGCGGGGCCTTCCGAGTCCGACTCACGGGAGCTCTTAGAAAGGGGTTCATTAGGCCAGAGCACTTCATCATGGGGCGGCTGGTTATTTGCGAAGAAAGAAGAGACGAACCCTTCAATGTATTGACTACAGAACGATTGAGCAGGTTACGAGTGTAAGAATCGGTACCCATTCTTAGAGGATGATGATTTGTTTGATCGATTGAGAGGAGCACGAGTACACTCCAGAGATAGACCGCCGCCTTGGTTACCATCGGTGAGGGTTAAGGAGGCGATATCCACAAGACAGCGTTTAGAACACGTTATGGGCACTTTGAGTTTACAGTGATGCCCTTTGGATTGACTCATGCGCCAGCGGCATTCATGGACCTCATGCATAGGGTATTCCAACTCTATCTAGATCAATTTAATAAGTAGTCTTCTTGGATGACATTTGATCACACTCCCGGTCAGTGAGCATAGGTATCACTTGAGGATTGTTTACGAGTTCTTGAGACCATCGGATGTACGTTAAGTTGATAAGTGCGAGTTTTGGCTTGCGAGGTGAGATTTTGGGACACGTGGTGTCGGCATCGGGCGTGTCGATGGGCAGGGAGAAGGTCGGCGTGATGGAGTTGGGAGAGGCCGAAGTCAGTCTTCGAGATACATAGTTTCTTGGGATTGTTTGGGTACTACAGGAGATTCATTGAGGATTTCTCCTGATTAACGGCACTTATGACGAGATTGACCTGGAAGGAGGTCAAGTTTGATTGGGACCGCCGTCTCGAGAAGGCATTCCGGGAGTTGAAAAGGAGGCTTGCCCGGCTCACATCTTGATAGTCGACGGGGATAGGGGTACATGGTGTATGTGATGCCTCGGGCCGGTAGGATGCGTTTTGATCTGCAGTCGGGAGGTAGTAGCTTATAGTTCAGTCGGTTTGAAGAATCATGAGCGAGTACACACGACATGGAGTTGGCGGTCAGTAGTCTTCGCCTTGAGATTTGGGCGCCCTTATTTATATGAGCGAGGAGTTCGAGGTGTACTTAGACCATAAAAGTTTGAAGTATATTTTCACGCAGCGGGACCTCAATATGAGGCAATGCAGATGGATGGAGTTCCTAGAGGATTATGACTTCACTTTGCATTACCATGCTGGTAAGGCAAATGTGGTGGCTGATGCACTCAGTCAAAAGTCACGGGGAGCATTGGCTAGTGTAGATTCCCGAGAAGATGGCGGATGCTCGAGGCGTAAGGACGGTTTGGGCTACGATTACCACGAGCGAACCACGGGGTACGTTAAGGGAGTTTAGTAGCTGCGGAGTCTGTTAAGTAGAGTGATCGAGTCCCAGGGGCAAGACGCAGAGATAGTGTCCATCAGGGACCGGGTACAGTCAGGTACATGTGATAAGGGCTTGACCATCCACGCAGATGGTAGTCTTCGATATAGAGGACGGGTAGTGGTTCCCTAGTTGACCGATTTGAGAGAGGAGTTTCACTACTCTCGATTTGCGATGTGCATCTAGGTGGCACGAAGATGTATCAAGATCTTCGTCGTTAGCATTACTAGAGCATAATGAAGAGGCACGTAGGGGACTTTGTTCGACGATGTCTCCATGTCGTGAGTTAAAGTGAAACGCAAAAGCTGTGGGGCTACGCCGGCCATTGGAAGTGGCTGAGTGGAAGTGGGAGCACGTCAAGATGGATTTTGTGACCCACTTGCCATGGACAACGCAAGGACATGATGCGGTATGGGTGATAGTGGATCGGTTCACGAAGTCGGCACATTTTCTAGCCACGTGATTCGTGACGCAATGGGTGATAGTGCATTACTTTGTACTTCACAGCAGTCTTGCACTCAATGATGGCACTCACTTGCTCAATCAAAAAGGCCTTTTTATTCACATTAAAGCCTCGTTTTACCGTGCATAGGTCCTTCAAAAACTTTGCATAAGTGGGGACTTGCTTGATCATATCGAGAAGAGGGATGTTGCTTAGCCATCTTGTAGTACTTCTAAAATTTCAGTTTGGTTAACTTAATTTTTCCTTTTTTGAAGTGCCTATGGGAAAAGAGGGGGTACACTGTGTTTTACCTCTTCCCCTGCTGGTTGTTCTTCCTCTAGTGGTTCAACCACTATGGGAGCTTTCTTGGTAGGTTGGGACTACGGGTGCAATTATCTTCCCTTCTCAATGTTACTCTTGCTTTGACTTCATCAATTCTTGCATTGGGATCATGCGAGCCTATCATGCCTTCCCCTCGGGTTTCTTTGTATG
This sequence comes from Tetrastigma voinierianum, assembly GCA_016808115.1. Lineage (NCBI taxonomy): Eukaryota > Viridiplantae > Streptophyta > Magnoliopsida > Vitales > Vitaceae > Tetrastigma > Tetrastigma voinierianum. Next base: position 159,805 of record JAEQBH010003592.1, read on the forward strand.
CAGGAGGGAATTTCCCGCACCAGACCTGTCTGGCACAGTTAGGAAGGGTATTTTAGGAAAAATTACAAAAACTTGGTTAAAAGGGGGTCAAAAGAGCAAATCAAGAAAAATGCATAAGCCTTTTCGCACCCTTCGAAGCTGCTCGATTTTCTAGCTTTTTCTGCTCTTCTTTACTTCTGATTTCTGATCTGCAATGCTGAGTTCGATTCGAATTCTTCGTGCTTGGATCGATTCAACAAATTTGGCATTAATAGCTTGCAATAACTATAAAATTAGCCACAAAATGAGATCAGTAGAATAGCCGGGACTTTAATGTACAAATGTCGGGTTAATTCGGTTGAATTAGTACACAAAAAGTGCTCAAAACCTACAATAAATACCAGGGCTCAATAGCACTTTTGGGCTTGTAATCATAACCCTGCAGCCAGTGCTACCAATTATCGATACGGGAATAGAAAGGGGAAAAGAGCTCGGATAGTCTTCGCTTAGGGGATCACTTTCCTTAGCGACCTGATTCGCCGCCCAGTCGGGGCAAAGAAAGGATCCGTGGCTATGGATCTACAGAGACAATAGCGTTGGACGGGTCAGAGAAGTTGACATATGTCAACACTATGTTATCCAGCGAAGAGAAAGAGTAGCTACAACACGTATTGTTGGGTAACGCAGACGTGTTCGCCTAGAATCACTTAGACATGGCCGGAATCAATGCGCCTCTCACAAACCGAACATTATCACCTCGACAAAACCTATTAGACAGAAGATAAGGCGTTTCCACCTTGATCGTCATCAGATTATTCCGACATAGGTAGACAATCTTCTAAGAGGAAGGTTTATCAGAGAGGTAAAGTATCCTGAATGGCTTGCCAACGTGGTGGTGGTCCCAAAGAAGGGCGGTAAATGGAGAGTATGTGTGGACTACACGGACCTCAATGAAGTTGCCCAAAAGCTCCCCCCTGATGCGAATAGATCAGATCATTGATGCCTCGGCCAGAGGCATGGGGTGCATCATTTACGGACGCCTTCTCAGGCGACCAGATTCTATGCACACTTTGATGCGAAGTTATGCCACCACGGGCTATCTTCTTCTGATGTGATGCCTTTTGGTTTGAAGAATGCGGGAGCGACCTATCGGGCGGTAACAAGATATTTGACGATGAGCAAGACCATGGAGTCTTTGCCCAGGAGCGCGTCCTGTGATCAAGACGCCTCGATCATACGAAGCACCTACAATAAACCTTTGAGTTGTTGCACCGAGCGAGTTATGGAATTTCAGATTTTGCCTCCCGAAAGAGTGCGACAGGCGGCCCCGTAGATTAGCGGCTTGGGTGATTGTCGTTTCTGGACCGATTAAAGTCATTCTTTACCACTCTAAAGGGGGCGAAACAAACTGGCTGGAATATGGAATGAGATCAGGCCTTCATGGAAATCAAGCAATATCTCACCGAACCGCCAACTTTGGCTAGCCCCAAGGCAGGTGAGACGCTCTATCTTTACATTGTTGTTTTTGATGCCTCAGTAAGTGCAGCTTTATTCAAAGAAGATGAATCTAGAAAGCGAGGCTATATTATTTATGTGAGTCCTTGTCAGGCGGAAGCTGATATGCCCATCTCGACGAGCAACCTGAAGCTCTAAGTACACAAAAAACTTCATCCACTTTTATGCACACCTATCATTGTACTCTGACCTCCTCCCAAAATAGTATACATGGCCAGTTGTCAACGGATGGCTCGATGGGCGGTGGTAGTGGTTGATTATTCAATATAAACCTCGTCGGCATTAAAGGGGCGAATATTGTGATTTCTTAGCAGATTTTCTCAATAGGAAAACCCAGTCGACAGCGCCGGTGGTGGACCTGAATGGATGGCACTTCCACACTGACCAGACGGGGCGGATTTGGGACTCTGACTTAAAGCTGACCAGGAAATAATAGAGAGCGGGCCAAGCGTTTTAGATTTCCCAGCTTCTAATGAGGCCAAATCTGAAAGCAATCATAAGCGGGTTGACCTCGCGATATCAGGCTAATCCTCGGAAAAAATCATCATAAGAAGCGATTCTCGATTGATGGTAGGGCGGGTAAATGGAAGTATGAAATGAGACCGGCGCATATTTGAAGTATGTAGTTTGGTCAACCTATAGTAAAAACTTCTTGGCTTAGAGACTAGATCATGTCTCGAGGAAGTTAAATGAAGCGAGCTCTTTGGCGGTTGTACGTCCTTTACCATTAAAAGCGGTGTTTCTCCCGTACTACCGACAGTCGTGATTACTACGATCGGGTGAGCGGAATAGATGAAGCAAGTCTTCTTGGATGACTCGATGAGTACGCTATTTGAGCTCGGGAGAACTCTGGGATAACAAAGCGAAAGCTCAATCCGATCCGGGTAACCGTTCTCCCTGTTGAAGCGGTGGCTATATAAACGGTCCTTGGACAGGCCCTACCTTAAGTGCCTCACTTATCAGCAGGGACAGTATGTACTAGTAGAACTCTATGATAGGGTATGCGGGAATCATCCAAGCGGCAGGACATTGGCCCATAGAGCCCGTACAAGACTCTTATTGGCCGTATGGGTGTAGATCTGTCCTTTATGTTAGGAAGTGTGTGCATTGCCGGTGTGACCCTCGTTCCAAGGTTCGGCTCAGGCCTAACGATCATAACGAGCCCTTGGCCCTTCGCTCAATGGGGAATGGACATTGTAGGGCCATTGCCTCACCTTGACTTTCGAAGAAGCTATTCTTAGTTGCCCTTAGGCTATTTGACAAATGGATAGAAGCCCAAGCTTTGCTATCCATCAAAGATAAAAATTTGTGTCCAATTAATATGGAAAGAACATTGTGTGCGGGTTCGAATACCCCAATCGATTGCGACAATGGAGGCCCTGTTCTTTGGTATCTGAAATTTTGCATCGAATTGAAAATGCTTTGTACTCGACCCTAGAGTACCCTTGAAGCAACGGCCGGTGAAGCTTCTAATGCAGACTCTCTATCGGCTCTGGCTTAGCCTACATTCAGCCCGAAAGAAAAGTGGGTAGATGAGCTACTTGAGGTTTTATGGCTCTGGAGACAACCGGTAGGAATGGCGGGGGTATCACCAGTTCCTCATGTATGGGATGGAAGCCATCGGCCCATGAGCGGGATGCCCACCATACGGTAAAGGGTGCGAGTCAATGATGACCAGCAGACCTAGACGGCGACGAACTCAGAAGGGTAGCTATGCGCATGCGTCACATCTGCCGAAATTTATGAACTTGGCCTGGCAAACGTGTAAGTGGTATGCATTCCTACCTAGAGAATTAGTCTTAAGAAGGGTCTTTGAAAAACGGCTAACCCAACAAACGGGAAGTTTCAACACAACTGGGAAGGACCATACACGGTAGTTTGAGTAGGGACGGCCAGGTCTTATGCGTTAAGCAGGCCAGACGAGACTGTTGTGCCCAGGATGTGGAATGCTATGCACCTTAAGAAGTATTATCAGTAATGTTTTCTTTGAGGATGTTATCATTAACAAATATTATCTTTTAAACATTTCCTCTGAACACCAATAATTGCTTCTCTTTAAAAAAGCCTAGATATAGTTGTTGTCCTACTGGCGCATTTAAAGTCGAATATGGTTGATGTCACCTTTGGCACCCAAAAAAAGCCCGGATATGGTTGTTGTCTGTTAGCACCTTAAAAGTCCAGTTTCATAGTTTGTTGTCTTGGCATTTTCAAAAGTCCAAACACGGTTGATGTTCTGCTGGCATTTTTAAATAAAAAAGTCCAGACATGGTTGTTGTCCCGCTGGGATTATTACCAAACATAACTCATGCCCTGTTGGCATATTCATATTTCATTCAAATGCGCTAAAAAGCACCAAGGATTATAATAAATAATATGCATACTAGTGACGTAATGTCACCCTTTGCAAAAAATCTCCCGAAAATATTAAAACTAAAATAGGAAAATAAGTCATCCATGTTATATGACGACGCCCCCCTCCAGATCCACGCCAAACCGCGAGATCGACCTCTGCGGCCTTATGCCCGGCCAATTTGTTGGTAGGAACCTTGGGTTCTAAAACTGCGGAGGAAGTGGGTCAATAGAGTCAGGCATGCCATCCAGTCCACTGGTGGTCACCACGAGATCTTTGTGTTTGAACACCACGGCATCACGATGCCTCTTGAAAATCGGCTCTTGGGCTTCTGGTAGTCTTCCTCCATGGCTTCCTTGTCCTTGCCCGCTTAGGAAGGAAGAGAAGACACATCATCTTTGGATGTCTGGGCTCTAGTAAAAGTGATGTTCGCTCAATCACCAGGCGGGCAACCTCAGCCTCTAGCCTGCGCCAGTCTTCCTCCACAGCTGCCAAGGCATCTTGGACCCTATTCAAGTCATCATCTGCCCTTGCCTTGGCGTCACTTGCTGCTACGGCCGTTAGACGAGCCACCTTAGCCATCTGCTTTGCCTCGTCCCTTTCTTTCTCCTCTCATTCAACCTTTTCCGCACATGCTTTGGCCTCTCACTCCCAATGCTTCGACTTAGATTTTGCCTTGGCGAAGCGTCGAAGCTGTTACTTGAAACGATTGATTTGGGCGTAAAGCAGCGGTTCTTAACATCATCTGGCCGGTGTTAAACTCCACGTGCTGGCGAGCCTTATTCCGGATAATGATCGGCTATAAAAAAGACAAAAAATCATTATTATTAAATTACTATGCAGAACTAGTAATCAAGTACTAAAAATCAGCACATGTCAACTCAGTCGATCGGTGAAAGTCATGGTTACGAATAGGCATCCCATCCTCGACCACCGACTGGAAAGCCTTCTTATTTATATAGAGGGGGAACGGGATGGAATACTGCTATGTGCGATCCACCACTGGTACTTGGAAATAATTAGGATAGAGATCGCACGGCGATCGCGATTGGTGGCTGCGGTGAAGGAGCTTATTGGTGAATGATCTTATAGGCCATGCGAATCGGGGCGAGCCTTGCGGGTTGTAGGATGAGATCCTCTCGTGCGGAGAGGAACATACGTGCCAGCAACACGAATGACGACCTTTTCTTACTGACCGGTATGCAGGCTGGCGAAAGCACGAAGCGCGGTTGCCACGATGAGGCCTCCTCTCCAATTTCGTTGACATTTGAAGGCTCCCCGACCGGGATCCCCTCCTCTAGAGGTGCATCGGCCTCATTAGGGGTACCTTCCAAGACCGGTTGATCATTGGAGGCTTGATCAGGGGAGTCCATTGAAAGTATTACCCGGTCATACGAGGCCCCTTCATCACGGAGAGGCTAGCGTCGTTTCCCATCGGGCGGGAGATCTCACCTCAGAGCTCGTGGTGTCTTACGTATCGTGTGGCAAGCCAGTTGCCAAGACTAGACATTTCCTCCTCCTCTACGGGCGCCTTTGCGATTAAACAAGTCCCGAGCCAGAAGTCTTCCCGACTCAAGGTCTTGCCTTCATTCTTGAGCCCTCATCTTATTTTCATTCTTTTCTTTGTCGGCCAGGGATAGCGCGAACTTTGTTTGGATAGCCTAGGAAGACATCTTAGGTCCTGTGAGGCCCAGCTTGATCTTCTGTAGAGACCTTTGAGAGAGCTACTCGGGACTCGACTTAAGAGGTCGTCGAGAACAAAATGCTCTCCTCGATAAGCTCTAAAGGTAACAAGCGGAGACAACGAGGACAATATAAGGAAGGGTGCGCAGCTCTCACCAGTTCCTAAGCCATCGACAAAAGCATGATTGCACTCTTCACCTCGGTATCTCTATGTCGTCTAATGTTCTCGGGCTACCCTTCTCAAATGCAGTTAACCTTGGAAATTTTCCTTTGTGCTTATCTAGATTACATCATGGAGCATGTCAGCAGCAGTCCACTGGCATAACGTGAATTGCAGCGAAACAAGATGGCTTGCAGGCCTGAGACCTTTGATTTAAATCAAGAGCTACTAGAGTCCGTCTCGTACCATGGGCCTGACCGGAATGACCCCTTTGCCTCGTGTGGAGAATCGGGGAACTAGTTACAAATTAAGGCAGGACTGGGCCCGACATGGATATGGCCACGGTCTGCTTCCAGCGTATAGATGAAACAAATCTCTACCACCCAGAGATATCTGATGAAAGTTAAGTACCTTTACAACATGAAATCGAAAAACATTGGATGAATAAGTGTAGGAGGTGCTCGGGTGATGTAAATTGCTTACTTAAAGACATAGGGGAAGCGAAGTCAGGCTACGAAACTACTCCCCAGGGTGAAGTAAATGACATTGTCCTTTCCTACAGGTTGAGAAAGGTTGGTGGTAGAAGTTCAGCTGTCTTGCCGGGCTCGGTAGGACCTCGGCTCATCGACGAACATAGAAGCCCTGAGGTTGCTCGCGGAGTGGGCGACTCCGGTTGGACCCCTCCTACGCCCAGCTTTGTTGGTAGAAGTCTCCTGCCGACCTCGTCTTATAGGCAAGCGAAAGAGGGATTCGACTCGAGGATCTCTAGAAAAACAATAGCATAACCAAAAC